>LR738715.1:242767939-242784448 GCA_902687465.1 Secale cereale | reverse complement strand
CCCCCCCCCCCCCGCCCCGATGTATAGGGGTTGAAGAAGGGGCGCCGTTGGCTGGGCCGGCCAGTTGGTTAACTGGGCCAGTTGACCCATGGCGGGCCTTTCTCTTTTATTTTGTTTTGCTTTTTGTTAGTTTTTTCCTTTTCTTTTGTTTTCTTTTGTTTTCTGTTTTCATTCAGTTTTAGTACCAATGAATTTTGGTGAACATGAAACTTGGCACATAAATATTGGGTCATTCAATTGAGTTGCACCCAAGGTTTCAAGTCATTTTGAAAAGGATTATTATTTGTTTTTTTAAGGTTAATTTAAATGTTATTTGTTCCTGTTTTAATTATCTTAGTGGCATATAAGCATTCCCAAAATGTTGTTTGATGTTTGCTAATCACTTAGAGAATATTTACAACCTTCTGAACATTTTTAATTCACTGTTTTATGAAATTATAATGACTTGTTATTTGAATTTGAATTTGATCTCAGTTTGAAATAAGTGAGGTTTAGTAAAAGTTTAATTATGATGGTCTGGCATCATTAGTAAGGGTTTACTGTAGATTAACTATCCGGGCGTCACAATTCTCCTCCACTACAAGAAATCTCGTCCCGAGATTTTAAGAGGTGCAGTAAGGGGAAAAGACTAGGTTTGGAACTTCTAACGGATCTTCTCCTCCTTGGTTGCTCTTCTCTAAGAAGTTGATCCCTTTCTTCGTGTCTTCATTTCTCTATTCTAGGTCATCATGATGAAGTCGTCATCCTTTTCTCGGGGAGTCCATCATACTTACGAAAAAGGATAAGGGGTATCTTTAGAAGAACGGACCTCTACAAGGTTAATTATCTGGTAGATAGTCCAGGGAATGTGGCAGAAAGTAACTCTCGAATTTAACTTAAGAAAAACATCGAGAGCAAAGTAAGAAGGTACAATAAGAAGTTTCAAGTGGATAGACAATCATTCGATGTCTAAAATAGGGTGTGAAAGGGGTTCGGAGCAACGAGAACAGATATTATGTCTGTGTCGGGGGAAACTGTCCTCCCACGAGCACCTATGGGACCGGAGCCCCTTCTACGTTGCGGTAAGGGAGCGGAGGGAGCACGGAGAGCAGATCGAGGAGCACACGCGGGCAGTTTACCCAGGTTCGGGCCGCGCGGACGCGTAAAACCCTACTCCTGCTTAGGTTGTATTGAGTTCTTGAGCTCGGGAGCTTGAAGGTCCACAATACTAGCTACACCGAGCGAGGGAGTGAACTAGGTTTCGAACCGAACCCCCTCTATGTTGTGCATGGGCCTCCTTTTATAGCTCAAAGGGGTCACCGACAGGTGTCAACGTAGAGGAGGGTAAAAGTGTAATTTTGGGGGTAGTTGTAACAGTGCGTGAACAGTGCATGAACAGTGGTCTTCACCTAACTTTGACAGTGGGGGACAAGGGCATTAAATGCCTGTCGCCGTCGCCCCCAAAAGCGTCCGTCTATGCTTCTCCGTTCGCCACGACGGTAGCCTCGTCACCGTGGCTCGCCACCGTGTGCCCCAGGCTGCACAGCCATCTGCCACGTGCCCCTGGAAGGGCCCCAGGGTGACGCGTGGGCCGATGAGCTGGAGCGCGGGCACACAGCGTAGGTTTCCCCGGCAAGCAACTTGCCGGGGTAATGATCTTGCCGGGCCCGGAAGCTTGTCGCTCTCCGGGTCCTGCCGGGGCGCAAGATGCGCCGAGGCATCTCTTGAGATATGTATTCCTTGGCCTTCCTGGCAAGCTCCTCTTGCCAGGGTCTTGTGCTAAAGTGATACCCTTGAGCCTGGTGCGGCCTTCCCGGCAAGCTCCTCTTGCCGGGGCCTTGATCTTCTGACTTGTATACTTTGTTCTTGAATGGCTTCATAGGGACCAGAAAGGTTCTTGGCGAGCACGTGGTAAGCCCTGCCACGGCAAGCTGCTACTGCCCGTGCACAAGTTGGGGTACTAAGGTACCCCTATCTTAGTACACCGACAGTCTGATACTGAAACATGGCATCTGATGGAAGGTAGCTCGCGGAATCTAACATTCTTAAGAAGTTGCTCCCCACTACTTTCTATTTTCTCACCATGCACATGGTCCACATCAATAATGTGCCACATCATCCAATCCTATTCTATATACTCCACTTCAGCAATGTGACAGGTCAGGAATTATCCATCCACCGCACGCATTCCGTTCAAGCCCTCTCTTGAGCTGAGTGTTTTCTCTCACGTTGTAATAGGAAGCATCATTTCCCATGCATCTATGCTTGGCCGACCACTAACCCACTATCATTACAATTATTTTAGTGCCTAGCATTACGTTTGTTTAGTGGAGTCTTTCCCCCTTCCATCGCAAGCATGGCTTCTCTTCTTCCAATCATATAATAGTGGATCCACCTGATGAGTCGACCAGCGCCTGCTGTCGCCATGAGTGTTGAGCTATTTTCTCCCATCATCTTCCAAAGCTTCTGGGGACCTTCGCACCAACCTGATGATGGGTGCTTGCTCACATGCATAGCTCCATTCACTGCCACCATCACCGGTGTAGTAGACCACCGTCAAGCTAGTGGTCGCCTCTATTCTTCTTAGTTGCACGATTTATCTGGTGACCACTGACCCCCACACACTTTCCTTTTTGTGTTCAACGTTCCATGTTGTCTTCATGTTGAGGTCACACCCGCGTTGGGCACAAGAGCACGCATGCTCCCGTCTAAGTACTAGAAAAACGAGTCACGCGGTGGAGAGGAAAAACACGCAATATGAACGGGGATGGCGAGAAGTATTACTATATCAAGATTTAACAGGTGGAGAAATTCTCCTGACACCCTTGACATAAAAGATGGTAATACTCAAATGTAGAACATAACATGAGTTGGATAGCAAGGAACTCAAGGTACAACACAAAACATGAACAAGTTTGTGTTGGAGGGAAGGAAATAAGTTGCCGATGATAACACAATTCATCAAGGGGCAAGAATGGTATTTCACATCATGGGTTCGATAGATATCCTAAAGGAGTCAAAATGTTGATGATGATCACAACAAATTTTGTCAAAAGGATCCATGAAGAAGCAATCGAACAACGACTGCAACAAGCAAAAGGAAAGGTGAAGCCAAAGGTTATTATATCCATAGCTAAGATGTAATGTCAGAATCAGAGTTGTCTCTAAAGACAATCAATATGAGGTTGAAAGCTTGATGTAAGTTTGGCTCCTCGCCGAAAATTGTGCTCCGGGAAGAAGGACCAGGTAGCACAGTTTAAAATTTTGCACAATGATGATATAGGCGATCAGGCTAGGAATGACTTGAAGGATTATTAATCTCGTAAGCAATGAAATTACTTAGAGATATTGAATCGGAGTGCGGAATCGATTCACTTATCGGTGTTCTCGAGTGACTAATAACTCAGAACCCGGTGGGGATATGAAATCGGTGAGAAGTAATACTAGATGAAGACTCATAGGAAGCAACACAATTCTTTGATATTCTCGAGATACCGGAGGGTAATACTCGAGGAAGAACAAAATAGAGGTTGCGAAGATGTATTGATCTGCAAAAGACAAGTGCTTCAACTTGTCTGGGAAAGGGGATCAAGGAGAAAATATGGTCGGAACCACGATTGCAAAGGATCAATTTAGCGATACCAGATGATATTATAACAAGGAAATAGTTATTATTACAAGAAGCTTCCATGATAGGATCTACATAGTGTCCATGGGCATGAACACAAAGTTCAAGGTCGACTCCCACTTCTTCAATGTATAATGTTCCATTCACTTCTTGTTTCTTTTTTAAATGACATTAGCTATTGAAAGTTTTACCTGGTGCAATACCAGATAAGTATGACCCGTGAAATCTTTCAGGTTTACACGGATTAGGGAAGGCATTGGTTCAACCCATCGGGTATATTAGGAACATATACTACAAAGTTCAGAAGTAAATAACTCAAGCTCGAAAGCAGAGCATCGTTGGCCATATCAGAGAATTGGATTTACCAATGGCATTATGTATTAGGAAAAGAACTTCTCGAGGTTTTTGTATACAAAGGACACTGTCGGAGGAGAAATTCAACAAAGGATCTGACAGTCCATAATGGAGATTATGTGAGCATCGGCACACAACCAGAGGAAGAAACAATGCAAAGGCATCGGATCACACAAACAACTGACTAACTCAAGCTCAGATGCAATGGAATTATGATTTCCAAATCAAGGATCAGAAGAAAACGCTATGATTAAGGATGGATACGTTGAGTAGTCTTAGGGGTACAAACGATGGCAATTTGATTGGCCGAGATCTAGCTCATCTTCAAGATGTCATCTCAGCCGGAAGGAAGAATTCTAGGACATGATTGAGGATTGCGAGCATTCACAACATAATGAACCAGCAGACCCAAAATGATAATGACAAACGATGTCAATAAGACTACTAGAGTTATTGGATTATCCACAATGCAAGCAAGCAAGATTTCAAGAGCAATAGGATGCTGATGATTTTTGGAAGATCGAATGGTATTTCGAAGACTTTGGTGAAACACATGACCAACTGGGGATGAGCGGATACGCGGTAAGTACGATGAATTATCTATAGGGGTATTCATGTGGCAAGGTACTGCAAGGCAGTAGGCATAAAGCATTCTCGGAACAATAGAGAGGATTTCAGTGTATTTTGTAATAATAAGATCATTGGGGAATGATTGTCATTATGAAAAATGTATGTACTTATCCATAAGTATTTATCGATGGTACGGATTGCAAGGCGAAGGGCACAAGGGTCCCGGGAAAATATCGGAGAGTAGCTTCAGAATCTTCTCGTGCATGAAGCGATCATCTGGAATGAGGGGCTCTCCAGGAGAAGTAGTTACGAGAACCTATAGTCAGAGTTTGTAAAACCATTTAACCCTAGAAGAAGAGAGATCAGAGTCCTAGAATAAAGACGAGGAATAAAAGATCCTAATACCATCGAATGGCGACGTGGGCCCGTAAGCCACACATCCATGTTAGTAAAAGTTTTGCAATGACTAGACTCGGCTTCGGCCAAGAAGTTGGAAATGGGGATTCCTACAGGCAGTCGGCTCTAATACCAACTTGTGATGCCCCCGATTTGACTGTACACTAATCATGCACGCAAATGTGTACGACCAAGATCACTGACTCACTGGAAGATATCACAACACAACTCTAGACACAAATTAAAATAGTACAAGCTTTATATTACAAGCCAGGGGCCTCGAGGGCTCGAATACATAAGCTCGAATACACAAGAGTCAACAAAAGAAATAATATTTGAATACAGACATAAGTTAAACAAGTTTGCCTTAAGAAGGCTAGCACAAATGTAACAACAATCGAAAAGGCAAGGCCTCCTGCCTCGGACCTCCTAACTACTCCTCGAAGCCGAACTAAATGTAGAAACATCCTCGGGATCCTCTAGCTCCTAGACTCCACCGATCTGGTTGTATCATCCGAGAAGAGAGTAAAAAGGGGGGAAAGTGGGAGCAAAGCAACCGTGAGTACTCATCCAAAGTACTCACAAGCAAGGACCTACACTACATATGCAATGGTATATGTGTAAAGGGGTAATATCTGTGAGCTAAACTGCAGAATGCCAGAATAAGAGGGGGATAGCTAACCCAATCGAAGACTACGCTTATGGCAGCCTCCATCTTGCAGCAGTAGAAGAGAATAGCTAGAAAGTAAGAAGTATCCTTACTTCTGGCAGCCTCCGTCTTGAAGAAGTAGAATAGAGTAGATGGTAAGTTCACAAAGTAACATCATATACCATAATCCTACCCGGCGATCCTCCCCTCGTTGCCCTGTGGGAAAGCAATCACCGGGTTGTCTCTTGAACTTGTCTGGGTGTATTTTATTAAGTATTCAGTTCTAGTTGTCATGAGGTCAGAGTACAACTCCGGGCCATCCTTTTACCGAGGGACACGGCTATTCGAATAGATAAACTTCCCTACAGGGGTGCATCACATTTCCCAGCATGCTCGATCCCCCTTGGTGGACACACTTTCCTGGGTCATGCCCGGCCTCGGAAGATCAACACGTTGCAGCCCTACCTAGGCACAACAAAGAGGTCAACCCGCCAGTCTAAATCCTAAGCGCGTAGGGTTCTGGGACCATCGCCCATTGCACACCTGCACGTTGCGTACGCGGCCGGTGAGCAGACCTAGCAACCTTCATTACTAAGGAAGTTGCGTTACGCGGTCCAACCCGGCATGCGCCGCTTAGTCGCTGACGTCAAGAAGGCTTCAGCTAATACCACAACGTCGAGAGCCCATAACTATTCCCACGTAGTTGGTTAGTGCGTATAGGCCAGTGGCCAGACTCAGATCAAATATCCAAACTCTTTAAGCGTGTTATTATGAAATCACCACGGACAACGATGAGGGCCAGGCCACCTCTCGACTGGGTGTCTCAACCTGCCATGTCACTCTGCCACAAGGAATCACTCGGGGGCCGTCAGGAACCCAGGCTCACCCGTACCTGGATGGAACCACCTGTCCTTTCAGCCCCCAATCCGTGAATCACTTGCGGGTACTCTACATGCCGACCCGACTTTAGTCACATCATGTATCATGTAAAGTATTTATATAGCATATATCTGTGATCACCTCCCGAAGTGATCACGACCCAATAGTATAGCATGGCAGATGGACAAGGATGTGGGGCCGCTGATGGAATACTACCATCCTATACTAAGCATTAGGATAGCACGTAAAGGTATCAACAGTTGTAGCAACAATGACGGGCTATGCAACAGAGTAGGGGCTATCGAAACATCAATAGTAGAAAACATAATGCAAGAAATAAGAGAGAAGATAAGGGCGATATATGGTGATCAAGGGGGGGGCTTGCCTGGAAGCTCTGTTGCTCGGGAAGAAGGGTCGTCGGTGTTGTAGTCGTACTTGGGGGCATCAATGTCGGTCTCAGGGTCTATCGGAGAAGAAGAGGGGGGAGAAACAGTAAATACGGAGCAATCAAAGCATCACAAAATATAACAAGGCAAAACATTGTGCTAGAAGTGACCTAACGCAGTGCTAGGTGATATAGGTGAAGGGGGAAACATTCAGGAATGTTTTCCCGAAGTTTGTCGGGAACCGGAGGTGGATTGTTGCATATTTTCTATGCTAGGGACGTGTGATAGGTATGTGGATGGCATATTCGGATTCGTCATACTTTTCTGAGCAATTTTCATATATATTATTTTCATCTAACTTACGGTTTATTTTATATGAATTATCAAATTTTTAAACATATTCTAAGTTGTTTTAATTATTTAATTTGAATGTAAAATACTGTATTTACTTTTTCTACCCATCCAGAGCTAGCCACAGTCACTATCTGGTGGGACCAGTTGACTGGGCCAACTGCACAGTCAGTAGTCAACAGATTGACTGTTGACTCGTCATAACTGACTAGTGGGTCCCATTGGTCAGTGAGACACCTAATATAACATGTTTTAATTAAACCTAATTAGTCTAATTATAATGTGGGGCCAAGCTGTTAGTGACATATTCAATTAAATGGTTAATTTTATTCTAATCTAAAGCAACAGTACTTGGGCCCGCATGTTAGTGGCTAAAGTGGGGGGGTTAGCGCCTAATCGTTAAACTGTCTCGGGGGTCCCACCAGGCAGTGACACACCGGTGTTCAAATGCGGTGGCGCGCCGGCGGCGACCACAGGAGCGGTGGATGTCGTTGGGATCACGCCTCCGGCGGCCAAATGATGCGCGCGGGGGTGGGGCGGGTTGAACGCGGCCAGAGCCGCTCTTCGATCTACAACGGTGGCAGGGTCTGAGGGGGACCAGAGCATCGCCGGCGACGAGCAGGGCGGACGCCTAGGCTCGGGCGAGCCTCAAAGGCGCGGCTGCGGGGCACAGTTCGTCGCGGGGCTGGTTGCATTCGAACGCACATGAAGTGTCGCGTCCAATGGCGGTGGTGGCAGGGGAAGACATGGCCGGAGTCGATCGGACCGGCGATAGGGAGCGGCGGCGCTCGGGATTGGGCAGCGAAAGTGCTAGGGGGCACGGCGAGTGGCCCTGGGGGCTTGTTGGCCTCCTGGGGAACCCATGAGCACGGTACACGTCGCGGGCACGAGCCGCGCGTGCGGTGGCCGCGACGGCAAGCTCGACCACGGCGGCGGGAGCGCGATCGCGACGGGGGCGATCTATGGGGTGTGGGCGAGCTACGCTAGAGGAGGAGGAGGGGCAACGGCTCACTATGGGGTCGAGGGGAGTCTCGGGGAGGTGCGGGGTTGGCGGAGGCCAGGAGATCAACGGCGACGACCAGCGCGGCAGAGGCGGAAGACGAGCTTGATCCCGAGGCTTGGCTGCGTCTCTCTTGATCTCATGGTCGAGGAGGACATAACAGTCGCCAATGGAGCTTCTTGGCATAGAGAGGCGGAGAGAGGAGCTCGGTGGCCGTGCCTATGGTGGGGGCATAGCGACGCTGGTTGCAGTTGCGGCTGGATCTGAGCGAGGAAGACGAGATGGGGAATGGGGTAGCTAGGGTTTTGTCAACGGGGTCGGGGCGACCTAGGAGACGCCGGGGATGCGGCGGATGGCGAGCACGTGGCCATCCATGGCGACGGACGCCGTGCGCGCGGCCAGCAACCCCCTGATGACCAGGGGTTGAAGAAGGGGCGCGGTTGGCTGGGCCGGCCAGTTGTTTAACTGGGCCAGTTGACCTAGGGCGGGCCTTTCTCTTTTATTTTGTTTTGTTTTCTATTTGTTTTTTCCTTCTCTTTTGTTTTCTTTTTTCTGTTTTCATTTAGTTTTAGTAGCAATGAATTTTGGTGAACATGAAAGTTGGCATATAAATATTGGGTCATACAATTGAGTTGCACCCAAGGTTTCAAGTCATTTTGAAAAGGATTAATATTTGTTTACTTTTAAAGGGTTAATTTAAATGTTATTTGTTCATGTTTTAATTATTTTAGGGGCATATAAGAATTCCCAAAATGTTGTTTGATTTTTGTTAATTATTTAGAGAATATTTACAACCTTCTGAACATTTTTAATTCACTCTTTTATGAAATTATAATTTGACTTGTTCTTTGAATTTGAAATTGATCTCAGTCTGAAACAAGTGAGGTTTAGTAAAAGTTTAATTATGATGATCTGGCATCATTAGTAAGGGTTTACTGTAGCTTAACTATTCGGGCGTCATAATTCTCCTCCACTACAAGAAATCTCGTCCTGAGATTTTAAGAGGTGCAGTAAGGGGAAAAGAGTAGGTTTGGAACTTCTAACGGATCTTCTCGCCCTTGGTTGCTCTTCTCGAAGAAGTTGGTCCCTTTCGTTCGTGTCTTCATTTCTCTACTCCGGGTCATCATGATGAAGTCGTCGTCCTTTCTTCGGGAAGTCCATCGTACTTACGAAAAAGGATAAGGGGTATCTTTAGAAGAACGGACCTCTACAAGGTTAATTATCTCGTAGATAGTCCAGGGAATGTGGCAGAAAGTAACTCTCGAATTTAACTTAAGAAAAGCATCGAGAGCAAAGTAAGAAGGTACAATAAGTAGTTTCAAGTGGATAGACAATCATTCGATGTCTAAAATAGGGTGTGAAATGGGTTCAGAGCAACGAGAACAGATATTATGTCTGATACTGAAACATGGCATCTGATGGAAGGTAGCTCGCGGAATCTAACATTCTTAAGAAATTGCTCCCCACTACTTTCTATTTTCTCACCATGCACACGGTCCACATCAACAATGTGCCACATCATCCAATCCTATTCTATATACTCCACTTCAGCAATGTGACAGGTCAGGAATTATCCATCCACCGCACGCATTCCGTTCAAGCCCTCTCTTGAACTAAGTGTTTTCTCTCACGTCGTAATAGGAAGCATCATTTCCCATGCATCTACGCTTGGCCGGCCACTAACCCACTATCATTACAATTATTTTAGTGCCTAGCATTACGTTTGTTTAGTGGAGTCTTTCCCCCTTCCATCGCAAGCATGGATTCTCTTCTTCCAATCATATAATAGTGGATCCACGTGACGAGTCGACCAGCGCCTGCTGTCGCCATGAGCGTCGAGCTATTTTCTCCCATCATCTTCCAAAGCTCCTGGGGACCTTTGCACCAACCTGATGATTGGTGCTTGCTCTCATGCATAGCTCCATTCGCTGCCACCATCACCGGCGTAGTAGACCACCGTCAAGCTCATGGTCGCCTATGTTCTTCTCTGTTGCACGATTTATCTGGTGACCAATGAACCCCACACACATTCCTTTTTGTGTTCAGCGCTCCATGTTGTCTTCATGCTGAGGTCACACTGGCGTTGGGCACAAGAGCACGATGCTCCCGTCTAAGTACTAGAAAAATGAGTCACGCGGTGGAGGGGAAAAACACAAGTATCCCTATGTTCTCTCAGAGTATGTGGCATGCGCTCTAGAGTAGGTCGCATATAGTGAGGCAGTCGACCCACCAAAGCGCACGCGGAGGATGTGGTCGTGTGACACAAGCAGCATGACGCGGTTGTCGAAGTGGCCATTGATGACTAGGACGAAGGAGCCGAGCAAGGGATATCCGGACCGTGAGCCTTCGCGTTGCATGGACAAAGATCGAGACCGGCCAACCTTCCACGCCGTGGCGCCGCTCCAGGAAGAGGAAGACAATGAGGGAGAGCAGTGCCAGGTGCCCTCTAGCCAGCGGCGGCGCAGAAAGATGGTTGGCCAGGTTGGGTGACAAGAGCGCGCCAGTACTTGCGTGCGGCGGCGCACGGCAAGAGGTTAGCAAAGCCGATCACGCGCGCCAGGATCTCAACTATGATGTCCTCTGATAGTCTCACCAGCCAAAGTGATGCGCGTGTGTGCATGCCACTTCTGTTACTAGCATGTGCTCCATGTCCTCTGATCTCCATTGTATGTATGTAGGTAATCATGATTAGTTCTTTATCAACAACCCTAGGTACATAGCCATTGGAGATTGGACCCTAGCTGTGAGAGATACATGCATGCTCGACCAGATTAGCTACAAACCTAATTGCTATACATAAGAATAAGGCCTAAGAATTATATGTGAAATTCCAGCCTCCTCTAACCAGGGCATGTTTGAATTTCTTTTGTCATGATTTCTCCCCCAATTTGTTTATTTTAATTTCCTTATACTAAACTTGCTTTCTTCCTTGCAAAAAAACATTTCTACTATATTTTGGGCTACTACTATTGAATATTTTAACCATATAATTTTGCTGAATTTAACTTCTACCTTTGCGAGCTAAAATTTCCCGCAGCAACGCATGGGGTATCATCTAGTTACATATGAGGTAAAGTTCAAAAGATAAACTTTTGGAAACAGGGACGTACAGGAGAGTTAGGTTTTGATCCCGTGGGACTGTGATTTATGGGCCCACCACATGGGTTAAAAGTAGGAAAGGCGGTGACGTCTTGCACGATCATGTAAGCTAAGTATGTGAGAGGATAGCATGTCAGTTATGTCGACAACAACATCGGTACCAAGGGCAAGGGACGAAGAGAACCATTTTCCCTCTCGTTGAAACGAGGTGGACCAATAGGCAAGGTTATCGTCCATCGGTGGTTATCAAAATGTCAGCAACAATAGGAACATGGTCTTACTGGCAGATTTCTACACCGAGGTGTTTGCATAAGCAGAGAATTATCACTGCTCGGATAAGTCAGATTACCAGAAAATTTAAACAAACCAATGGAAAGGAAAATGTGTTTATACACAAGTAAAATCCTTCTGAAGGGCAAGCAAATCGAGAAAATCATGAGAGGTCTTCAAGTACATAACCATGCAGGGAGAGGGGCGAGGAAACTCATGATGTTACCCGTACAACGGTGTTCGGGATAATTGGTAAAGAAAATTTAGCATTGCGCTTCAGTGTTCTTGTTGATGATAGGAGTACCACAGACATGCTTCGAGATAGCATTGACATGGTCATCAGATAAAGGTCAGACTTTGGATACACAACGGATCCATCGGAAACAACTTATATAATAAATCATACAATTTCAGCAAGGGAAGATGAGGATGTGGCCGACAGGCTCATCAACAATTCCTCGAGATTTCCCTAGACATGAATTTTCACAATTAAGTGAACAAGGCGGTAGCATTGGACACACCAGGGTATATAATGAAGTATGTTCGTGGAGAACATCCACAATTAAGCACTGAACGAAATGCACCTGGAAATATGGACCAAGTAGCACGATCGATGTTAGAATGGAGATTCCATAACCAAAAGGGTTGGAATGAAACTATCGACCATTCACTTCAAAGTAATAGGGTTGCCAAAAGTGTTGGAATTTACACCTCATAGTTCAATGGTCGGCAATATGAATGGGGATGGCGAGAAGTATTACTATATAAAGATTTAAGAGGTGGAGAAATTCTCCTCACACCCTTGACATAAAAGATGGTAATACTCAAATGTAGAACATAACATGAGTTGGATAGCAAGGAACTCAAGGTACAACACAAAACATGAACAAGTTTGTGTTGGAGGGAAGGAAATAAGTTGTCGATGATAACACAATTCATCGAGGGGCAAGAATGGTATTTCTCATCATGGGTTTGATAGATATCCTAAAGGAGTCAAAATGCTGATGATGATCACGACAAATTTTGTCGAGAGGCTCCATGAAGAAGCAATCAAACAACGACTGCAACAAGCAAAAGGAAAGTTGAAGCCAAAGGTTATCATATCCATAGATAAGATGTAATGTCAGAAGCAGAGTTGTCTCTCAAGACAATCTATATGAGGTTGAAAGCTTGATGTAAGTTTGGCTCCTCGCCGAAAATTGTGCTCCGGGAAGAAGGACCCGGTAGCACAGTTTAAAATTGCGCACAATAATGATATAGGCGATCAGGCTAGGAATGACTTGAAGGATTATTAAACTCGTAAGCAATGAAATTACTTAGAGTTATTGAATCGGAGTGCGGAATCGATTCACTTATCGGTGTTCTCGAGTGACCAATAACTCAGAACCCGGGGGAAATCTGAAATTGGTGAGAAGTAATACTAGAAGAAGACTCATGGGAAGCAACACAGTTCTTTGATATTCTCGAGATACCGGAGGGTAATACTCGAGGAAGAACAAAATAGAGGTTGCGAAGATGTATTGATCTGCAAAAGACAAGTGCTTTAACTTGTCTGGGAAAGGGGATCAAGGAGAAAATATGGTCGGAACCACGACTACAAAGGATCAATTTAGCGATACCAGATGATATTATAACAAGGAAATAGTTATTATTACAAGAAGCTTCCATGATAGGATCTGCATCGTGTCCATGGACATGAACACAAAGTTCAAGGTCGACTCCCACTTCTTCAATGTATAGTATTCCATTCACTTCTCGTTTCTTTTTTAAATGACATTAGCTGTTGAATGTTTTACCTGGTGCAATACCAGATAAGTATGACCCGTGAAATCTTCCGGGTTTACATGGATTAGGGAAGGCATTGGTTCAACCCATCGGGTATCTTAGGAACATATACTACAAAGTTCAGAAGTAAATAACTCAAGCTCGAAAGCAGAGCATCGTTGGCCATATCAGAGAATAGGATTTACCAATGGCATTATGTATTAGGAAAAGAACTTCTTGAGGTTTTTGTTTACAAAGGACACTATCGGAGGAAAAATTTAACAAAGGATCTGACAGTCCATAATGGAGCTGATGTGAGCATCGGCACACAACCAGAGGAAGAAACAATGCAAAGGCATTGGATAACAGAAACAACTGACTAACTCAAGCTCAGATGCAATGGAATTATGATTTCCAAATCAACGATCAGAAGCAAATGCTCTGATTAAGGATGGATAAGTTGAGTAGTCTTAGGGGTACAAACGATGGCAATTTGATTGGCCGAGATCCAGCTCATCTTCAAGATGTCATCTCAGCCGAAAGTAAGAATTCTAGGACATGATTGAGGATTGCGAGCATTCGCAACATAACGAACCAGCAGATGCAAAATGATAATGACAAACAATGTCAATAAGACTACTAGAGTTATTGGATTATCCACAATGCAAGCAAGCAAGAATGTCAAGAGCAATAGGCTGCTGATGATTTTCGGAAGATCGAATGGTATTTCGAAGACTTTTGTGAAACACATGAACAACTGGGGATGAGCGGATACGCGGTAAGTGCGAGGAATTATCCATAGTGGTATTCATGTGGCAAGGTACTGCAAGGCAGTAGGCATAAAGCATTCTCGGAACATTAGAGAGGATTTCAGTGTATTTTGTAATAATAAGATCATTGGGGAATGATTGTCAGCATGAAAAATGTATGTAGTTATCCATAAGTATTTATCGATGGTAGGGATTGCAAAGCGAAGGGCACAAGGGTCTCGGGAAAATATCGGAGAGTAGCTTCATAATCTTCTCGTGCACCAAGCGATCATGTGGAATGAAGGGCTCTCTGGGAGAAGTAGTTACGAGAACCTACAGTCAGAGTTAGTAAAACCATTTAACCCGAGAAGAAGAGAGATCAGAGTCCTAGAGTAAAGAAGAGGAATAAAAGATCCTACCATCGAATGGCGACGTGGGCCCGTAAGCCACACATCCATGTTAGTAATAGTTTTGCAATGACTAGACTCGAGTTCGGACAAGAAGTTGGAAATGGGGATTCCTACAGGCAGTCGGCTCTAATACCAACTTGTGATGCCCCCGATTTGACTTTACACTAATCATGCACGCAAATGTGTACGACCAAGATCACTGACTCACTATAAGATACCACAACACAACTCTAGACACAAATTAAAATAGTACAAGCTTTATATTACAAGCCAGGGGCCTCGAGGGCTCGAATACATAAGCTCGAATACATAAGAGTCAACAGAAGAAATAATATTTGAATACAGACATAAGTTAAACAAGTTTGCCTTAAGAAGGCTAGCACAAATGTAACAACAATCGAAAAGGCAAGGCCTCCTGCCTCGGACCTCCTAACTACTCCTCGAAACCGAACTAAACATAGAAACATCCTCGGGATCCTCTGGCTCCTGGACTCCACCGGTCTGGTTGCGTCATCCAAGAAGAGAGTAAAAAGGGGGGAAACTGGGAGCAAAGCAACCGTGAGTACTCATGCAAAGTACTCACAAGCAAGGACCTACACTACATATGCAATGGTATATGTGTAAAGGGGTAATATGTGTGAGCTAAACTGCAGAATGTCAGAATAAGAGGGGGATAGCTAACCCAATCAAAGACTACGCTTCTGGCAGCCTCCATCTTGCAGCAGTAGAAGAGAGTAGCTAGAAAGTAAGAAGTATCCTTACTTCTGGCAGCCTCCGTCTTGCAGAAGTAGAATAGAGTAGATGGTAAGTTTATAAAGTAACATCGTATACCATAATCCTACCCGGCGATCCTCCCCTCGTCGCCCTGTGGGAAAGCGATCACCGGGTTGTGTCTTGAACCTGTCTGGGTGTATTTTATAATTATTCAGTTCTAGTTGTCATGAGGTCGGAGTACAACTCCAGGTCGTCCTTTTACCGAGGAACATGACTATTCGAATAGATAAACTTCCCTGCAGGGGTGCTCCACATTTCTCAGCACGCTCGACCCCCCTTGGTCGGACACACTTTCCTGGGTCATGCCCGGCCTCGGAAGATCAACACGTTGCAGCCCTACCTAGGCACAACAAAGAGGTCAGCCCGCCGGTCTAAATCCTAAGCACATAGGGTTCTGGGCCCATCGCCCATTGCATACCTGCATGTTGCATACGCGGACGGTGAGCAGACCTAGCAACCTTCATTACTAAGGAAGTTGCGTTACGCGGTCCAACCTGGCGTACGCCGCTCAGTCGCTGACGTCAAGAAGGCTTCAGCTAATACCACGATGTCGAGAGCTCATAACTATTCCCACGTAGTTGGTTAGTGCGTATAAGCCAGTGGCCAGACTCAGATCAAATATCCAAACTCTTTAAGCGTGTTATTAAGAAATCACCACAGACAATGATGAGGGCCAGGCTACCTCTCAACTGGGTGTCTCAACCTGCCATGTCACTCTGCCACAAAGAATCACTCGGGGGCCATCAGGAACCCAGGCTCACCAGTACCTGGATGGAGCCACCTGTCCTTTCAGCCCCCAATCTGTGAATCACTTGCGGGTACTCTACATGCCGACCCGACTTTAGTCACATCATGTATCATGTAAAGTATGTATATAGCATATATCTATGATCACCTTTTGAAGTGATCACGACCCAATAGTATAGCGTGGCAGACGGACAAGGATGTGGGGCCACTGATGGAATACTAAAATCCTATACTAAGCATTAGGATAGCAGGTAAAGGTATCAATAGTTGTAGCAACAATGACAGGCTATGCAACAGAGTAGGGGCTATCGAAGCATAAATATTAGCAAACATAATGCAAGAAATAAGAGACAAGAGAAGGGGAGATATATGGTCATCAAGGGGGGGCTTGCCTGGAAGCTCTGTTGCTCGGGAAGAAGGGTCGTCGGTGATGTAGTCGTACTTGGTGGCATCAACGTCGGTCTCAGGGTCTATCGGAGAAGAAGAGGGGGGGGGGGGCAGTAA
>LR738715.1:242733571-242767161 GCA_902687465.1 Secale cereale | reverse complement strand
GACCACAGGAGCGGCGGATGTCATTGGGATCACGCCTCTGGCGGCCAAATGATGCGCGGGGGGGGGGCGAACGCAGCCAGAGCCGCTCTTTGATCTACAATGGTGCCAGGGTCAGAGGGGGACCAGAGCGTCGGGCACGGTTCGTCAGGGGCTGGTTGCGTTCGAACGCACGTGAAGTTTCGCGTCCAACGGCGGTGGTGGCAGGAGAAGACATGGCCGGAGTCGATCGGACCGGCGACAGGGAGTGGGGGCGGCACTCGGGATTGGGCGGCGACGGTGCTAGGGGGCACGGCGAGTGGCGCTGGGGGCTTGTTGGCCTCCTGGGGAGCCCATGAGCACTGTACACGTCGCGGGCACGAGCCGCGCGTGCGGTGGCCGCGACGGCGAGCTCGACCGCGACGGCGGGAGCGCGATCACGACGGGGGCGAGCTACGGGGTGCGGGCGATCTATGCTTGAGGAGGAGGAGGGGCAACTGCTCATTGTGGGGTCGAGGGAAGGCTCGGGGAGGTGCGGGGTTGGCGGAGGCCAGCAGATCAACGACGACGACCGGCGCGGCATAGGCGGAAGACGAGCTCGATCCCGAGGCTTGGCGTCGTCTCATCTTGATCTCATGGCCGAGGAGGACGTAGCAGTCGCCAATGGAGCTTCCTGGCATAGAGAGGCGGAGAGAGGAGCTCGGTGGCCGCGCCTATGGTGGGGGCATGGCGACAGTGGTCGCGGTTGCGGCTGGATCTGAGCGAGGGAGACGAGGGCAGGAATGGGGTAGCTAGGGTTTTTTCAACGGGGTTGGGGCGACCAAGGAGACGCCGGGGATGCGGCGGATGGCGAGCACGTGGCCCTCCGTGGCGACAGATGCCGTGCGTGCGGCTAGCAACCTCCTGATGACCAGGGGTTGAACAAGGGACGCGGTTGAAGGAAATATGCCCTAGAGGCAATAATAGAGTTGTTATTTATATTTCCTTATATCATGAGAAATGTTTATTATTCATGCTAGAATTGTATTAACCGGAAACTTAGTACATGTGTGAATACATAGACAAAACAGAGTGTCCCTAGTATGCCTCTACTAGACTAGCTCATTGATCAAAGATGGTTATGTTTCCTAACCATAGACATGAGTTTTCATTTGATCAACGGGATCACACCATTAGGAGAATAATGTGATGGACAAGACCCATCCGTTAGCATAGCACTATGATCGTTTAGTTTTACTGCTATTGCTTTCTTCATGACTTATACATGTTCCTATGACTATGAGATTATGCAACTCCCGAATACCGTAGGAACACCTTGTGTGCTATCAAACGTCACAACGTAACTGGGTGATCATAAAGATGCTCTACAGGTGTCTCCGAAAGTATTCGTGGTGTTGGCATAGATCAAGATTAGGATTTGTCACTCCGAGTGTCGGAGAGGTATCTCTGGGCCCTCTCGGTAACACACATCAAAATAAGCCTTGCAAGCAAAAAGACTAATGAGTTAGTCACGAGATGATGTGTTACGGAACGAGTAAAGAGACTTGCCGGTAACGAGATTGAACTAGGCATAGAGATACCAACGATCGAATCTCGGGCAAGTAACATACCGATGACAAAAGGAACAACGTATGTTGTTATGCGGTTTTGACCGATAAAAGATCTTCGTAGAATATGTAGGAGCCAATATGAACATCCAGGTTCCACTATTGGTTATTGATCGGAGATCAGTCTCGGTCATGTCTACATAGTTCTCGAACCCGTAGGGTCCGCACGCTTAACGTTTGATGACGATCGGTATTATGAGTTTTGATGTACCGAAGGTAGTTCGGAGTCCCGGATGAGATCACGGACATGACGAGGAGTCTCGGAATGTCCGAGACATAAAGATTGATATATTGGACGACTATATTCGGACACCGGAAGTGTTCCGGAAAAGTTTCGGATTTAACAGGATTGCCGGAGGGGGTTACCGGAAACCCCTACGAAGGGGGATGGTCCATAGTGGGCCTTATGGAAAAGAGAGAGGCAGCCCATAGGGCTGGCCGGCGCCCCACCTAGGGTTCCTAGTTGGACTAGGAGTTGGGGGGCGCCACCTCTTCTTCTTTTCCTATTCCCTCTCTTCCTTCTTTGGTGGTTCCTACTAGGAATAGGATTGCAATCCTATTCCTAGTAGGATTGCACCCCTAGCCGCACCAAACAAGGGCCGGCCGGCCTCCCCCCTTGCTCCTTTATATACGGGGGCAGGGGGGCACCCAAAGACACACAAGTTGAATTGTTTTAGCCGTGTGCGGTGCCCCCCTCCACAGAAACACACCTCGGTCATACCGTTGCAGTGCTTAGGCGAAGCCCTGCGCCGGTGAATACATCATATCCGTCACCACGCCGTCGTGCTGACGAAACTCTCCCGTGAAGCT
This sequence comes from Secale cereale, assembly GCA_902687465.1. Classification (NCBI taxonomy): domain Eukaryota; kingdom Viridiplantae; phylum Streptophyta; class Magnoliopsida; order Poales; family Poaceae; genus Secale; species Secale cereale. The sequence continues at coordinate 242,764,768 of LR738715.1, read as the reverse complement.
CAACTGGATCAAGAGCTCGTGGGACGTCATCAAGCTGAACGTGTGCTGAACGCGGAGGTGCCGTACGTTCGGTGCTTGATCGGTTGGATCGCGAAGAAGTTTGACAACATCAACCGCGTCACTTGACGCTTCCGCTCCCGGTCTATGAGGGTACGTAGACACACTCTCCCCTCTCGTTGCTATGCATCTGGTAGATAGATCTTGCGTGATCGTAGGAAAAATTTAAAATACTACGTTCCCCAACAATGGCATCATGAGCCAGGTCTATGCGTAGATGATATGCACGAGTAGAACACAATGAGTTGTGGACGATACTAGTCATACTGCTTACCAGCATGTCATACTTTGCTTCGGCGGTATTGTGAGATGAAGCGGCCCGGACCGACATTACGCGTACGCTTACGCGAGACTGGTTTCACCGTTACGAGCACTAGTTGCTTAAAGGTGACTGGAGGGTGTCTGTCTCTCTCACTTTAGCTGAATCAAGTGTGGCTATGCCCGGTCCTTGTGAAGGTTAAAACAGCACATACTTGACGAAACATCGTTGTGGTTTTATATGCGTAGGTAAGAACGGTTCTTGCTAAGCCCGTAGCAGCCACGTAAAACTTGCAACAACAAAGTAGAGGACGTCTAACTTGTTTTTGCAGGGCATGTTGTGATGTGATATGGTCAAGACATGATGAGTTATACGGTTTTGTATGAGATGATCATGTTTTGTAATGTTATCGGCAACTGGCAGGAGCCATATGGTTGTCGCTTTATTGTATGAAATGCAGTCGCCATGTAATTGCTTTACTTTATCACTAAGCGGTAGCGATAGTCGTAGAAGCAATAGTTGGCGAGACGACAACGATGCTACGATGGAGATCAAGGTGTCGCGCCGGTGACGAAGGTGATCATGAAGGTGCTTTGGAGATGAAGATCAAAAGCACAAGATGATGATGGCCATATCATGTCACATATTTTGATTGCATGTGATGTTTATCTTATTATGCTTCTTATTTTGCTTAGAACGACGGTTGCATTATAAGATGATCCCTTACTAAATTTCAAGGTATAAGTGTTCTCCCTGAGTATGCACCGTTGCGAAAGTTCGTCGTGCCGAGACACCACGTGATGATCGGGTGTGATAAGCTCTACGTTCAAATACAACGGGTGTAAGCCAGTTTTGCACACGCAGAATACTCGGGTTAAACTTGACGAGCCTAGCATATGCAGATATGGCCTCGGAACACTGGAGACTGAAAGGTCGAGCGTGAATCATATAGTAGATATGATCAACATAAGATGTTCACCATTGAAACTACTCCATCTCACGTGATGATCGGACATGGTTTAGTTGATTTGGATCATGTGATCATTTAGATGACCGGAGGGATGTCTATCTAAGTGGGAGTTCTTTAAATTAATATGATTAAATTGAACTTTAATTTATCATGTAGTTAGTCCTGGTAGTATTAGCATATCTATGTTGTAGATCAATAGCTCGCGATGTTGCTCCCCGTTTATTTTTCATATGTTCCTAGAGAAAACCAAGTTGAAAGATGTTAGTAGCAATGATGCGGAATTGTTCCGTGATCTGAGGATTATCCTCATTGCTGCACAGAAGAATTATGTCCTTGATGCACCGCTAGGTGACAGACCTATTGCAGGAGCAGATGTAGACGTTATGAACGTTTTGACAAAAGCTCGATATGATGACTACTTGATAGTTTAAGTGCACCATGATTTACGGCTTAGAACCGGGACTTCAAAAACGTTTTGAACGCCACGGAGCATATAAGATGTTCCAAGAGTTGAAATTAGTATTTCATACTCATGCCCATGTCGAGAGGTATGAGACCTCTGACAGTACTTTGCCTACAAGATGGAGGAGAATAGCTCAACCAGTGAGCATGTGCTCAGATTGTCTAGGTACTGCAATTGCTTGAATCAAGTGGGAGTTAATCTTCCAAATAAGATAGTAATTTACAAAGTTCTCTAGTCACTATCACCAAGTTAGTAGAACTTCGTGATGAACTATAATATGCAAGGTATGACGAAAGTAATTCCCGAGCTCTTCGCGATGCTGAAATCGGCGAAGGTAGAAATCAAGAAAGAGCATCAAGTGTTGATGGTTAATAAGACCACTTGTTTCAAGTAAAGGGCAAAGGGATAGAAGGGGAACTTCAAAAGGAATGACAAGCAAGTTGTCACACCCGTGAAGAAACCCAAAACTAAACTCAAGCCTGAAACAAGTGCTTCTACTGCAAAGGAAATGGTCACTAGAAGTGGAACTGCCCTAGATATTTGGCGGATAAGAAGGATGCCAAAGTGAACAAAGGTATATTTGATATACAGATTATTGATGTGTATTTTACTAGTGTTCATAGCAACCCCTCGGTATTTGATATTGGTTCAGTTGCTAAAGAGTAGTAACTCGAAATAGGAGTTGCATAATGAACAGAAACTAGTTAAAGGTGAAGTGACGATGTGTGTTGGAAGTGGTTCCAAGATTGATATGATCATCATCGCACACTCCCTATACTTTCGGGATTAGTGTTGAACCTAAATAAGTGTTATTTGGTGTTTGTGTTGAACATGAATATGATTTGATCATGTTTATTGCAATATGGTTATTCATTTAAAGTCATAGAATAATTGTTATTCTGTTTACATGAATAAAGCCTTCGATGGTCATACACCCAATGAAAATAGTTTGTTGGATCTCGATCGTAGTGATACACATATTCATAATATTGAAGCCAAAAGATGCAAGGTTAATAATGATAGTGCAACTTATTTGTGGCACTGCCGTTTAGGTCATATTGGTGTAAAGCGCATGAAGAAACTCCATAGTGATGGACTTTTGGAATCACTTGATTATGAATCACTTGGTGCTTGCGAACCATGCCTCATGGGCAAGATGACTAAAACTCCGTTCTCCGGAACTGTGGAGCGAACAACAGATTTGTTGGAGATCATACATACAGATGTATATGGACCAATGAGTGTTGAAGCTCGCGGCGGGTATCGTTATTTTCTGACCTTCACTGATGATTTTAGCAGATATGGGTATATCTACTTAATGAAGCACAAGTCTGAAACATTTGAAAAGTTCAAAGAATTTCAGAGTGAAGTGGAGAATCATCGTAACAAGAAAATAAGAGTTTCTACAATATGATCGTAGAGATAAAATATTTGAGTTAGCGAGTTTGGCCTTCAGTAAAAACAATGTGAAATAGTTTCACTACTCACGCCACCTGGAACACCACAGTGTAATGGTGTGTCCGAACGTCATAACCGTACTTTATTAGATATAGTGCGATCGATGATGTCTCTTACCGATCTACCACTATTGCTTTTGGGGTTATGCATTAGAGACAGCTACATTCACGTTAAATAGGGCACCATCTAAATCCGTTGATACGACACCTTATGAACTATGGTTTGGCAAGAAACCAAAGTTGTCGTTTCTTAAAGTTTGGGGCTGCGATGCTTATGTGAAAAAGCTTCAACCTGATAAGCTCGAACCCAAGTCGGATAAATGTGTCTTCATAGGATACCCAAAAGAGACTGTTGGGTACACCTTCTATCACAGATCCGAAGGCAAGATATTCGTTGCTAAGAATGGATCCTTTCTAGAGAAGGAGTTTTCTCTCGAAAGAAGTGAGTGGGAGGAAAGTAGAACTTGATGAGGTAATTGTACCTTCTCCCGAATTAGAAAGTGGAACATCACAGAAACTAGTTCCAGTGATTCCTACACCAATTAGTGAGGAAGCTAATGATGATGATCATGAAACTTCAGATCAAGTTTCTGCTGAACGTCGTAGATCAACCAGAGTACGTTCCACACCAGAGTGGTACGGCAACCCAGTTCTGGAAGTCATGTTACTAGACCATGATGAACCTACGAACTATGAGGAAGCGATGATGAGCCCAGATTCCACAAAATGGCTTGAGGCCATGAAATCTAAGATGGGATCCATGTATGAGAACAAAGTGTGGACTTTGGTTGACTTGCCCGATGATCGGCAGGCCATCGAAAACAAATGGATCTTCAAGAGGAAGACCGACGCAGACGGTAATGTTACTGTTTACAAAGCTCGACTTGTTGCGAAAGGTTTTCGACAAGTTCAAGGAGTTGACTACGATGAGACTTTCTCACCCGTAGCAATGCTTAAGTCTGTCCGAATCATGTTAGCAATTGCCACATTTTATGAAATCTGGCAAATGGATAACAAAACTGCATTCTTTAATGGATTTATTAAAGAAAAATTGTATATGATGCAACCCGAAGGTTTTGTCAAAGGTGCTAACAAAATATGCAAGCTCCAGCGATCCGTCTATGGACTGGTGCAAGCATCTCAGAGTTGGAATATACGCTTTGATAAGTTGATCAAAGCATATAGATTTATACAGACTTACGGTGAAGCCTGTATTTACAAGAAGTGAGTGGGAGCACTACAACCTTTCTGATAAGTATATGTGAATGACATATTGTCGATCGGAAATGATGTAGAAATTTCTGGAAAGCATAAAGGAGTGTTTGAAAGGAGTTTTTCAAAGAAAGACCTTGGTGAAGCTACTTACATATTGGGCATCAAGATCTATAGAGATAGATCAAGACGCTTGATAAGACTTTCGATGAGTACATACCTTGATAAGATTTTGAAGTAGTTCAAAATAGATCAGTCAAAGAAGGAGTTCTTGCCTGACTTGTAAGGTGTGAAGTTGAGTAAGACTCAAAGCCAGACCACGGCAGAAAAATATAGAGAGAATGAAAGTCATTCCCTATGCCTCAGTTATAGGTTCTATAAAGTATGCCATGCTGTGTACCAAACATGTTGTGTACCTTGCCATGAGTTTGTCAAGGGGGTACAATAGTGATCCAGGAGTAGATCACTGTACAGCAGTCAAAATTATCCTTAGTAACTGGATGACTAAGGAAATGTTTCTCGATTATGGAGGTGATAAAGAGTTCGTCGTAAAGGGTTACGCCGATGCAAGCTTTGACACTAAATCCAGATGACTCTAAGTATCAATCTGGATGCGTATTGAAAGTGGGAGCAATTAGCTAGAGTAGCTCCATGCAGAGCATTGTAGACATAGAAATTTGCGAAATACATACGGATCTGAATGTGACAGACCCGTTGACTAAACTTCTCTCACAAGCAAAACATGATCACACCTTATTACTCTTGGGTATTAATCACATAGCGATGTGAACTAGATTATTGACTCTAGTAAACCCTTTGGGTGTTGGTCACATGGTGATGTGAACTATGGGTGTTATTCTCATAACGATGTGAACTATCGGTATTAAAACACATGGCGATGTGAGCTAGATTATTGACTCTAGTGCAAGTGGGAGACTGAAGGAAATATGCCCTAGAGGCAATAATAAAGTTGTTATTTATATTTCCTTATATCATGATAAATGTTTATTATTCATGCTAGAATTGTATTAACCAGAAACTTAGTACATGTGTGAATACATAGACAAAACAGAGTGTCCCTAGTATGCCTCTACTAGACTAGCTCATTGATCAAAGATGGTTATGTTTCCTAACCATAGACATGAGTCGTCATTTGATCAACGGGATCACATCATTAGGAGAATGATGTGATGGACAAGACCCATCCGTTAGCATAGCACTATGATCGTTTAGTTTTACTGCTATTGCTTTCTTCATGACTTATACATGTTCCTATGACTATGAGATTATGCAACTCCCGAATACCGTAGGAACACCTTGTGTGCTATCAAACGTCACAACGTAACTGGGTGATCATAAAGATGCTCTACAGGTGTCTCCGAAAGTATTTGTGGTGTTGGCATAGATCAAGATTAGGATTTGTCACTCCGAGTGTTGGAGAGGTATCTCTGGGCCCTCTCGGTAACACACATCACAATAAGCCTTGCAAGAAAAAAGACTAATGAGTTAGTCACGAGATGATGTGTTACGGAACGAGTAAAGAGACTTGCCGGTAACGAGATTGAACTAGGTATAGAGATACCAACGATCGAATCTCGGGCAAGTAACATACCGATGACAAAAGGAACAACGTATGTTGTTATGCGGTTTTGACCGATAAAAGATCTTCGTAGAATATGTAGGAGCCAATATGAACATCCAGGTTCCGCTATTGGTTATTGACCGGAGATGAGTCTCGGTCATGTCTACATAGTTCTCGAACCCGTAGGGTCCGCACGCTTAACGTTTGATGACGATCGGTATTATGAGTTTATGAGTTTTGATGTACCGAAGGTAGTTCGGAGTCCCAGATGAGATCACGGACATGACGAGGAGTCTCGGAATGTCCGAGACATAAAGATTGATATATTGGACGACTATATTCGGACACCGGAAGTGTTCCGGAAAAGTTTCGGATTTAACGGGATTGCCGGAGGGGGTTACCGGAACCCCCTACGAAGGGGGATGGTCCATAGTGGGCCTTATGGAAAAGAGAGAGGCAGCCCATAGGGCTGGCCGGCGCCCCACCTAGGGTTCCTAGTTGGACTAGGAGTTGGGGGGCGCCACCTCTTCTTCTTTTCCTATTCCCTCTCTTCCTTCTTTGGTGGTTCCTACTAGGAATAGGATTGCAATCCTATTCCTAGTAGGATTGCACCCCTAGCCGCACCAAACAAGGGCCGGCCGGGCTCCTTTATATACGGGGGCAGGGGGGCACCCAAAGACACACAAGTTGAATTGTTTTAGCCGTGTGCGGTGCCCCCCTCCACAGAAACACACCTCGGTCATACCGTTGCAGTGCTTAGGCGAAGCCCTGCGCCGGTGAATACATCATATCCGTCACCACGCCGTCGTGCTGACAAAACTCTCCCGTGAAGCTCAACTGGATCAAGAGCTCGTGGGACGTCATCAAGCTGAACGTGTGCTGAACGCGGAGGTGCCGTACGTTCGGTGCTTGATCGGTTGGATCGCGAAGAAGTTTGACAACATCAACCGCGTCACTTGATGCTTCCACTCCCGGTCTATGAGGGTACGTATACACACTCTCCCCTCTCGTTGCTATGCATCTGGTAGATAGATCTTGCGTGATCGTAGGAAAATTTTAAAATACTACGTTCCCCAACAGCGGTTGGCTGGGCCGGCCAGTTGGTTAACTGGTCTAGTTGGTTAACTGGGCCAGTTGACCTAGGGCGGGCCTTTCCCTTTTATTTTGTTTTGTTTTCTGTTTGTTTTTTCCTTTTCTTTTGTTTTCTTTTTTTCTGTTTTCATTTAGTTTTAGTAGCAATGAATTTTGGTGAACATGAAACTTGGCACATAAATATTGGGTCATACAATTGAGTTGCACCCAAGGTTTCAAGTCATTTTGAAAAGGATTAATATTTGTTTACTTTTAAAAGGTTAATTCAAATGTTATTTGTTCCTATTTTAAGTATCTTAGGGGCATATAAGCATTCCCAAAATGTGGTTTGATTTTTGTTAATTATTTAGAGAATATTTACGACCTTCTGAACATTTTTAATTCACTTTTTATGAAATTATAATTTGACTTGTTATTTGAATTTGAATTTGATCTCAGTTTGAAACAAGTGAGGTTTAGTAAAAGTTTAATTATGATGATCTGGCATCATTAGTAAGGGTTTACTGTAGCTTAACTATCCGGGCGTCATAATTATCCTCCACTACAAGAAATCTCGTCCTGAGATTTTAAGAGGTGCAGTAAGGGGAAAAGACTAGGTTTGGAACTTCTAACGGATCTTCTCGTCCTTGGTTGCTCTTCACGAAGAAGTTGATCCCTTTCGTTCATGTCTTCATTTCTCTACTCCAGGTCATCATGATGAACTCGTCGTCCTTTCTTCGAGAAGTCCATCGTACTTACGAAAAAGGAAAAGGGGTATCTTTAGAAGAATGGACCTCTACAAGGTTAATTATCTGGTAGATAGTCCAAGGAATGTGGTTGAACGTAATTCTCAAATTTAACTTAAGAAAAACATCGAGAGCAAAGCAATCAGAAGTTTCAAGTGGATAGACAATCATTCGATGTCTAAAATAGGGTGTGAAAGGGGTTCAGAGCAACGAGAGCAGATATTACGTCTCATACCGAAACATAGCATCTGATGGAAGGTAGCTCGCGGAATCTAACATTCTTAAGAAGTTGCTTCCCACTACTTTCTATTCTCTCACCATGCACACTGTCCATATAAACAACGTGCCACGTCATATTATCCTACTCTATATACTCCACCTCAGCAATGTGCCAGGTCAGGAATTATCCACCCACCGCATGCACTCCGATAAAGCCCTCTCTCGAACTAAGCGTTTTCTCTCACGTCGGAATAGGGAGCATCATTTCCCATGCATCTACGCTTGGCCGGCCACTAGCCCACTATCGTTGCCATTATTTTAGTGCCTAGCATTACGTGTGTTTAGTGGAGTCTTTCCCCCTTCCATCGCAAGCATGGCTTCTCTTCTTCCAATCATATAATAGTGGATCCCCCTGATGAGTCGACCATTGCCTATTGTCGCCATGAGCGTCGAGCTAATTGCTCCAATCATCTTCCAAAGCTCATGGGTACCTTCGCAACAACCTAGTGATCGGTGCTTGCTCACATGCATAGCTCAATTTGCTGCCACCGTCACCGGCGTAGTAGACCGCCGTCAAGCTCGTGGTCACCTATGTTCTTCTTAGTTGCATGATTTATCACATGACCGCTGAACCCCACACACTTTCCTTTTGTGTTCAGCCCGATGGCTGACGCTCGCCGCGTCCGTGCTGAGAGCCGGGCCGCTCTCGCCGCTTGCGTGGCCTAGATGGCGCCTCCAGGCTACGGCATCCCCCGTCGCTCTCCTGAAGGAAATGTCCGCTAGAGGCAATAATAAAGTTGTTATTTATATTTCCTTATATATCATGATAAATGTCTTTTATTCCTGCTAGAATTCCATTAACCGGAAACCTGATACATGTGTGATTACATAGACAAAACAGTGTGTCCCTAGTATGCCTCTAATAGACTAGCTCGTTAATCAAAGATGGTTAAGTTTCCTAACCATAGACATGTGTTGTCATTTGATGAATGGGATCACATCATTAGGAGAATGATGTGATGGACAAGACAGCTTGGCATATTGATCATTTAGTTTTATTGCTATTGCTTTCTTCATGACTTATACATGTTCCTATGACTACGAAATTATGCAACTCCCAAATACCGGAGGAACACTTTGTGTGCTATCAAACATCACAATGTAACTGGGTGATTATAAAGATGCTCTATAGGTGTCTCCGAAAGTGTTTGTTGAGTTGGCATAGATCGAGAATGAGATTTGTCACTTCGAGTGTCGGAGAGGTATATCTAGGCCCTCTCGGTAATGCACATCACTATAAGCCTTGCAAGCAAATGACTAATGAGTTAGTCACGAGATGATGTATTACAGAACGAGTAAAAGAGATTTGCCGGTAACGAGATAGAACTAAGTATGATGATACCGACGATCGAATCTCGGGCAAGTAACATACCGATGACATTGGGAACAACGTATGTTGTTATGCAATTTGACCGATAAAGATCTTCATAGAATATGTAGGAGCCAATATGAGCATCCAGGTTCCGCTACTGGTTATTGACCTGAGATGTGTATCGATCATGTCTACATAGTTCTCGAACCCGTAGGGTCCGCACACTTCACGTTCGATGATGATTTGTATGATGAGTTATGTGTTTTGGTGACCGAAGTTTGTTCTGAGTCCCGTATGAGATCACAGACATGACGAGGAGTCTCGAAATGGTCGAGAGATAAAGATTAATATATTGGAAGGTTGTAAACGGACACCGGAATGGTTCCTGAGAGGTTCGGGGATTTATCGGAGTACCAGGAGGCTATCGAAACCCTCGGGAAAGTTAATGGCCCTATTGGGCCATGGTGGAGAGAGGGAGGCTGCCACAAGAGGTGGAGCGCCCCCCCCCCTACCCCAAGCCCATACCGAATTGGACTAGGGTTGGGGGCGCGGCCCCCCTTTCCTTCTCCCTCTCCCTCCATTTCCTCTTTCCCCTATGCATTGGAAGGAAGGGGGGCCGAATCCTACTATGTTTGGAGTCCTAGTAGGACTCCCCCCATGGCACGCCACCCGTAGGGCCGGCCTCCACCTCCTCCCTCCTTTATATATATGGGCATGGGCCACTCCAAAGGACACACAAGTTTCTCTTAGCCGTGTGCGTTGCCCCCCTCCACAGATTACACCTCATATCATATTGTCGTGGTGCTTAGGTGAAGCCCTGCGCGGATCACATCACCAACATCGTCGCCACGCCGTCATGCTGATGGAACTCTCCCTAGAGCATCTGCTGGATCAAGAGCTCGTGGGACGTCATCGTGCTGAAAATGTGCTCAACACGGAGGCGAATATTTCAGTTACGAGTTTGGTCTTCATTTGAAACAACGTGGAATAGTTTCGCAACTCGCACCACCTGGAACACCACAACGTAATGGTGTGTCGGAACATCGCAACCGTACTTTATTAGATATGGTGTGATCTATGATGTCTCTTACCGATTTACCACTATCGTTTTGGGGTTATGCTTTAGAGACAGCTACATTCACGTTAAATAGGGCACCATCTAAATCCGTTTAGACAACACCTTATTAACTGTGGTTTGGCAAGAAACCCAAGTTGTCGTTTCTTAAAGTTTGGGGATGCGATGCTTATGTGAAAAAGCTTCTGCCTGATAAGCTCGAACCCAAATCAGAGAAATGTGTCTTCATAGGATATCCAAATGAATCTGTTGAGTACACCTTCTATCACAGATCTGAAGGCAAGATATTCGTTGCTAAGAATGGATCCTTTCTAGAGAAGGAGTTTCTCCCGAAAGAAGTGAGTGGGAGGAAAGTAGAACTTGATGAGGTAACTGTAGCTTCTCCCTAATTGGAAAGTAGTTCATCATAGAAATCAGTTCCAATGATTCCTACACCAATTAGTGAGGAAGCTAATGATGATGATCATGAAACTTCAGATCAAGTTCCTACCAAACCTCGTAGGTCAACCAGAGTGCATTCTACACCAGAGTGGTACGGTAACCCTATTCTAGAAGTCATGTTACTAGTCCATGACGAACCAACGAACTATGAGGAAGCGATGATGAGCCCAGATTCGGCAAAATGGCCTGAGGCCATGAAATCTAAGATGGGATCCATGTATGAGAACAAAGTGCGGAGTTTGGTTGACTTGCCCGATGATTGGCAACCATTGAACATAAATGGATCTTTAAGAAGAAGACTGAGGCCGATGGTAATGTTACTGTCTACAAATCTCGACTTGTTGCGAAAGGTTTTCGACAAGTTCAAGGAGTTGACTACGATGAGACCTTCTCACCCATAGTGATGCTTAAGTTTGTCTGAAACATGTTAGTAATTGCCGCATTTTATGATTATGAAATCTGGCAAATGGATGTCAAAACCGCATTCCTTGATGGATATCTCAAAGAAGAGTTGTATATGATGCAACCAGAAGGTTTTGTCGATCCTAAAGGTGCTAACAAAGTGTGCAAGCTCCAGCGATCCATCTATGGACTGGTGCAAGCATCTCGGAGTTGGAATATATGCTTTGATGAGGTGATCAAAGCATATGGTTTGATACAGACTTGTGGAGAAGCCTGTATTTACATGAAAGTGAGTGGGAGCTCTGTAGCATTTCTGATATTATATGTGGATGACATATTGTTGATTGGAAATGATGTAGAATTTCTGGATAGCATAAAAGGATACTTGAATAAGAATTTTTCAATGAAAGACCTCGGTGAAGCTACTTATATATTGGGCATCAAGATCTATAGAGATAGATCAATACGCTTAACTGGACTTTCACAAAGCACATACCTTGATAAAGTTTTGAAAAAAGTTCAAAATGGATCAGTCAAAGAAAGGGTTCTTGCATGTGTTACAAGGTGTGAAGTTGAGTCAGACTCAATGCCCGACCACTGTAGAAGATAGAGAGAAAATGAAAGTCATTCACTATGCTTCAGCGATAGGTTCTATCATGTATGCAATGATGTGCACCAGACCTAATGTGTGCCTTGTTATAAGTCTAGCAGGGAGGTACCAAAGTAATCCAGGAGTGGATCACTGGATAGCGGTCAAGAACATCCGGAAATACTTGAAAAGGATGAAGGATATGTTTCTCGTTTACGGAGGTGACAAAGAGCTCGTCGTAAACAGTTACATCGATGCAAGCTTTGACACAGATCTCGATGACTCAAAGTCACAAACCGGATACGTATTTTTGTTGAACGATGGATCTGTCAGTTGGTGCAGTTCCAAGCAGAGCGTCGTGGCGGGATATACGCGTGAAGTGGAGTACATAGCTGCTTCAAAAGTAGCAAATGAAGGAGTCTGGATGAAGGAGTTCATATTCGATCTAGGTGTAATACCTAGTGCATCGGGTCCAATGAAAATCTTGTGCGACAACACTGGATCAATAGCCTTGGCGAAGGAATTCAGGTTTCAACAGAGAACCAAGCACATCAAGAGACGCTTAAACTCCATCCGTGATCAAGTCAAGGAGGGAGACATAGAGATTTGCAAAATACATATGGATCTGAATGTCGCTGATCCATTGACTAAGCCTCTTCCACGAGCAAAACATGATCAGCACCAAGAATCCATGGGTGTTAGAATCATTACTATGTAATCTAGATTATTGACTCTAGTGCAAGTGGGAGACTGAAGGAAATATGCCCTAGAGGCAATAATAAAGTTGCTATTTATATTTCCTTATATATCATGATAAATGTCTTTTATTCATGATAGAATTGTATTAACCGGAAACTTGATACATGTGTGAATACATAGACAAAATAGAGTGTCCCTAGTATGCCTCTACTAGACTAGCTCGTTAATCAAAGATGGTTAAGTTTCCTAACCATAGGCATGTGTTGTCATTTGATGAACGGGATCTCATCATTAGGATAATGATGTGATGGACAAGACCCATCCGTTAGCTTGGCATATTGATCGTTTAGTTTTATTGCTATTGCTTTCTTCATGACTTATACATGTTCCTCCGACTATGAGATTATGCAACTCCCGAATACCGGAGGAACACTTTGTGTGCTATCAAACGTCACAATGTAACTGGGTGATTATAAAGATGCTTTACAGGTGTCTCCGAAAGTGTTTGTTGAGTTGGCATAGATCGAGAATGGGATTTGTCACTCCGAGTGTCGGAGAGGTATCTCTGGGCCCTCTCGGTAATACACATCACTATAAGCCTTGCAAGCAAATGACTAATGAGTTAGTCACGAGATGATGTATTACGTAATGAGATTGAACTAGGTATGATGATACCGACGATCAAATCTCGGGCAAGTAACATGCCGATGATAAAGGGAACAACGTATGTTGTTATGTGGTTTGACCGATAAAGATCTTCATAGAATATGTAGGAGCCAATACAAGCATACAGCTTCTGCTATTGGTTATTGACCTGAGATGTGTCTCGGTCATGTCTACATAGTTCTCAAACTCGTAGGGTTCGCACGCTTAACGTTCGATGATGATTTGTATTATGAGTTATGTGTTTTGGTGACCGAAGTTTGTTCAGAGTCCCGGATGAGATCACGGACATGAAGAGGAGTCTTGAAATGGTCGAGAGGTAAAGATTCATATATTGGAAGGTTGTATACGGACACCGGAATGGTTCCAGAGAGGTTCGGGGATTTATCAGAGTACCGAGAGGCTATCGGAACACCCCGGGAAAGTTAATGGGCATATTGGGCCATAGTGGAGAGAGGGAGGCTGCCACAAGAGGTGGGGCGCCCCCCCCCCCCAATCCCAATCCGAATTTTACTAGGGTTGGGGGGCGTGACCCCCCCCCCCTTTCGTTCTCCCTCTCCCTCCCTTTCCTCTTTCCCCTATGCATTGGAAGGAAGGGGGCGAATCCTACTAGGTTTGGAGTCCTAGCAGGACTCCCCCCATGGAGCTTCACCCCTAGGGCCCGCCTCCTCCTCCTCCCCTCCTTTATATACGTGGGCAGGGTGCACCCCAAAGGACACACAAGTTTCTCTTAGCCGTGTGCGGTGCCCTCCTCCATAGATTACACCTCAGATCATATTGTTGTGGGGCTTAGGCGAAGCCTTGCGCGGATCACATCACCAACACTGTCGCCACACCGTCGTGGTGACGAAACTCTCCCTCGAGCATCTGCTGGATCAAGAGCTTGTGGGACTTCATCATGCTGAACGTGTGCTGAACACGGAGGTGCCGTACGTTCGGTACTTGGATCGGTTGGATCGTGAAGACATTCGACTACATCAACCGTGTTAACGTGACGCTTCCGCTTTCGGTCTACGAGGGTACGTGAACACACTCTCCCCGTCTCGTTGTTATGCATATCCTAGATGGATATTGCGTGGGCATAGGAAATGTTTTGAAATTGCATGCTACATTCCCAACATCTCCATCACCGGCAGCAAACGCTGCCACCGGCCCCGCTGCCCGCGAGCAGAAGGATTCGTCACTCCCGCTCTCTGCGCGGTGCGACAGCCGCACTACAACCCCGTCACAAACTCCAGCGGTTGCTTCATCTTCCCACGGCCGTCGCGGGCCGGCGAACTCGCAGGACGTGCTGCTCATGGCGCATGAGCTCCTACGCTACCGCATGGCCGACGACCTCTAGGAAGACTGTCTGGTCCGCATTGCTGAGCTCGTCAGCGCCGCGGGAGAAGCTCCGACATCATCCCGTTCACTGCCTTTTCTACAACCTCAGGCGGGCGATGAGACCCACGGCGCTGTTGGGGAACGTTGCATGGGAAACAAAAATTTCCTACAAACACCCAAGATCAATCTAGGAGATGTACATCTACAAGAGGAGAGTTGGGTCCACATACCCTTGTAGATCGCTAAGCGGAAGCATTCAAGAACATGGTTGATGTAGTGATACGTCTTCGCGATCCAATCACGATCCATCCCGCGAACTCCGATCTAGTGCCGAACGGACACCACCTTCGCGTTCAACACACATATGGCTTGATGATGCCTTCACCTCCTCGATCCAACTAGCGAAGGTGAAGTAGTAGCTCGAGTCCTCTGGCAGCACGACGGCATGGTGGCGGTGGTGGTGGAGGAATTGCGACAGAGCTTCGCTAAGCAATACACGTATGAGGAGAAGAGCTACGGGACAGGAGGGGCGGTGCCAAGGTGTGTAAGAGTGCGGCTATCCTCTCTCTACCTTTCTATATATAGGGGGAAGGGGAAGAGGGGGCGCCACAAGAGGATCCCATCCCTGAGGCCACAAGAGGGAAACCCTAGATGGGTTTTCCTTTCTAGGAGACTTGGCCCTCAAGGAAAAGGGGTGGGAACCCTAGGGGTGGCGCCCCCACCTCCTTTGGCACCGTGGGAAGGAGTGAGGGGGCGCACAGCCCCTTAGTGGGCTGGTTTGTCCCCTCCCCTTGGCCCATGAGGCCCCACACCACTTGCCAGGCCTCCCGAAACCCCTTTCGGTCATGCTGGCCATCACCCGGTACCCCCAGAACACTTCTGGACTCCAATACCCTTCATCCAATATATCGATCTTCACCTCCGGATTATTCCGGAGGTCCTCGTCGCGTCCAGGATCTCATCCGGGACTCTGATAAACCTTCGGTAACCACCATAATGAATCAAATATAATAATATCGTTACCAAACATTAAGTGTGTAGACCTTGCGGGTTCGAGAACTATGCAGACATGACTGAGACACCTCTACGGTGAATAACCAATAGCGGGACCTGGATGCCCATATTGGTTCCCACATATTCTACGAAGATCTTATCGGTTGAGCCTCGATGTCAAGGATTCAGATAATCCCGTAGGTAGTTCCCTTTGTCTATCGGTATGTTACTTGCCTGAGATTCGATCGTCGGTATCTCCATACCTAGTTTAGCCTCGTTACCGCGTCTCTTTACTCATTCCGTAATAAAAGATCATGTGTCCAACTCATTAGTCACATTGCTTGCAAGCTTCTTGTGATGTTGTAATACTGAGTGGGCCCTGAGATACCTCTCCGTCACACGGAGTGACAAATCCCAGTCTTGATCCATGTCAACTCAATAGACACCCTCGAAGATACCTGTAGAGCACCTTTATAGTCACCCAGTTACGTTGCGACCTTTGGTACACACAAGGTACTCCTCCGGTGTCAGTGAATTGCATGATATCATGGTCATAGGAACATATACTTGACATGCAAAAAACGATAGCAATAAACTTGATAGGATCATGTGCTATGCTCATAGTTTGGGTCTCGTCCATCACATCATTCTCCTAATGATGTGACCTCGTTATGAAATGGCAACTCATGTCAATGGCTAGGAAACCATAGCCATATTTGATCAACGAGCTAGTCCGGTAGAGGCTGACTAGGGACATATTGTCGTCTATGCATCCACACATGTATTTGAGTTTCCAATCAATACAATTATAGCATGGATAATAAACGATTATCATGAACAGAGATATATGATAATAACCAATTTATTATTGCCTCTAGGGCATATTTCCAACAGGCGCACCCCCTGCACCGCTCCGGAGAGATGTCGTCCCCGAGCCAAGGCGCGAGGCCCCCTAGCGTGACCAGCCACGCAGGGTGGTCGCGTGAGATGAAGAAAGCTGTCAAGTGGTGCAGCAGCCCCAAGGCGAGGCACACGCGCTTCATGCTCCGCCTTGTGAAGGCGCCTCCCCATGCAGTGGCATGTGAACACCCGGACCAGGCTCCACCTCAGCAACGAGCACCAGTCAACACGGTGAGCTGTCGAGCGTTCACCCCAGAGCTCCGCCGTGTCATCTGGCCCAACAAGTTCAAGCCAGATCTACCCCCACGATATGATGGAACACCCGACCCTGCAGAGTTCTTGTAGCTCTACGAGCTGAGCATTGAAGTGGCCAGTGGCGATGAGAAGGTCATGGCCAACTGGTTCCCCATGTCTCTCAAAGACGATGCTCGTTCGTGGCTCATGAACCTCCCGAAGGACTCGATCTCCTCCTGGGGTGAGCCTGCGTGAACGCTTCATTTCCAACTTCGAAGGGAATCGCGATCGTGCCCCGGTGGTGGGCGACCTGCGGTGAATCAAGAAGCAGCCAGGAGAGACCATGCGCAAGTACATGCAGCGTTTCACCATTGTCCACATCAAGATCCCCAAGATATCCGATGAAGCCATCATCTCGGTGTTCACTGATGGCGTCCGAGATGTCAGGATAAAGGAGGAGCTCGCCATTCAGGAGGATATGTGCTCAGCTCTGGAGATGTTCAACCTGGCGATCGAGTGCACAAAGACAGAAGAGGGTCGCCTCTCGCTCGTCGAGCTTCCCGAGGTTGATCCAGAAGACAAGAAGGCCAAGACCAAGGAGGCCAAGCACAAGGGACCGGCAGTACTCGCGGCTGAGCCTGAGATGAAACGTGGGTGCGATTACCCCGATTACTCCAAGAGCAGCCACCCGTTCTACCCCTTCCACAATGTGCACAGCCACAACACCAACGACTATCAGGAACTCGGGGCCATCCGTGACAGACGCTTCGGTTGCCGTCCCAAGCACGGCGAACGAGGCTACGGTCACGGAGGTGGCCGTGGAGGAGGATGCTGGGAGAACCGTGACTCTCGCCAAGGCTGGCGCGAGCGGCCTCGCGAGGACCCCTGGCAGGGCCAGCCTCATGAGGGCCCATGGCGAGACCAGCCTTGTGAGGATCACTGGAGGGACCAACCGCGTGAAGATCGCCCCCGAGACAACGCATCCCTTCCTCCGTTACCACCACCGCCGAGAAGGAACGACGACCACCACCAAGATGAAGGGGCTGGGGGCTTTCAGGAGCCACGCGCCGTGGCATGCATCCTGGTTGGCGCTCAAGCCCCGGCTTCTCATCGCGTCTTCAAGCAGTTCGCCCAAGAGGTGAATGCAGTCATCCCCAAGCTCGAGATAATGCGTCCTCTTAGATGGTCCAAGTGTGCCATCACGTTCGACTCCGCTGACCAGCTCAAGTGCGTGGCCGCAGCCGGCGCCCTCCCTCTACTCTGCTCACCTACCAACTGCAACATGCTCGTCACCAAGATCCTCATCGACGACGGAGCAGGGCTCAACGTCCTCTCCGTCGACACCCTCGACACGCTCCAGATGCCATACGACCAGCTCCATCCCACCAAGCCTTTCTCTGGAGTGACCGACGACTCGACAACACCAATAGGGCAGATCCGCCTTCCTCTCACCTTTGGCGACCGCAAGAACTACCACACGGAGCTCATCGACTTCGACGTCGCCCACATCCGGCTCCCGTACAATGCCATCCCCAGCTACTCAGCCTTGGCCAAGTTCATGGTGGCGACCCGCCATGGCTACAACGTCCTCAAGAAGCCAGGGAGCGGCGGCATCATCATGGTTACATGTAGTGAGAAGGATGTGCTACCTCTTGAGCTTGCGTTGTATTCCCTCGAAGAGGAAAGGGAGATGCAGCACAGTAGCGTAAGTATTTCCCTCAGTTTTTGAGAACCAAGGTATCAATCCAGTAGGAGACCATGCGCTAGTCCCTCACACCAGCACAAACAAATAAGAACTTCGCAGCCAACGCGATAAGGGGTTGTCAATCCCTTTACGGTCATTTATGAGAGTGAGATCTGATAGAGATGATAGTTTATATTTTTGGTATTTTTGGTTTCATAAAACAGCAAATAAAAGCGGTAAAAGAAAAGTAGATGTAGATTAATATGTTGAGAATAGACCCGGGGGCCATAGTTTTCTCTAGTGGCTTCTCTCATGATAGCGATATTCTACGGCGGGTAAACAAATTACTGTTGAGCAATTGATAGAAAAGCGAATAATTATGAGACTATCTAGGCATGATCATTGTATATAGGCATCACGTCTGAGACAAGTAGACCGACTCCTGCCTGCATCTACTACTATTACTCCACACATCGACCACTATCCAGCATGCATCTAGTGTATTGCGTTCATACGAACAGAGTAACGCCTTAAGCAAGATGATATGATGTAGAGGGATAAACTCAAGTAATATGATGTAAACCCCATCTTTTTATCCTCGATGGCAACAATACAATATGTGCCTTGCTGCCCCTACTGTCACTAGGAAAGGACACCGCAAGATTGAACCCAAAGCCAAGCACTTCTCCCATTGCAAGAACTATAGATCTAGTAGGCCAAACCAAACCGATAATTCAAAGAGACTTGCAAGGATATTATGAGCACACATAAAAAGTTCAGAGAAGAACCAAATATCTTTCATAGATAACCTTGATCATAAACTCACAATTCATCAGATCTCGACAAACACACCGCAAAAAGAGATTACATCGAATAGATCTCCTCGAAGACCGAGGAGAACTTTGTATTGAGATCCAGAGAGAGAGTAGAAGCCATCTAGATACTAGCTACGGACCTGAAGGTCTGTGGTAAACTACTCACAACTCATGGTGAGGGCGATGATGATGATGATGAAGGCCTCCGTGATGGATCCCCCTCCGGTGGAGCTCCGGAACAGGCTCCAAGATGGGATCTCCACGGGAACAGAAGCTACGGCGGTGGAATTATGGTTTTCTCTTTGCGTACGGAGTTTCTGGGGTATGTGGACTTATATAGGAAGAACGAGGCCACCGGGGGACGCTCGAGTGGGCCTCGAGGCAGGGGGGCGCGCCCTGGGAAGGGGGGCGCGCCCCCACCCTCGAGGGCTACTCGAGGCTCCCGTGACGTCGTTCTCAAGTTCCTTTGGCGTGATTTTCTCCAAAAATATCTCTCGCGAAGGTTTCATTCCGTTTGGACTCCGTTTGATATTCCTTTTCTGCAAAACCCTGAAATAGGCAAAAAAACAGCAATCTGGACTGGGCCTTTGGGTTAGTAGGTTAGTCCCAAAAATTGATATAAAAGTGAATTATAAATCCCATTAAACATCCAAGACTTCATAAATAATAGCATGGAACAATCAAAAATTATAGATATGTTGGAGATGTATCAAGCATCCCCAAGCTTAATTCTTGCTCATCCTCGAGTAGATAAATGATAAAGAAAGAATTTTTTATGTGGAATGCTAACCAATATAGTGTTTCAATGTAATTCTCTTAATTGTGGCATGAATGTTCAGATCTGAAAGATTCAAGATAAAAGTCTATATTTACATAAGAAATAACAATACTTCAAGAAATACTAACAAAGCAATCATGTCTTCTCAAAATACTATGGCTAAAGAAAGTTATCCCTACAAAATCATATAGTCTGGCAATGCTCCCTCTTCATCACCACAAAATATTCATATCATGCACAACCCCGATTTCAGCCAAGTATTTGTTTTTATACTCTATCTTTTCAAACCTTTCAACTTTCACGCAATACATGAGCGTGAGCCATGGATATAGCACTATGGGTGGAATAGAGGTGGTTGTGGAGAAGACAAAAAGGAGGGAGATAGTCTCACATCGACTACTTGTATGAACGGGCTATGGAGATGCCCATCAATAGATATCAATGTGAGTGAGTAGGGATTGTCATGCAACGAATGCACTAGAGCTAAATATGAATGAAAGCTCAACAAAAGAAACTAGTGGGTGTGCATCCAACTTGCTTGCTCACGAAGACCTAGGGCATTTGAGGAAGCCCATCGTTGGAATATACAAGCCAAGTTCTATAATGGAAATCCCCACTAGTATATGAAAGTGACTAAACATGAGACTCTCTACAATGAAGAACATGGTGCTACTTTGAAGCACAAGTGTGAAAAAAGATAGTAGCAATTGTCCCTTTTTTCTTTCTCTTTTTTTTGGGCCTTTCTTTTTTTCTTTGGCCTTTCTTTTTTTTTCCTTTTTTTTCCTTTTTTTGCGGAGGGGCTTTATAGATTCAGCCATTCCTCCCATGGGACAATGCTCTAATAATGATGATCATCACACTTTCATTACAACACGATATTACAACTCGATACTACAACAACAAAGTATGACTCTATATGAATGCCTCCGGCGGTGTAATGGAATGTGCAATGAAACAAGAGTGACATGTATGAAGTTATGCATGGTGGCTTTGCCACAAATACGATGTCAACTACATGATCATGCAATGGCAATATGACAATATGATGTGTGCCATATGAACGGAACGGTGGAAAGTTGCATGGCAATATATCTCAGAATGGCTATGGAAATGCCATGATAGGTAGGTATGGTGGCTGTTTTGAGGAACAATATGGTGGCTGTTTTGAGGAATGATATATAGTGGGTTTATGGCATCGGCGAAAGTTGCGCGGTACAAGAGAGGCTAGCAATGGTGGAAGGGTGAGAGTGCGTATAATCCATAGACTCAACATTAGTCATAAGAACTCATATACTTATTGCAAAAATTTACGAGTCATCAAAACAAAGCAATCAACGCATGCTCCTAGGGGGGAGGTTGGTAGGAGTTAACCATCGCGCGCCCCCGACCTCCACACAAAGGTTGGCACTCTACAAATACCTCATGCTCTAACTTCGTCACGTAGCGGTTCACCATACGTGCATGATACGGGAATCACTAACCTTAACACAAGTATTTCTCAATTTCATAATAACTCCTCTAGCATGACTCTAATATCACTATCCTCATGTCTCAAAACAATTATCAAGCATCCAACATCTCATTCTATTCAATGCACTTGGTGTGATTTTTTTTACTACATTGACATTGGATGTCTATCATGTGAAGACTAGTTTCTTTAGCCTAAACACATTACCATGCTGTTTTAATAGACTCTCAAATAGATATAAGTGAAGCATGAGAGTTCAATAATTTCTACAATATATTACCACCACCGTGCTCTAAAGGATATAAGTGAAGCACTAAAGCAAAACTATTCAATTCAAAAGATATAAGTGAAGCACATAGAGTGTTCTAGCAATTTCTAGGCCATATTTAACTCTCTCAAATAGGCGTGTCCAGCAAGGATGGTTGTGGCAAACTAATAAGAAAAGACTCAAATTACACAAGACGCTCCAAGCAAAACACATATCATGTTGCGAATAAAAATATAGCTCCAAGTATAGTTACCGATGGATGAAGACGAAAGAGGGGATGCCTTCCCGGGGCATCCCCAAGCTTAGGCATTTGATTATCTAGAATTTACTTGGGGTGCCATGGGAATCCCCAAGCTTAGGCCTTTGCTACTCCTTGTTCCATAGTCCATCAAAGCAACACTCAAAACTTGAAAACTTCACAACACAAAACTTAGACAAAAATTCTCATGAGCTCCGTTAGTATAAGAAAGCAAACCACTACTCAAAGGTACAGAAATGAATTCATTATTTATTTATATTTGTGTTAAACCTACTGTAATCCAACTTCTCTATGGTTCATATCCTCCAATACTACGCATAGATGCATCGGAATAAGCAAACAACACACGAAAAACAGAATCTGTCAAAGACAGAACAGTCTGTAGTAATCTGCAGGGTTCGCCTACTTCTGGAACTCCAAAAAATTCAAAGTAAATTTTTAAATTTGCGCAATTTGTGTACCAATCATCTGCAAAAAGATTCAACTAAAAAGAACGCTCCAGTAAAATACCACGACTACTTTAGCCAGCGCTAACGATTCTGTTTTTCACAGCAAGATCATATAAACTTCACACAAGTCTTCCCAAAGGTTCTACTTGGCATAAACACTAAACAAAACATGAAGCCACATATAATCAGAGGCTAGATGAAATATTTATTCCCTAATAGCAACAAAAACAAAAAACGTAAAATTGGGTTGCCTCCCAACAAGCACTATTGTTTTACGTCCTAGCTAGGTACGATACAAGATAAATCTAGGTATTGCCATCTTTGGAAGGCAATCCATAAGTGGCTCTCATGATAGATTCATATGGTAATTTGATTTTCTTTATAGAAAAGTGTTCCATGCCTTTCCTTAATGGAAATTGGAATCTAATATTTCCATCCTTCATATCAATAATTGCACCAATCATTCTAAGGAAAGGTCTACCAAGAATAATAGGACATGAAGGATTGCAATCTATATCAAGAACAATGAGATCTACGGGCACATAATTCCTATTGGCAAAAATAAGAACATCATTAATCCTTCCCATAGGTTTCTTAATAGTCGAATCTGCAAGATACAAATTTAAAGAACAATCATCAAGCTCATGGAACCCTAGCAAATCACATAAAGTTTTTGGGACAGTGGAGACACTAGCACCCAAATCACACAAAGCATAGCATTCATGATCTTTTATTTTTATTTTTATAGTAGGTTACCACTCATCATAAAGCTTTCTAGGGATAGAAACTTCCAACTCATGTTTTTCTTCATAAGATTGCATCAAAGCATCAACTATATGTTTAGTGAAAGCTTTATTTTGACTATAAGCATGCGGAGAATTTAGCACGGATTGCAACAAGGAAATACAATCAATCAAAGAGCAATTATCATAATTGAATCCCTTGAAATCCAAAGTAGTGGGTTCATCACTATGCAAAGTTTTAATCTCTTCACTCCCACTTTTAGGAATTTTAGCATCAAGATCTAAAAACTCTGAATCATTGGGACACCTTAAAGCAGAATCATCTCCAATCCTATTCTCATCAAGATTAATGATAGAAAACAAGGATCTAATAGGAGACACATCAATAACTTTCAGATCTTCATCTTTATTTTCATGCTCTTCCGGTTTAGCAGCCATCTTATTAATCAAGGTGGACTGTTTATCCGAAATTTGGGCAATTAAGTTCTCAAAATGAGCAAACTAAGATTTCAAGCCATAAAATTCCTTAGACCTATCATCAAGGTCCTTATTCATATATTCCATAAACTTTTTCTGTTCTTTAAGCTCGCTTCTGAAGAAGTCATTATGCTAAAATTGTATAGTCATGAAAATGTCTAACATTGTTTTCAATTTCCTCGAGCCTCTTGAGGTAAGGGTCAACACTAGTAGGAGAGCCATAGTGACAAACAAGCAAGCAACACACAAGGAGACAAGAAGCAAGCGAACGATAAACACACGGCGGAAGAAGGGCGAATAAAACGGCAAAGGTGAAGTGGGGGAGAGGAAAACGAGAGGCAAAAAATGTAATGCGAAGGATAAGGGTTTGTGATAGGTACTTGGTATATGACTTTTGCGTAAGCTTCCCCGGCAACGACGCCATAAATTCTTCTTGCTACCTCTTGAGCTTGCGTTGTATTCCCTCGAAGAGGAAAGGGAGATGCAGCACAGTAGCGTAAGTATTTCCCTCAGTTTTTGAGAATCAAGGTATCAATCCAGTAAGAGACCACGCGTCAGTCCCTCGCACCAGCACAAACAAATAAGAACTTCGCAGCCAACGCGATAAGGGGTTGTCAATCCCTTTACGGTCACTTACGAGAGTGAGATCTGATAGAGATGATAGTTTATATTTTTGGTATTTTTGGTTTAATAAAACAGCAAATAAAAGTGGTAAAAGTAAATTATATGTAGATTAATATATTGAGAATAGACCCGGGGGCCATAGTTTTCTTTAGTGGCTTCTCTCATGATAGCGATATTCTACGGTGGGTAAACAAATTACTATCGAGCAATTGATAGAAATGCGAATAATTATGAGACTATCTAGGCATGATCATTGTATATAGGCATCACGTCCGAGACAAGTAGACCGACTCCTACCTGCATCTACTACAATTACTCCACACATCGACCGCTATCCAGCATGCATCTAGTGTATTGAGTTCATACGAACAGAGTAACGCCTTAAGCAAGATGACATGATGTAGAGGGATAACCTCAAGGAATATGATGTAAACCCCATCTTTTTATCCTCGATGGTAACAATACAATACGTGCCTTGCTGCCCCTACTGTCACTGGGAAAGGACACCGCGAGATTGAACCCAAAGCCAAGCACTTCTCCCATTGCAAGAACTATAGATCTAGTAGGCCAAACCAAACCGATAATTTGAAGAGACTTGCAAGGATATTATGAGCACACATAAAAAGTTCAGAAAAGAACCAAATATCTTTCATAGATAACCTTGATCATAAACTCACAATTCATCGGATCTCGAGAAACACACCGCAAAAAGAGATTACTTCGAATAGATCTCCTCGAAGACCAAGGAGAACTTTGTATTGAGATCCAGAGAGAGAGAAGAAGCCATCTAGGTACTAGCTATGGACCCGAAGGTCTGTGGTAAACTACTCACAACTCATGGTGAGGGCGATGATGATGATGATGAAGGCCTCCGTGATGGATCCCCCTCCGGTGGAGCTCCGGAACAGGCTCCAAGATGGGATCTCCACGGGAACAGAAGCTACGGCGGTGGAATTATGGTTTTCTCTCTGCGTACGGAGTTTCTGGGGTACGTGGACTTATATAGGAAGAAGGAGGGCATCGGGGGACGCTCGACTGGGCCTCGAGGCAGGGGGACGCACCCTGGGAAGGGGGCGCGCCCCCCACCCTCGAGGGTCACTGGAGACTCCCCTGACGTGGTTCTCTAGTTCCTCTGGCGTGATTTTCTCCAAAAATATCTCTCATGAATGTTTCGTTCCGTTTGGACTCCGTTTGATATTCCTTTTCTGCAAAACCCTGAAATAGGCAAAAAACATCAATCTGGACTGGGCCTTTGGGTTAGTAGGTTAGTCTCAAAAATGATATAAAAGTGAATGATAAAGCCCATTAAACATCCGAGACTTCATAAATAATAGCATGGAACAATCAAAAATTATAGATACCTTGGAGACGTATCAGGATGCGGTGTGCGCTCTCGAACGTGCCTACCAAGCTATGGCAGTGGAGAACTCAGATGCCGATGGCTTTGCCTACCCTCCTCAAGCCGTCCCAAAGAAGAAGAAGCAGCTGCTCGCCCTGAAGCCACACGAGGAAGCAACACCCGACGGCCGCACCTCAGGATCTGCGCCCATGAACGGGGCGCCTTCCTCCCTCGCATAGGAATGCGTGCTCAGCGCCCCTCTCAGGCTGGGCTCGAGGGCTCTCCTCTGGAGGGCATCTGACCTAGCCAACGCCACGAGGGAGGCACTCAGGCACCATTTGGAGGCGTGCTTCAGTGCACGTTTCCGCGAAGAGGGCACAAGGCGTGAGGTGCCGAATTCTCAGGAGTTCATCACTCAGATCATCGTAGACATGCAGGTACCAAGAGCAATGCGAGGCGAGCGTCGCCCCACACCACCAAGTGCAGCCACCGTCCCACGCTCGGGCGGCAAGCTGCACATCTGCGTCAACGTCCCAAGTCTCAACAAAGTCGCGTCTCAGGAGCTCTACTGGCCGTCCCAGGTGGGCCGATGTGAGGGCCCTCCACACAGCTATGTTCGCATGCCTTTTGGCCTGCCGAACCAAGCTGCCCTGCACCAACGCCCCATGCGGTATGTCCTGGCAGCTCACGAGGCCAAGCATCAGGAGATCCTGGCGGAGGAGCCATTGGTCCTCCGTGAGCTCCCAGAACCTTAGGAGCCTCGCGAGGTCCCGGAGCCAGGCGACTCATGCGGAAAAACTTTTGCAGCACGCGTCTTCAGGTACTCCAACACTTCTCCAGCAACGGTGTGAGGTGACGGTTTCCGTTTTTTCAGTCGGGGCGGGCTGCATCATCCCCATGCTGTGTGGGTCCGTCCCTGCAGCATGTCTCGCCTTTTCGCTTAAATTCAGTTGGGGCGCCCCTCGGGCTTCATCATCCCCACACCGTGTGGGTCCGTCCCTTGTGGCGTTGTGATGAACTATAATATGCAAGTTATAAAGGCTTCAATCACTGCCACCAAGCTA
Source organism: Secale cereale (assembly GCA_902687465.1). NCBI lineage: Eukaryota > Viridiplantae > Streptophyta > Magnoliopsida > Poales > Poaceae > Secale > Secale cereale. The sequence goes on along the minus strand of LR738715.1, from coordinate 242,738,073 downwards.
TAAAGGCTTCGTGATGAACTATGCTCAAAACTACGGACGTAGAAATAAAAAGGGAGCATCAAGTGTTGATGGTTAACAAGACCACTAGTTTCAAGAAAAAGGGCAAGGGAAAGAAGGGGAACTTCAAGAAGAATAGCAAGACAGTTCCTGCACTACCGCCCCGTCGACGACTTTTACGAGGACTGGCTAGACCGCATCGCCGAACTCGTCAGCACCACTGGGGGGCTCTCCTGCACCGTCCCTCTCGCTACCTCGCCCGTCTCCCTTTGCGGGCAACGTGGCCCATGAAGCGCCTCCGCCACCTCCACGTCAAGACGTCGCCCACGCTCCAAGGCGTGCGGCCCCGCGGCGCGACCCACTGACGGGGCGCCCGCGCATGAAGAAGGAAGCTGTCATGAGGTCCACCGGCCGCAAGGAGGAGCTCATGCGCTTCCACCACCACTACGTCGAGACCGTGCGTCCCCTATGGTGGCGGCACATGAGGACCAAGACCAAGCTCCACCTCCACGACCGGCTCCGATAGCCACAGCAGGCCTTCACTCCTGAGCTACGCATCATCATCTGGCCCGGAAAGTTCAAGCCCGACCTGCCTCCACGCTACGACGGCACCCCCGACCCTGCTGAGTTCCTGCAGCTTTACGAGCTGAGCATCGAGGCGGCCAACGGCAATGAGAAAATTGTGGCGAACGGGTTCCCCATGGCTCTCAAGGACGGCGCGCGCTCGTGGCTCATGAACCTGCCCGCGGGATCAATCTCCTCTTGGGGTGAGATGCGCGAGCGTTTCATTGCCAATTTCCAGGGCACTCGCGACCGCCCGCCAGTCGCGGGTGACCTGCGGCGCGTCAAGCAACAACCGGGGGAGACCCTGCAAAAGTACATCCAGCGCTTCAATATCGTTCGCCTCAAGATTCCTAAGGTGATGGACGAGGCCATCATCTCAGCATTCTCCGCTGGCGTCCATGATGTCAAGATGAAGGAGGAGCACGTCATCCACGAGGACCTGTGCACAGCCCTGGAGCTGTTCAACATAGCGACCAAGTGTGCGAAGGCTGAGGAAGGGTGTCTTTCCCTTGTCGAGCTCCCAGCTGCTGACCCAGAAGACAAGAAAGCCAAGGCTAAAGACATGAAGCGCAAAGGGGTGGCCGTGCTCGCGGCAGAACCGGAGATGAAGCGTGGCCGCGACCACCCAGAGTCACCCAAAGGCAACCGCCTGTTCTGCGCCTTCCACAACGTACACAGCCACAACACCAATGACTGCCAGGAGCTCAGGGCCATCCACGACGGGCGCTCCGGACGACGCCCCAAGCGCAACGACAGAGGCTACGGCCGTGGAGGAAGCCGAACTGGAGGGCGCTGGGACGACTGTGGCCCCCGCCAGGAGTGGCGTGATCACCCTCGTGAGGACCGCTGGCATGACCAGCCTCGCGAGGGCGCCTGGAGGGACCAGCCTCGTGAGGACCGCCCTCAGGTCAAGGCCGGCCTCCCTCCGCTACCACCACCACCAAGGAGGAATGACGACCAGGATGAAGGGGCTGGGGGCTTTCAGGAGTCTCGCGCCATCGCCTGCATCTTGGGCGGTGCGCAGGCTCCAGCCTCTCGGCGCATCTTCAAGCAGTTCAACTGAGAAGTGAACGCAGCTCTTCCCATGCTAGAAGCCACGCTCCGCTCAAGTGGTCCAAGTGCACTATCACCTTCAGCTCAGCTGACCAGCTCAAGTGCGCGGCAACCGCCGTCGCACTCCCGATGCTCTGCTCACCTATCATCAGGAACGTCCAAGTCACCAAAACCCTCATGAGGAAGAAGCACCCGATGGTCGTGCCTTAGGATCCGTGCCCGTGGATGGGGTGCCTCCCTCCCTGCATAGGGAGGCGCGCCCGGCGCCCCTCTCATGTTGGGCTCGGGGCTCTCCTCTAGATGGCCTCCGACCTGGCCAATGTCACGAGGGAGGCGCTCGGGCACCATGTGGAGGCGTGCTTTGCTACTTCTCGAGCTTGCGTTGTATTCACTCGAAGAGGAAAGTGTGATGTAGCACAGTAGCGTAGGTATTTCCCTTAGTTTTTGAGAACCAAGATATCAATCCAGTAGGAGACCACGCGCGAGTCCTCGCACTTGCACAAACAAATAAGAACCTTGTAGCCAACGCGATAAAAGGGGTTGTCAATCCCTTCTCGGTCACTTACGAGAGTGAGATCTGATAGATATGATAAGATAATATTTTTGGTATTTTTGGTATAGAGAAAAAGTAAATAAAGCAAAGTAAAGTAAATAGTTGATGGAAGATAATATGATGAGAATAGACCCGGGGGCCATAGGTTTCACTAGTGGCTTCTCTCATGATAGCGGAATTCTACGGTGGGTGAACAAATTACTGTCGAGCAATTGATAGAAGAGTGCATAGTTATGAGAAAATCTAGGCATGATCATTGTATATAGGCATCACGTCTGTGACAAGTAGACCGAAACGATTCTGCATCAACTATTATTACTCCGCACATCGACCGCTATCCAGCATGCATCTAGAGTATTAAGTTCATAAGAACATAGTAACGCCTTAAGCAAGATTACATGATGTAGAGGGATAAACTCAAGCAATATAATATTAACCTGTCACACCCTGCATTTTGTAACATGTTATTTGTACCTTTGAAGCATGAAAATTTGGACCAGCAATTTTTTTTAGCATCATTGGCTTTTATTTGAATTGAGTTTTTCCTCATGTGCTTTTTCATGTGCTCATTAAAGTCAACTATGACCTCTTGTAGAATTCATCTCCATACCCAAAACTTCTGCCCAATGATCATGCCAAGTGTTATATAACAGTAAAGTATTTTCTTACAAAATTAATTTGGCCAAAAGGTATTTTATAAATTTAGTTTTCCAAAAACCCCTGAATTGAGATTTGCACTGCAAGTACTTGATTTAGGGTGAGAAAATTATTTCAAAAGGAACATTTGAGACCTAGTAGTCATAGGACTCCCAGAAACCACAAAGGTATAATTTTAAAAGTTATTTTCCTATTTTGTTTAAAAGCTTTTTCTTAAGGCCAGAAATGGTCTTTAATAGGGAAAAATTATTTAACTATTTCAAAAATAATTGCCAAAATTCAGGGAGACTCAGAGGACATATATTGTCCATATATAAGAGTTTCAACACTTGGTCATGTTCAAAATAATGGGCTAAACCCTCTAAAACCCTTTCTGGATATTTCAAGCTTTTGAAATATTTACAAAGGAAACTTTCTCCAAAATTTCCAGGGAAATTCTATCATGTCATATATGACATATTTGATGATCTTGCCAAGTCCCATGCCTTGGGAAGCAAGAAAACATTCTCAAACCCCTTCATAACCATTCTGTCCATATTTGAAGTTTGAGCAACTTTACATTAGCAAACTTGTCCAACTGCTCTCAAACTTGGTGCACATGCTAGAATGGCCTAATAAGGCATCTAGAGCAAATGGCACAAGATTTGGAATAGAGCAACTTGATCAGATCACCTCAAAACCCTTTCTGTTCAAATGCAAATTTGAACAACTTTACATTACCAACTTTTTATCTGGAGCTTCAAACTTTGTGGGCATGATCAATACCCCAAATGATGATGCTACACCAAGTGGTGCATCAAGGGGAGATGATTAGCTTGACTCAATCAAGATGAAACTGTTTCTGTTGATTTCTAGGGTTCACCAAAGTTACATTGGCTAGTTTCTTCAAATGGGCCCAAATTTGGTGAAGCACCCTATTTTCTCATGTCTTTCAATCCTGTTAAGTGCCATGTCAAGTGGAGGTCATTTGCTTGACCAAACACTGATCAAACACCTTCTGGCTTTTTACTAAAACCTCTATCTTGATCACTTTTACTCTTCTCCATGGCCTCAACTTTTTACCACATGATCATTCAGTTACTGGCTACCCCCAGTTACTTCCCCAGCACCCCAGCTCCATGATTGAGGTGTAAGAACCCAAGTTTACCTTGCTGGACAGCAAGTTTTCACCAAGTCACCAGCATCCTCCCTCTCTCTCAGCATCTCCAGGGCATCCAAGGCCGCAGGCCATTTCTTTACTCCTCCCCTGACCTTCTAGACACTCTGGGGCACGTTGGTTTTGACCGGAGCGGCGAGGGCGCGAAGGTGCCAGCCATACGCGCGCTCTGGAGCACGCAATAGTGCGGACACGCACTGTAGCTCCAGCCAATCAGCCACCCCCGACAGCCTCGGGCCACTCCCTCGCGCCAGTCGATGCTCCTCGACGTCCGCGACCGCCCCAGCGCTGTCCCCCCTCCGCCTGCGCCCTCCAGTGAACATCGTCGCACGCGCACCGGCCGCCCGCAACGGCCACTCTTCTGCATCGCACGCGCGCGCGCTCCAGAAGCTCCCCCGCTCCTCCTCTCACTTCTACTGGACGTGGAGCTCGTCCAGCAACTCCGTGGACTCATTCCCCTCGCCCCCTGTGCGCTGTAGCTTCGTGCCGGAGCTCGCCGACGCACTGGACCACGGGCCTCCG
>LR738715.1:242709573-242733418 GCA_902687465.1 Secale cereale | reverse complement strand
CCTCCCCTGCCCTTCTTCTTGCCCGATCTAGAACCACCGAGCAACACTGACTCTTTCCCCCATGTTTCCCCTCTCTGTGGCAGTTGGAAACGGCCGGAACGGCGACCTCCCGTAGCTCCTACGCCGTTCCACCTCGCCACCGGTGAACCTGACCTCCCCGGCGTGCCGCACCACCACTACTGTAACCGCCACTCGACGCTGAGTCCATTCCTGGCCTCCGTTGCCGTCGCCGTGGCCGGGAACCTCGCCGGTGAGCTCGCCGTCGCCGTGGCCGCAAGGTTGGAGATGACAGGCGGGCCCCGACTGTCATCCCCACACCTCTCTCCCCCTCCTCTAAGTCGCTGACCGACGGGCCCCGCCCGTCAGGTTCAAAAACCTGACGTGCGCGCGCAGGCACCCGTTCGGCTGGGCTGGACCGCCCTGGGCCGTGCACTGTGGCCTTCTCTGGCCCAGTTGCACAGGGCACTTTTCCTTTTTTCTTTTCTGTAATTGTTTAAAAATTTCTACAGAAAAGAATAATGGTCCAAATATAATAATTCCAACTCCTAAAATCTTGTAATATTCCAACCTATTTGATGGTACCACTTTCACTCACATCTATGAAACTTTTCTGTTCTGTTCAAATTTAAATTCAAATTTGAGCAGTAAAACTCCATTTCTAAAATCAATAGATTCCATTCTGTTACTCCAAAACTCCAACTAAGATTTTTCCCCATCTTAGAAATTCCTCTAGTATTTAACAAAAATAAGTTGACATTTTTCTGAGCACTTTGATTTTTCTATTTTATTTGTGGCCTTATTTTTCCGTTGTTATTATGCGACACCCCGTATTTGACGAAGTTGCTGTGGAAGGAGAAGGAGAAGGATTTGAAGACTTTGAAGACCAAGCCAATCCAGGCAAGCAGCCCTTTGACCATGATACACTTGTTTTGCGGAACCCGTTGTTTCCGATGCATGATGATAGATTCACGGTGGTGACCTAGTTGAAACCACCACAGGATGCATGCTTGATCTTGATCTTGCTAAGTGCTAGATGACATGCAAATAGTTGGTCATGATGCTTAAATGATGCATGTGTGATTTGAACCTTCGTAGTTGAAATCTTTGCATGAACCCTGTAATGCCCCGAATGTAATACTTTCCCTTTTGGGTATATAATATATCTCCGGCTTCATCTATTTCCATTTCGGGTTCTTTGTCTTTCGGGTTTTTCGTCGTTTTGTTGTGTGCGTATGTGGCATTCATTCATATCATGTAGACATGTGCATCGCATTGCATTTGTGTTGTCGGTTGCATCCGGTTCCACGCGTTCCTTCCCGTTGTCCGTTTCGCGTTCCGGAGCTCCCTCACGTGTCCGTGACGTCCCGTAGGTCTACTTTCTTGTTTGGGCGTGTAACGTTGCCGATGTGCCGCGAGGTTGTTGTGTGTGTTGTTGTTTTGTTGTGTGCAACCCGCCTCTCAAATCTCGTCGCGTTTGGACTCCGTTTGCTATTCCATCAGTTCTTCGTGTGGGTCCAAAGTGCCTCTACTTTGTGGCCCAGAAACACCCCTACATGCAGAACACTACTCTCTCCTAGGCCCATCTAAACTACCCCCGCGATCGGATCCGTCGGATCGCGATCGGAGGGTCCTAAACACACCTAAATCCCCCCTAACCCTAAAAATCTGCTATATAATAGACCCCCCTAGTCTATTTTTGGCATCCCTAACCTCTAGCCCTTCTTCCCCTTTTCTCTCCTCATTTTTTCCTTCAGATCCACTGCCTTGGGATCATCCCCTCGAAACTGCCACTTGGAGCCCCTCCCTCGAGCTCCCGCCGCAGATCGAGGCAATCTCCCAGGGTCCTCGATCGCCAGATCCACTCCCGTGCGGGTCAACGACCGCATCGCCTCGAGCCCCAGTCGTCCGTCGACAGGCCTCGGCCACGTCGTTCCTCCTCGCGCCCCTGGACCACTTCGTCGCAGGATCCAGCCGCCGATCGATCGCCTCGGCCCAGCATCGCTCAGATCTCCTCCAGCGACCGGTCGTCCGAGGCCCAGGCCCACCGCACCGCCTCTCCCGCATGCCGCCAGGTCGTGGCTTCGCGGGCCGCCGCTGGGCGCCTTCTCCCGCGGCCGCGTCGTTGTTCGAGGTCGGGCCTCCGCAGCCAGGCAGGCCTCTCCCGCGCGCCCTAGCGGCCCAGCTTCGTCTCCAGCGCCAGCCTCCGCCTGGGCCTCCGCCAGGCCGGACCCGAGCCAGATCGGGCCGCCGCAGCTCCACCGGCCCGCGTTGACTTTACTGTTGACCGGAGGTAGTCCCTTTTTCTGCTAAGTCCCTGATGTTTTGATCTGTGATGCAATATTAGAATGCTGATAACTTCTAGTGTGGTGCTCCGTTTTGCGCAAATGGCATGTCCAGACGTTCGTGGTGAATAGCACTACGTTTTATCTTTTTGTGCCATGCATGTTAGAAGTCATCTAGATGCTTGTTTTTCCATTGCAAGAGTGCATCCCGATATAATTGCTGCTATGTGATGTTTTTATGTCATCTTTGCCATGTGATATCTTTTAGCTCGTTTGTCCGAATGATGCAAATGACATGTCCACGTGTTCGTCTTGTCATGCTCTACATGTTGCTTGTATTAGGTTGCATGATAGATTTACTCTTGACATGTTTATGATCGTTGCAAAGTGCCATGTGGCTGTGATGTTGTTTCACTTGTTATGAAATGCCATCTTGTTGAGCTCGTTGCAATCGTTGTGTTTATCTCCATGAAGCATGCTTGTGTGTTTCGGAATCACCATCATGTGTACTTTGATGAGGTGCTTACCACTTGCCATGTTTAGTTTCGAGGTGACTTAAACTTGCTCGTTTAGATGCCATGATGAAACTGCTGTTTTAGGACTTAGTGGTTTTTCACTAAGTCTGAAATCTGTAACGTTCCGATGCCATGTTTGCTTGCTGCTCTAGGAAAAACCATGATAGTTTTGGAGTGGATCTTGATTGTTCCTTGTAGTAGATATTGTTGGCTTTCCATTCATGTTCTCACATGCTTATTTGAGTGGTTGTAGCATGTTTATCTTTTGCTTCAAAGTTTCAATAAAATTCTGCTGTCAGAATTTTATTGTCAAGTTCAATATGTCCAAGCTCACTGCTATTGAACCGTGACTCCTTTGGGGGTGCACCTTTGGACTTAATTGCTATAGGATATGTCCAGTCTATGTTCATGTCCTTTTCCATGTTGTTTGAGTGTTGTAGCTTAATTATTTTGTGCTCCGAAGTTGCTATGTTGCTGTAATTTTCAGCTTTCGCTCATTTCTTGTTTCGGGCATAACTTTTAGCCCGTAACTCCGATTTAAGCGAGTCTTATATGAAACTTGATTGATTTTCTGTGTAGATTCATAATATCATATTGTTATCATGTTTTGAGGTGTTTTGCTTGAGTGCTATTTTTCCGTGCTCCGTGTGCATCCTTAGTGCATCCATCATGCATCCATCATTTTCGAGTGCGCATTGCATCTTGTTGATTTGTGCTTGGTGTGATTGTATTGTTTAGAGCCGGAAGCTGAGACCGAGTACGAGTACGAGCACGAGGTTTCCAACGAGGTTGAGCACGAGGACCCTTCTTACGATCCGAACGACTTCACTTCAGGCAAGATGACCGAACCCCGATAACATTACTATCTTTGCCTATTGCTAGTAGTTCCGCTCAATAGTTTTGCCTCGATGCCCATGTTCTTCCTGTCAGCCTCCTACTTGTAACCATTGCCATGTTAACCACCCTACCTATGCAAACCGTTGCTTGGTTAAGTACGCTTCGCTCAGCCCTTCTTATAGCATTGCTAGTTGCAGGTGAAGATCGAAGATGCTTGCTTCATGTTGAAGTTTGGTTGGGTTTTATCACACTATATAAATGCTTAAAATGAAATCATCTATATATTGGCAAGGGTGGAAGGCTAAGCCTTTTGCTTGGTGATTTGTTCCACTCATGCCGTTAGGAACCGTATAAACCGGTGTTATGTCCCTTGATTATGCGTTCCTAACACGGTTGGGGTGTATGGGACCCCCTCGATAAACCGCTAAGTGCTAAGTCTTTTCCAGCAAGTCCCAACATTGGTACTATTTGCCTAATAACTAAATAACTTGCATAGGGAGTAATTAACCCGAGTTCTTAATCAACAACCCCGGGCCAGTGCTCCACATGAGTGTTGGTCCGAAACGGGGAGCCTGCGGGGTCACCACGAGGGAACTCGAGGATTGATATAAACCCGTAGCCTCGCCCATCCGGTCGTGTCCTGAGACTTAGATACGCGCGGCTACTATCAGGGTGTCGACACGCCGGGAGGATTTGCTGGATTAGCCTTACCTTAGTTCGGTATATCTTGAGCACGGGATTCCGAGAATACTCGGGTCTTCCCACTTTGGAGTTGCGACTCCGCGGATCGTGGGCTTGTAATGGGTCAAGTTGGAACACCCCTGCAGGGTTATGAACTTTCGGAAGCCGTGCCCGCGGTTATGTGGCAGATGGGAGCTTGTTAATATCCGGTTGTAGATAACTTGACACAATGTTTCAATACACTACCAGCGTGTGTTCCGTGACTGTCAATTTCCGAATAGGGATTCGGGAGTTGAACACGGAGGAGTTATGTTTGTTAAGCTTGTAGCTAGGATCACTTCGTGATCACTTCTCGACCGAGGCTTCTCTTCTCGCTCTATCTCACGTAAGCTAGTTGCTAGTTGCTGCTGCAGACACTTATTCTTTTCTTCAGCCTTATCCTCTCCCAAGGCTTGAATAGTCTTGTTACCCGGGAACGGGATTGCTGAGTCCTCTGTGGCTCACAGTTACTTCACCACACCAGATGCAGGTCCAGTTGTGAGCTATCCAGGTGATGGCACCGAGCTTGACTGGGAGTACGACGAGGAGCGTAGCCGTTACTATGTTCGTTATCCGGACGATCAGTAGTGGAGACTTCTACTAGGATTCGATCCGACCTGTGGATTTTATTTAAGTTTGGTATCTTGACATTTGGTTTTTGCCCTTAGAGGGTTGTGATGTTCTTAATGTATGATGTTTGAGACATGTATTGTATTTGTGTGACGTGGCGAATGTAAGCCAACTATTTATGTTTACAATCCCCTCTTTTACATGAGATGTGCAAAGATTACCAAACTTGAGATCATTCTAGGATGGACTTATGCCTTTAAGTCGTGCCTCGACATGTAGGAGGTATAACTCCATCCTGGGCATTACAAGTTGGTATTCAGAGCCTTCTCCGACCTAGGAGCCCCCACTGATTGATCGAATCGTTGATGGTCGAGTCTAGGCACACACTGAAAACATTTTGAGTCCTATATTATATCGGAGAGTAGGATTTCTTTGCTTCTCATCCCCTTTCTCTCTGGTGAGGACTCCTGACGACTACTCTTGTCTCTCCTACTTTCAAAAATTGCACCAAATTTTTTTTTAGGAATCCCGCGAGTATTCTGGGATTGTTTCGATGTTCTTGTGACGAGAATATTGTTCTCGATGCCTCCTGACATTAGGGGTTGTGGCAGTGTCCCGGGGAGTTGAGCTTCGGGGTATTGTCGTCACAAGCATATCGCGGCAGTACTAAATACTTAAGACGGCCGACATCGAAAATCTCTCCTATACGGCCAGTGGCAAGATAACCCCAACATCACCCAGTACTGGGGAGGTAGTTCAGGAGTATTGCCATAGCTTGTTATAGTGGATGCTTTTCGAAGGTCCGAGGTACACAGTTTCTGAGAAAGACTGGTTATGTGTTGAAGGATGGATACACCTGGATGTAGGTTTAGAGTTGATTGCGCGGTGCTTCCTGTGTATCCCCAACACCTGATTGCATAACTGGAATCTTTCGGAAATTTATAGGTGGGCTTATCCAGTAGATCGTAGGCATTCTTCCAACGAATGCAGGTTAGCGAGTTTGGGGTTCTACATTGAGTGAAGTGGTATTATGACCGATGTTCCGATCAGGAGTTGCATCTTAAAGGGTCCTTGGCTATGCTGATCCGGGGATTGCAAAACCTTTTCGTAACGCGTTCATATGCTTTCAGCACAAAGATGTTAGAACGAAGCTCCTATCTTGTGTTTGTTCCCGTCTGTACCTTGTTGTTTTCTTATTTTATCCTTTTGTCCCCTATGTGGCTTCTCGTGAAGATTGATGTTATCATTTAACTGAGATTTTCATTCGTTCCTCTTGTTCGAATGATTTCATTCGTTCTTATTGTTCGAATGATTATTGTGAAGACTTGTTGCAATTCATTCCATTGATTCAGCTTATACCTTCTGTCAATCAATTGCTGATTCGTGGTCATCTCTTTCAGGATGGCTCCGAAAAAAGTTCCCAACGCTAACCCAGAGGCGGAAGAGGTCCCAGATCGTCCTCCTTCCCCTCCTCCTCCGCCTGAGGCTTGGAGAGCGATTATGCAGACTACAGCTCAGAACACCCAGTTGTTGATGCAGATGATGCAGCAGATGCAAGCTAATCAAGCTAATCAGGGTGTTCCAGGGAATCAAGGCAACTTCTTCAACCAGCAGCACCATGCTACTCTCAACCAGTTCTTGGCCAATAATCCAAAAGCTTTCAGTTACTGTGTCGACCCTCTTGATGCTGAAGATTGGTTAACCGACATAAAGAAGCATTTTGAGTGCAGTAACGTGAAGGAAGATGATTATGTGAAGTTTGCAGCCTTCCAACTCAAAGGTCAAGCAGCTGATTGGTGGCAGCAGTACAAAGACTCCAAGCCAGGTCAAGTGATCTCTTGGGAGAATTTCTGCAAGGACTTTCGCTCTCACCACATTCCAACAAGTGTCATCGAGGGTATGCGTGAGCAATTCCGCAACCTGAAGCAGGGCTCTATGACAGTCTATCAGTATAATGTCAAGTTCCAAAACCTCGCCCGCTATGCTAAGCAAGACATTCCTGATGCCGAGAGCAAAATCAACCAGTTCCGTGGAGGCCTGAAAGATGAACTTCAGCTTGCTCTCACTTTGTTTGAGCCCGATGAATTCGACAAGTTCTATAACATGGCTTTGAAACAAGAGGCAGCTCAGCTTAAGATGGAGGCTTCTAAGAAGAGAATTCGAGATGCCGTTCACTCTTCCTCATCGTCTCAGATGGTCTCGAAGCAACAGAAATTCTGGCTTCCTCCTCCTCCAGTGATTCGAGCTCCATACAACAACTCCAACAACAAGAACTCTAGTGGACGTGGTTTCTCCCACCCACCCAACTCCAACAAGCAGTCCAAGCAACAGTTCCAAGCTCCAAGACCGACTGTTCCTCCTGCCCGTCCGCTTTCTGAGGTTACTTGCTACAAGTGTGGCCAGAAGGGTCATTATTCCAACAAATGCAACAACCCAAGGCGCCTTCCGCCTCCTCCTCCTGTCGGTACCGCTATGGTCAAGCATGATCCAAAGGCAGCAAGGGTCAATCTGATGAATGTAGCACAAGCGGAGAATTCTTCTGATGTGATTTTGGGTAACCTCTCAGTTAACTCTTTTCCAGCTAAAGTGTTATTTGATTCGGGTGCTTCATGCTCTTTCATGTCTCAACCATTTGCATCCAAGCACAATATTGTCACTTCAAATTTTCCTCAGAGGTTGCAAGTTATTTCTCCGGGGAGACGTATGAGTTCTGGTGTCTATGCTCCGGATGTTTCTATTCGCATGGGTGATTATCGCTTTCTGGCTAAACCGGTGGTTCTTGGTAATTCTGATATTGACCTCATCCTCGGAATGGATTGGCTTTCTCAGCACGATGCTCACATTGATTGTGCACAGAAGGAAGTCAAGATGACTCATCCTGATGAAGATGTGATTATCTTTGCCTCCAGGGATAACACTATCAGGCTTTTCTCTCTCAATGATAAGGGCGAAATTAATGCCATATCTCAAATTTCGGTGGTGAACGAATATCAAGACGTCTTTCCTGAAGAACTTCCAAGCATGCCTCCACACCGTCAGGTGGAATTCGTTATTGAACTCGAGCCGGGTACTGAGCCAGCATGCCGGCGTCCATATAAGCTCTCTCCGGATGAATTGAAGGAATTGAAGAAGCAGCTTGATAAACAGGAGAGTATGGGTCTCATCAGGCATAGTACGTCTCCTTGGGGCTGTGGTGTCTTATTTGTCAAGAAGAAAGATGGCACGGAGCGTCTCTGCGTTGATTACTGGCCATTGAACAAGAAACAATAAAGAACAAATATCTGCTCCCCAACATCAACGAACTCTTCGAGCAGCTCAAAGGAGCTAAAGTGTTCTCTAAGCTCGACCTCCGAATGGGCTATCATCAAATTCGCATTCGCGAGGAAGACATTCCCAAGACGGCCTTCAGAACGAGCTACGGTTCATACGAGTATACCGTCATGTCTTTTGGTCTCGCCAATGCTCCTCCTACCTTTTCGAGGATGATGCATTACATCTTCAACCCCTATACTGGCGAGTTTGTGCTTGTGTATCTAGATGATATTCTGGTGTTTTCCAAGAACGAAGAAGATCACGAAAAGCACTTACGTCTGGTTCTTGATCGACTCCGAGAGCATAAATTCTATGCCAAGTTCTCCAAGTGCGAGTTTTGGCTCGATAAGGTTTTGTACCTGGGCCACATCATCTCAGCTGACGGTATTGCGGTTAATCCCGAGAAAGTTGAAGCAATTGTCAACTGGGAAGCTCCTCAGAACGTCAAGCAACTTCGCAGTTTTCTGGGTCTTGCCAGCTATTGCAGAAGGTTCGTTGAGAACTTCTCCAAGATTGCCAAGCCTCTTTCCAACTTGCTTCAGAAGAATGTCAAATACTTTTGGTCTCCAGAGTGTGAAGTGGCATTCAAAACTCTCAAAGAAAAACTCGTCTCTGCTCCAGTTCTGACTCCTCCAGATGAATCCAAGCCCTATGAAGTATTCTGTGATGCTTCTCTTCAAGGTCTTGGAGGTGTGCTTATGCAAGACAAGAGAATTGTGGCATACACTTCTCGTCAGCTCAAGCCAAGTGAGAAGAACTATCCCACACATGATCTCGAGCTAGCAGCTGTGGTACATGCTTTGATTACGTGGAGACATCTGTTGTTGGGCAGAAAAGTCGACATCTTCACTGATCACAAGAGCTTGAAGTACATCTTCACACAGCCGCATCTGAACCTCCGTCAGACTCGTTGGGTTGAAATGATCCAAGAGTATGATCCCAGCATTGAATACACTCCTGGCAAGGCGAATGTGATTGCAGATGCTTTGAGCAGAAAGGCATATTGCAACAGCCTTCTTATCAAGCCGTGCCAGCCTGAGCTTTGTGAAGCTTTCAGGAAACTCAACCTCCAAGTTGTTCCGCAGGGTTTTCTTGCAAATCTTCAAATTGCTCCTACCTTGGAAGATCAAGTCCGTGAGGCCCAACTCAGTGATACCATGGTGAAGAAGGTGAAACATGCTATTGCTAAGGGCATTCCGAAATACAAGTGCTTCCGTGTTGATGAGAGAGATACCTTGTTCTTCGAGGACAGACTCGTTGTTCCCAAAGGTGATCTCAGGAAGCTCATAATGGAAGAAGCACATGATTCTCTCCTTTCCATTCATCCTGGCAGTTCCAAGATGTATCAAGATCTCAAGCAATCTTACTGGTGGACACGCATGAAAAGGGAGATTGCCCAATTTGTGAATGAATGTGATGTTTGCAGAAGAGTGAAAGCAGAACATCAACGTCCAGCCAGTCTTCTCCAACCTCTTCCTATTCCCGAGTGGAAGTTCGACCACATTGAAATGGACTTCGTCACTGGTTTTCCTAAATCCAAGCGAGGAAATGATTCTATCTTCGTGGTGATTGACAAGCTTACCAAAGTCGCACATTTTCTTCCAGTCAAAGAATCCATCAATGCAGCTCAATTGGCAGAGCTGTACACTTCCAGAATTGTGTCTTTACATGGCATTCCTCAAGTTATCTCCTCAGACCGTGGAAGTTTGTTCACATCAAGGTTCTGGGACTCCTTTCAGTCCACCATGGGCACTAAGATCAGGTTCAGCACTGCTTTTCACCCTCAGAATAGTGGTCAAGTCGAGCGCGTGAATCAGATTCTAGAAGACATGCTCAGAGCCTGTGTCATATCTTTTGGCATGAAATGGGAAGACTGCCTTCCATTTGCCGAGTTCTCTTACAACAACAGCTTTCAAGCAAGTGCAGTCAAAGCACCGTTTGAAATCCTCTATGGCAGAAAGTGTCGTACCCCTCTCAACTGGTCTGAAACAGGCGAACATCAACTTCTTGGCAATGACTTGATCTCAGAAGCCGAAGAGATGTGCAAAGTCATACGTGAGAATCTCAAGGCCGCTCAGTCGCGCCAGAAGAGCTACTATGACGGCAAGCATCGTGATTTGGCATTCAACATTGGTGATCATGTTTATCTCCGTGTGTCTCCGATGAAATGCACCCAAAGATTCGGTATCAAAGGAAAGCTTGCTCCTAGATACGTCGGGGCTTTCAAGATTCTTGGCAAAAGAGGATACCTAGCCTATCAACTTGAGCTCCCTCCCAACTTCGCCAATGTTCATGATGTGTTCCATGTGTCTCAAGTTCGCAAATGCTTCAAGGCACCTGAGCGCATGATTCCGTTTGAAGAGATTGATCTTCAACAAGACCTGTCCTACCGAGAGCATCCAGTTGCTATTCTTGAAGAAACCGAACGCAAGACCCGCAACAAGTCCATCAAATTTCTGAAAGTCAAGTGGTCACATCACACCGACCGAGAAGCTACCTGGGAACGAGAAGATCATCTTCGTTCCGAGTACCCTTCCTTTTTCCAGTCCTAGATCTCGGGACGAGATCTTTTTGTAGTAGAGGAGAGTTTGTAATGCCCCGGATGTAATACTTTCCCTTTTGGGTATATAATATATCTCCGGCTTCATCTATTTCCATTTCGGGTTCTTTGTCTTTCGGATTTTTCGTCGTTTTGTTGTGTGCGTGTGTGGCATTCATTCATATCATGTAGACATGTGCATCGCATTGCATTTGTGTTGTCGGTTGCATCCGGTTCCACGCGTTCCTTCCCGTTGTCCGTTTCGCGTTCCAGAGCTCCCTCACGTGTCCGTGACGTCCCGTAGGCCTACTTTGTTGTTTGGGCGTGTAACGTTGCCGGTGTGCCGCGAGGTTGTTGTGTGTGTTGTTGTTTTGTTGTGTGCAACCCGCCTCTCAAATCTCGTCGCGTTTGGACTCCGTTTGCTATTCCATCAGTTCTTCGTGTGGGTCCAAAGTGCCTCTACTTTGTGGCCCAGAAACACCCCTACATGCAGCCCACTACTCTCTCCTAGGCCCATCTAAACTACCCCCGCGATCGGATCCGTCGGGTCGCGTTCGAAGGGTCCTAAACACACCTAAATCCCCCCTAACCCTAAAAATCTGCTATATAATAGACCCCCTAGTCTATTTTTGGCATCCCTAACCTCTAGCCCTTCTTCCCCTTTTCTCTCCTCATTTTTTCCTTCAGATCCACTGCCTTGGGATCATCCCCTCGAAACTGCCACTTGGAGCCCCTCCCTCGAGCTCCCGCCGCAGATCGAGGCACTCTCCCAGGCTCCTCGATCGCCAGATCCACTCCTGTGCGGGTCAACGACCGCATTGCCTCGAGCCCCAGCCGTCCGTCGCCAGGCCTCGGCCACGTCGTTCCTCCTCGCGCCCCTGGACCACTTCGTCGCAGGATCCAGCCGCCGATCGATCGCCTCGGCCCAGCATCGCTCAGATCTCATCCAGCGACCGGTCGTCCGAGGCCCAGGCCCACCGCACCGCCTCTCCCGCACGCCGCTAGGTCGTGGCTTCGCGCGCCGCCGCTGGGCGCCTTCTCCCGCGGCCGCGTCGTCGTTCGAGGCCGGGCCTCCGCAGCCAGGCAGGCCTCTCCCGCGCGCCCCAGCGGCCCAGCTTCGCCTCCAGCGCCAGCCTCCGCCTGGGCCTCCGCCAGGCCGGACCCGAGCCAGATCGGGCCGCCGCAGCTCCACCGGCCCGCGTTGACTTTACTGTTGACCGGAGGTAGTCCCTTTTTCTGCTAAGTCCCTGATGTTTTGATCTGTGATGCAATATTAGAATGCTAATAACTTCTAGTGTGGTGCTCCGTTTTGCGCAAATGACATGTCCAGACGTTCGTGGTGAATAGCACTACTTTTTATCTTTTTGTGCCATGCATGTTAGAAGTCATCTAGATGCTTGTTTTTCCATTGCAAGAGTGCATCCCGATATAATTGCTGCTATGTGATGTTTTTATGTCATCTTTGCCATGTGATATCTTTTAGCTCGTTTGTCCGAATGATGCAAATGACATGTCCACGTGTTCGTCTTGTCATGCTCTACATGTTGCTTGTATTAGGTTGCATGATAGATTTATTCTTGACATGTTTATGATCGTTGCAAAGTGCCATGTGGCTGTGATGTTGTTTCACTTGTTATGAAATGCCATCTTGTTGAGCTCGTTGCAATCGTTGTGTTTATCTCCATGAAGCATGCTTGTGTGTTTCGGAATCACCATCATGTGTACTTTGATGAGGTGCTTACCACTTGTCATGTTTAGTTTCGAGGTGACTTAAACTTGCTCGTTTAGATGCCATGATGAAACTGCTGTTTTAGGACTTAGTGGTTTTTCACTAAGTCTGAAATCTGTAACGTTCCGATGCCATGTTTGCTTGCTGCTCTAGGAAAAACCATGATAGTTTTGGAGTGGATCTTGATTGTTCCTTGTAGTAGATATTGTTGGCTTTCCATTCATGTTCTCACATGCTTATTTGAGTGGCTGTAGCATGTTTATCTTTTGCTTCAAAGTTTCAATAAAATTCTGCTGTCAGAATTTTATTGTCAAGTTCAAAATGTCCAAGCTCATTGCTATTGAACCGTGACTCCTTTGGGGGTGCACCTTTGGATTTAATTGCTGTAGGATATGTCTAGTCTATGTTCATGTCCTTTGCCATGTTGTTTGAGTGCTGTAGCTTAATTATTTTGTGCTCCGAAGTTGCTATGTTGCTGTAATTTTCAGCTTTCGCTCATTTCTTGTTTCGGGCATAACTTTTAGCCCGTAACTCCGATTTAAGCGAGTCTTATATGAAACTTGATTGATTTTCTGTGTAGATTTATAATATCATATTGTTATCATGTTTTGAGGTGTTTTGCTTGAGTGCTATTTTTCCGTGCTCCGTGTGCATCCTTAGTGCATCCATCATTTTCGAGTGTTCATTGCATCTTGTTGATTTGTGCTTGGTGTGATTGTATTGTTTAGAGCCGGAAGCTGAGACCGAGTACGAGTACGAGCACGAGGTTTCCAACGAGGTTGAGCACGAGGACCCTTCTTACGATCCGAACGACTTCACTTCAGGCAAGATGACCGAACCCCGATAACATTACTATCTTCGCCTATTGCTAGTAGTTCCGCTCTATAGTTTTGCCTCGATGCCCATGTTCTTCCTGTCAGCCTCCTACTTGTAACCATTGCCATGTTAACCACCCTACCTATGCAAACCGTTGCTTGGCTAAGTACGCTTCGCTCAGCCCTTCTTATAGCATTGCTAGTTGCAGGTGAAGATTGAAGATGCTTGCTTCATGTTGAAGTTTGGTTGGGTTTTATCACACTATATAAATGCTTAAAATGAAATCATCTATATATTGCCAAGGGTGGAAGGCTAAGCCTTTTGCTTGGTGATTTGTTCCACTCATGCCGTTAGGAACCGTATAAACCAGTGTTATGTCCCTTGATTATGCGTTCCTAACACGGTTGGGGTGTATGGGACCCCCTCGATAAATCGCTAAGTGCTAAGTCTTTTCCAGCAAGTCCCAACATTGGTACTATTTGCCTAATAACTAAATAACTTGCATAGGGAGTAATTAACCCGAGTTCTTAATCAACAACCCCGGGCCAGTGCTCCACATGAGTGTTGGTCCGAAACGGGGAGCCTGCGGGGTCACCACGAGGGAACTCGAGGATTGATATAAACCCGTAGCCTCGCCCATCCGGTCGTGTCCTGAGACTTAGATACGCGCGGCTACTATCAGGGTGTCGACACGCCGGGAGGATTTGCTGGATTAGCCTTACCTTAGTTCGGTATATCTTGAGCACGGGATTCCGAGAATACTCGGGTCTTCCCACTTTGGAGTTGCGACTCCGCGGATCGTGGGCTTGTAATGGGTCAAGTTGGAACACCCCTGCAGGGTTATGAACTTTCGAAAGCCGTGCCTGCGGTTATGTGGCAGATGGGAGCTTGTTAATATCCGGTTGTAGAAAACTTGACACAATGTTTCAATACACTACCAGCGTGTGTTCCGTGACTGTCAATTTCCGAATAGGGATTCGGGAGTTGAACACGGAGGGGTTATGTTTGTTGAGCTTGTAGCTAGGATCACTTCGTGATCACTTCTCGACCGAGGCTTCTCTTCTCGCTCTCTCTCATGTAAGCTAGTTGCTAGTTGCTGCTGCAGACACTTATTCTTTCCTTCAGCCTTATCCTCTCCCAAGGCTTGAATAGTCTTGTTACCCGGGAACGGGATTGCTGAGTCCTCTGTGGCTCACAGTTACTTCACCACACCAGATGCAGGTCCAGTTGTGAGCTATCCAGGTGATGGCACCGAGCTTGACTGGGAGTACGACGAGGAGCGTAGCCGTTACTATGTTCGTTATCCGGACGATCAGTAGTGGAGACTTCTACTAGGATTCGATCCGACCTGTGGATTTTATTTAAGTTTGGTATCTTGACATTTGCTTTTTCCCCTTAGAGGGTTGTGATGTTCTTAATGTATGATGTTTGAGACATGTATTGTATTTGTGTGACGTGGCGAGTGTAAGCCAACTATTTATGTTTACAATCCCCTCTTTTACATGAGATGTGCAAAGATTACCAAACTTGAGATCATTCTAGGATGGACTTATGCCTTTAAGTCGTGCCTCGACAAGTAGGAGGTATAACTCCATCCTGGGCATTACAAACCCATCGGGTTCCCCTAATGCCCGAGGGTGATGTTGCGTTAGGTCATCACTTGAGGAAGAAGTGATGTGCCGGGAAATTTATGTGCATAGTGAAATGATGGATTAGATTTATGTGTGACTACCGTCCCAACCAAACATGTGCAACCACACTACCCCTTATGGGACGGGGCTTTATTGATTACTTAGGTCGATACTAGCATGGTGCCCGCATTACTAGTGACGGGAAGACTTGAGGTCTTTCCCGGGACGGGGTCGTGCTTGGATAGACGACCATGACTGTTTTCACAGGGCACCGGACACACCGTTGGTCCCTTCGGGTACGTGTGACATTGAAATTAGGGCAAGTCCCGTGATCTATTGTTGTACCCGAGGGCCGTGTACCAACGAGTGGACTCTATGTTAGTGTCGTCTAAGGAAAGGTAATGACCGGGTGCTTACCCCGGGTACTTGAGGTACCGCGGGTCGTGGATGACACGGAAGTTCCCCGGATCTTGTGGGTAAAGTGCGCAACCTCTGCAGAGTGTGAAACTATTCGAATAGCCGTGTCCACGGTCATGGACAGTTGGGAGGTGCTACTTAAACTATGTCCAGAGTTTTACTTCATCGGTGATAGTATGTGTGTGATGAGTCAAGGTGGTGACTTGACTCGATGAGTTGAATCATATTCATGTTGACATCGGTAACCTGTCTTCGAGGTTACGCGAGGTTTGATGCATAAACTTGATAGTATAATATTTATTCTAGCCCTTTGCTAGATTGTTCATTATCGTTCAATTCCATTGTTACTTTGAACCACATCATGGGCTGCTTGCGAGTACATTCAAAGTACTCATTGGCTTGCCACTGGTTATTTAATTGGCCAGGCATGGAAGAACAGGAATATGAGGAAGAGTTCTTTGGAGACGAACATGCAAACTAGGACGCTATCCCAGTCAGAATGCCTGTAGGGTTAAGGCAGATGGCATGGGTTCTACCCGTTATCGAAGAGTTCCGCTATTTGAGTTATTGCTTTTCAGCCCGTGAGGCTCTATCTATGTAAGACTTGGCCATAATGGCCATAATTCGTGTAAGACTATTTGTATGGATGTAAGACTCTTGTTATTCAGCTTCTGTGTGTTCAGTGAGCATTGATCTCTGGGATCAATGTACACGTGCATTCGGTGATCTCGACTTCTAAGCCGGGTCCCCACAGAGCTGGTATCAGAGCCATCCTGACTGTAGGAAGCCTTAGTTAGCATGGGCGTTAGTTAGATGAGACCCCTTTTTAAAAACCTTCTGAACCTCTCTTCTTTTCTAAACCTGAGTTCATCAGCTTATTAACCCCTCCTATTCCACCTTTTTAGATGGCCGCTGTACCCGAAGAGCACCTGACCACTGAGTTTCCCTTACTTCTCGAGGATAGCCTCCAGGAGTGTCAGTTCCACCGAGCACCCATCCTCACCTACCTTGAGCATTGGGTGAGCGATACTGAGGTGGAGTACCATGTGGAAGTGATCGTGAAGGCAAACGATCCTCCCACAAGTTGGTTCTTCGAGGGACCCCAGATGGCAACACTACCTCTCGCTGTCGAGGCTGCTGCACTCAAGGCATTAACCCGTCTCCGCGAGCTTCTTCCGGAGATGGCAGCCAAGATGACAAATCGCTTCTTACCTTACCGGAAGGAAGGTGAAGAAGAAAGCAGCGCACTAGCCCCTCCACTAAAGGAAGGACTCTCGCTTCGGTTCCAGACCTACTTCAATCTATGTGCCGACAGCTTGGCACAAGACTTGGCCTCGGAATCAATGAAGCTTCGAGAAGAACTTCACAAGACCAAGGCACTTCTTCGTCGAGCTAAAGAGAAGGCAAATAGGATCAAGAAGGAAGGAGCACCTTCTGGACAGTCCGCTATCGCATATCGAGGCGGAAGGCCCTCCGAGGATGTATCTTCCAAGAATGAAGAACCACCTCGGCGACGCCGGATGACGGCAAGGGAATATCGCAAGCTTTTCCCTGCACCACCAACGAAGCACCGTCGTATCCAACTCCTACACTCCCCCACACCCTCAAGTGACAAGGGGGCCCAGACAGATGAAGACAAGGAGGAAGACCCAGAAGAGCCGGAATACGCGACCGAGCATTCCGCCGCTTAGGCATTATTCGCTACTCGGATATGCCGGTTGTGACCTCTACGGTAGGATAGGTCGTGTAACCCCTATGCACAGTCGAGTCCTTGTATGGTTCATATGAAACCATCTAGTGTTGCTTTTGTTGTGTTTGGATGTATGTCGTATTCTTCCTTCGGGAATGTGTAAACGACTACATCACCCATTTGGATTTTAATGAGTGTGTTTTGGCCTTTCGGCCCTTGCATGATTTGATTTAGTGTCACACCCACCCCCTTACTAGGCACCCATCTATCTTGCTTTCCCTCTTCCGAGTCATGAGACCTTTTACCGCTCCAACAGGATACCTGTTGTAACTCGTACTGGTACCTCTCCCCAGCAGCCCGAAGCCGGAGCATCCACTCAGCCAGAGGCAGGCCACGACCAAACCAACGACCAAGCTCCACCACCACCTCCTCCAAGCATGGACATGGCTCAGCTTCTCCAAGCTTTCCGAGAGGAACGCCAAGCCAACACTGCAGCTCTCCAGCTGATTGCTCAAGCTGTCACCAACAACCGCCAGCCGGCGGGGAATGGCAATGGACGTTCCACGTTGGCAGAGTTCAAGAAGCATGCACCGCCAACCTTCATCGAGACTGCTGAACCCCTGGATGCAGATGACTGGGTCCGTTCCATTGAGGAAATTCTGGAACTAGTCAGATGCACTGAAGACCGCGAGAAGGTGGCTTATGCAGCCCACTGCCTCGGGGGGGACTGCTAGAGCTTGGTGGGATGGATTCAAGGTCATGCATGCTGAACAAGACATCACTTGGGTTAACTTCAAGGCAGAATTCCGCAAGGCCCATATTCCTTCCGGAATCATGGCTATCAAAAAGCGTGAGTTCCGAGCCCTGAAGCAAGGAAGTGGCACTGTCAAGGAGTACATGCAGAAGTTCAGTGTTCTGTCAAGGTATGCCCCTGAGGATGTCAGCACTGATGCTGCAAAAAGGGAGCGCTTCATGGAAGGCCTCAACCAGACTCTGCAATACTCGCTTGTCGTGTGCGACTGCCCATCTTTCCCTGACCTGGTGAACAAGGCACTTATGCTTGAAGACAAGCGGCGTGCTTTGGAAGACACTCGCAAGCGCAAGTTGGTCAGTAAGGGAAGTTCCAGCAACCAGAAGCCTCGTCCGTGGCAGTCAGCCCCGGCCAAGCCAACCTATCAGCAGCCAAGAGCTCCTGCACCTCGCACCAACCCTCAGCCTCAGCAGTATGCCAACCCCAGGCCAGCTTTCAACCCCAATACCAGTGGTGGCAACAAGATCAATCCAAACCAAGTCACTTGCTTTGGATGTGGTCAGTCCGGACACATCTCAAGGGTGTGCCCCAACAAGAAGCCTGATGCCCCGCGCCCCAATGCGCAGAACCAGGGACAAGGCCGTGGAATGCCACCAAGGAACCCAGCTCCTCGCAATCCACCTAACCATGGGAAGGGCGTGTGAATCACGTCACTGCTGAAGAAGCCCAGGAAGACCCGGACGTCATGTTGGGTACGTTCCTTGTCAACTCAGCACCTGCAACTGTCTTGTTTGATTCTGGAGCAATGCATTCATTTGTCACTCAAAGATTTGCATTAAAAAGTGGCATGACCCCTACACCCCTTAATAACCCTATGGTGGTACAAACCCCCGGAGCCGAGATGAGAGCCAAGATAGGCTGTAAAGGAGTCGGTATTACCATTAACGGTGTAGACTTCCTAGCAGACCTTATCATCCTGAGATCGCAAGGCTTGGATGTGATCTTAGGGATGGATTGGCTCAGTAAGCACCAAGGCTTGTTAGACTGTGCCAATCGGACAGTCACTGTGACCAATGACCAGGGAGTCGAAGTCAAGTTTGCTTCCAACTCCTCTTCCGCTCAAGCCGCTAAAGTCAACTGTCTGTCTGAAGTTGGGCTAGATCAAGTACCGGTGGTATGTGAGTATCCTGATGTCTTTCCGGATGAACTACCGGGAATGCCCCCTGACCGTGACATTGAGTTCATCATCGAGCTCGTGCCCGGAGTAGGACCCATCTATAAGAAGCCTTATAGAATGGGGACGGAAGAATTAGCCGAGTTGAAGAAGCAGCTGGAAGAGCAGCTAAGGAAGGGATTTATCCGCCCGAGTGCCTCCCCTTGAGGATCTCCTGTTCTGTTTGTAGCAAAAAGGGACGGTACCATCCGCTTATGCATTGACTATCGTTCCCTCAATGAAGTTACAATCAAGAACAAGTATCCACTTCCCAAGATCGAAGATCTGTTTGATCAGCTCAGCGGAGCCAAGGTATTCTCCAAGATCGACCTCAGATCTGGGTACTACCAGCTGAAGATCAGACCCCAAGATATTCCGAAGACGGCATTCGTAACCAGATATGGCCTGTACGAGTGCACGGTCATGTCTTTTGGGTTAACCAATGCCCCAGCCTACTTCATGTATCTCATGAATAAAGTCTTCATGGAATATTTGGACAAGTTTGTTGTCGTCTTCATTGATGACATTCTTGTGTTCTCGAAGTCGGAGGAAGAGCACGAGCAGCATCTGAGGATGGTCCTAGACAAGCTTCGTGAGCACCAACTGTATGCCAAATTCAGCAAGTGTGAGTTCTGGCTGCATAAAGTTGGATTCTTAGGTCATGTCTTGACCGAGGAAGGATTATCTGTTGATCCTGCAAAGATCAAAGTTGTGACCCAATGGCAATCTCCAACGACCGTCAAGGAAGTTAGAAGCTTCCTCGGACTAGCGGGCTATTACCGCAAGTTCGTGGAAGGATTCTCTAGCATTGCACGACCAATGACTCAGCTCCTCAAGAAGGACAAGAAGTTCGAGTGGACGCCAAAATGCGAAGAGAGCTTCCAAGAGCTCAAGAAGAGATTGACCACCGCCCCAGTTCTGGCAACACCTGATATTCACAAGGAGTTCGTGATATATTGTGATGCCTCTCGAACCGGATTGGGAAGCGTTCTAATGCAAGAAGGCCGCGTCATAGCATACCTCTCCAGGCAGCTACGACCCCATGAGGAGAACTACGCTATTCACGATCTTGAGTTAGCGGTAGTAGTTCATGCCTTGAAGACATGGCGGCATTACCTCCTAGGGAAGCGGTGTGAGATCTACACAGACCACAAAAGTCTGAAGTACATTTTCACCCAAAAGGAATTGAACATGAGGCAGCGGAGATGGTTGGAACTCATCAAAGACTATGACCTCAGTGTTCAGTATCACCCTGGGAAGGCTAACGTGGTGGCCGATACCTTAAGCAGGAAGGCTTCCTCTTTGAATGGTGTTATTCAAGAAAGGCAGCCAGCCTTGTTTAAGGAGTTCGAACAATTCCGTTTGGAATTGGTCACCCCTGGATTTCTGGATCATTTGGAAGTCAGACCAACCCTGATGGACGACGTCAAGAAGGCACAAGATGGACACACAAGCATTGAAGGCATCAAGAGGAAGATGAAGCTGGGCAAGGCCCCAGGATTCTCCGAAAACGAGCACGGGATTGTTTGGTACAAAGGTCGCATCTGCGTACCAAACAACACCGAGCTGAAGACGCTGATTCTGCAAGAAGCCCACGACACTCCGTATTCCATCGACCCCAGAGGAACCAAGATGTACCAAGACTTGAAGGCACGATTCTGGTGGCACGGGATGAAAAGAGAGATTGCAACCTATGTTGCAAAATGTGATGTGTGCCAAAGGGTCAAGGCTGAATATCAGCGACCTGCTGGATTGCTTCAACCACTCAAGGTTCCTGAGTGGAAGTGGGATAAAGTCGGAATGGACTTCATCACTGGATTACCAAGGTCGAATAGAGGACATGACTCTATCTGGGTCATAGTCGATCATTTGACCAAGGTGGCCCATTTCATTCCTGTCAAGACCAGTTATGATGGCAACCGGCTGGCAGCTCTCTACATCGACCGAATCGTGAGCCTTCACGGCGTTCCCAAGGAGATTGTGTCGGATCGAGGAACCCAGTTCACCTCAAGGTTCTGGAAGAAGTTCCAAGAAGCCTTGGGAACCAAGTTGTCTTTCAGCACAGCTTTCCACCCACAGACCGGAGGTCAGACAGAACAAGTCAATCAGATTCTCGAAGACATGCTCCGAGCCTGTGTCCTGGCATATGGAGCCAAGTGGGAAGATTGTCTCCCTTTTGCCGATTTCTCCTATAACAACAGTTACCAGTCGAGCCTTCAGATGGCACCATTTGAGGTGTTGTACGAACGCAGGTGCCGCACACCCCTCAACTGGTCAGAGACTGGAGAAGGACTAGTCTTTGGACCGGATAATCTCCGCGCAGCAGAAGAGCAAGTCCAACTAGTCAGAGAGCGACTAAAGGCAGCCAAGTCAAGGCAGAAGAGTTATGCTGACACTCACCGTCGGAACATGAGTTTCCCTGTCGGGGACCATGTGTACCTGCGGGTAACTCCTCTGAAGGGAACCAAGCGTTTCCACGTCAAGGGGAAGCTCGCACCAAGGTTCATTGGACCCTTTGAGATCACTGCACGACGAGGAGAAGTGGCTTACCAGTTGGAACTACCGCCTGAGCTATCCGATGTGCACAATGTATTCCATGTGTCACAACTCCGGAAATGCCTACAAGTTCCAGACAAGCCCAATCTCTATAAGGATGTGGATCACCAAGCCATTGATCTGCAACCTGATTTGACCTACCGCGAGAAGCCCATCCGCATTCTGGACGAAGCAGAACGACGGACGCGAAGCCGTACCATCAAGTACTTCAAGGTCCAGTGGAGCAACCACACCGAAGCAGAAGCAACCTGGGAACGAGAAGACTATCTTAGATCTGAGTTTCCCGATCTCTTTTAAGACCTAGTTTAGGAATCTCGGGGACGAGATTCTTGTAAGGGGGGTAGGTCTGCCACACCCTGCATTTTGTAACATGTTATTTGTACCTTTGAAGCATGAAAATTTGGACCAGCAAATTTTTTTAGCATCATTGGCTTTTATTTGAATTGAGTTTTTCCTCATGTGCTTTTTCATGTGCTCACTAAAGTCAACTATGACCTCTTGTAGAATTCATCTCCATACCCAAAACTTCTGCCCAATGATCATGCCAAGTGTTATATAACAGTAAAGTATTTTCTTACAAAATTAATTTGGCCAAAAGGTAATTTATAAATTTAGTTTTCCAAAAACCCCTGAATTGAGATTTGCACTGCAAGTACTTGATTTAGGGTGAGAAAATTATTTCAAAAGGAACATTTGAGACCTAGTAGTCATAGGACTCCCAGAAACCACAAAGGTATAATTTTAAAAGTTATTTTCCTATTTTGTTTAAAAGCTTTTTCTTAAGGCCAGAAATGGTCTTTAATAGGGAAAAATTATTTAACTATTTCAAAAATAATTGCCAAAATTCAGGGAGACTCAGAGGACATATATTGTCCATATATAAGAGTTTCAACACTTGGTCATGTTCAAAATAATGGGCTAAACCCTCTAAAACCCTTTTTGGATATTTCAAGCTTTTGAAATATTTACAAAGGAAACTTTCTCCAAAATTTCCAGGGAAATTCTATCATGTCATATATGACATATTTGATGATCTTGCCAAGTCCCATGCCTTGGGAAGCAAGAAAACATCCTCAAACCCCTTCATAACCATTCTGTCCATATTTGAAGTTTGAGCAACTTTACATTGCCAAACTTGTCCAACTGCTCTCAAACTTGGTGCACATGCTAGAACGGCCTAATAAGGCATCTAGAGCAAATGGCACAAGATTTGGAATAGAGCAACTTGATCAGATCACCTCAAAACCCTTTCTGTTCAAATGCAAATTTGAACAACCTTACATTACCAACTTTTTATCTGGAGCTTCAAACTTTGTGGGCATGATCAATACCCCAAATGATGATGCTACACCAAGTGGTGCATCAAGGGGAGATGATTAGCTTGACTCAATCAAGATGAAACTATTTCTGTTGATTTCTAGGGTTCACCAAAGTTACATTGGCTAGTTTCTTCAAATGGGCCCAAATTTGGTGAAGCACCCTATTTTCTCATGTCTTTCAATCCTGTTAAGTGCCATGTTAAGTGGAGGTCATTTGCTTGACCAAACACTGATCAAACACCTTCTGGCTTTTTACTAAAACCTCTATCTTGATCACTTTTACTCTTCTCCATGGCCTCAACTTTTTACCACATGATCATTCAGTTACTGGCTACCCCCAGTAACTTCCCCAGCACCCCAGCTCCATGATTGAGGGGTAAGAACCCAAGTTTACCTTGCTGGACAGCAAGTTTTCACCAAGTCACCAGCATCCTCCCTCTCTCTCAGCATCTCCAGGGCATCCAAGGCCGCAGGCCATTTCTTTACTCCTCCCCTGACCTTCTAGACACTCTGGGGCACGTTGGTTTGACCGGAGCGGCGAGGGCGCGAAGGTGCCAGCCATACGCGCGCTCTGGAGCACGCAACAGTGCGGACACGCACTGTAGCTCCAGCCAATCAGCCACCCCCGACAGCCTCGGGCCACTCCCTCGCACCAGTCGATGCTCCTCGACGTCCGCGACCGCCCCGGCGCTGTCCCCCCTCTGCCTGCGCCCTCCAGTGAACATCGTCGCACGCGCACCGGCCGCCCGCAACGGCCACTCTTCTGCCTCGCACGCGCGCGCGCTCCAGAAGCTCCCCTGCTCCTCCTCTCACTTCTACTGGACGTGGAGCTCGTCCAGCAACTCCGTGGACTCATTCCCCTCGCCCCCTGTGCGCTGTAGCTTCGAGCCGGAGCTCGCCGGCGCACTGGACCACGGGCCTCCGTCAACCTCCTATAAATAGGACCCC
>LR738715.1:242673168-242709148 GCA_902687465.1 Secale cereale | reverse complement strand
CCGCCAGCACCATCCACTCCTCCCCAGGTCGTCCCAGTACTCGGGATCGACCGGAGCTCCGCCGCGTCGGGCCGCCGGTGATCTCGCAGTACGGGCCTCCCCTGCCCTTCTTCTTGCCCGATCTAGAACCACCGAGCAACACTGATTCTTTCCCCCATGTTTCCCCTCTCTGTGGCAGTTGGAAACAGCCGAAACGGCAACCTCCCGTAGCTCCTCCGCCGTCCCACCTCGCCGCCGGCGAACCTGACCTCCCCGGCGTGCCGCACCACCACCACTGCAACCGCCACTCGACGCTGAGTCCATTCCTGGCCTCCGTTGCCGTCGCCGTGGCTGGGAACCTCGCCGGTGAGCTCGCCGTCGCCGTGGCCGCAAGGTTGGAGATGACAGGCGGGCCCCGCCTGTCAATCCCCACACCTCTCTCCCCCTCCTCTCAGTCACTGACAGACGGGCCCCGCCCGTCAGGTTCAAAAACCTGACGTGCGCGCGCAGGCACCCGTTCGGCTGGGCTGGACCGCCCTGGGCCGTGCACTGTGGCCTTCTCTGGCCCAGTTGCACAGGGCACTTTTCCTTTTTTTTTTCTTTTCTCTAATTGTTTAAACATTTCTACAGAAAAGAATAATGGTCCAAATAAAATAATTCCAACTCCTAAAATCTTGTAATATTCCAACCTATTTGATGGTACCACTTTCACTCACATCTATGAAACTTTTCTGTTTTGTTCAAATTTAAATTCAAATTTGAGCAGTAAAACTCCTGTTCTAAAATCAATAGATTCCATTCTGTTACTCCAAAACTCCAACTAAGATTTTTTTTCCCATCTTAGAAATTCCTCTAGTATTTAACAAAAATAAGTTGACATTTTTCTGAGCACTTTGATTTTTCTGTTTTATTTGTGGCCTTATTTTTCCGTTGTTATTATGCGACGTATAGATCCCGTATTTGACGAAGTTGCTGTGGAAGGAGAAGGAGAAGGATTTGAAGACTTTGAAGACCAAGCCAATCCAGGCAAGCAGCCCTTTGACCATGATACACTTGTTTTGCGGAACCCGTTGTTTCCGATGCATGATGATAGATTCACGGTGGTGACCTAGTTGAAACCACCACATGATGCATGCTTGATCTTGATCTTGCTAAGTGCTAGATGACATGCAAATAGTTGGTCATGATGCATAAATGATGCATGTGTGATTTGAACCTTCGTAGTTGAAATCTTTGCATGAACCCATCGGGTGCCCCTAATGCCCGAGGGTGATGTTGCGTTAGGTCATCACTTGAGGAAGAAGTGATGTGCCGGGAAAATCATGTGCATAGTGAAATGATGGATTAGATTTATGTGTGACTACCGTCCGATTTAAGCGAGTCTTATATGAAACTTGATTGATTTTCTGTGTAGATTTATAATATCATATTGTTATCATGTTTTGAGGTGTTTTGCTTGAGTGCTATTTTTCCGTGCTCCGTGTGCATCCTTAGTGCATCCATCATTTTCGAGTGCGCATTGCATCTTGTTGATTTGTGCTTGGTGTGATTGTATTGTTTAGAGCCGGAAGCTGAGACCGAGTACGAGTACGAGCACGAGGTTTCCAACGAGGTTGAGCACGAGGACCCTTCTTACGATCCAAACGACTTCACTTCAGGCAAGATGACCGAACCCCGATAACATTACTATCTTTGCCTATTGCTAGTAGTTCCGCTCTATAGTTTTGCCTCGATGCCCATGTTCTTCCTGTCAGCCTCCTACTTGTAACCATTGCCATGTTAACCACCCTACCTATGCAAACCGTTGCTTGGCTAAGTACGCTTCGCTCAGCCCTTCTTATAGCATTGCTAGTTGCAGGTGAAGATCGAAGATGCTTGCTTCATGTTGAAGTTTGGTTGGGTTTTATCACACTATATAAATGCTTAAAATGAAATCATCTATATATTGGCAAAGGTGGAAGGCTAAGCCTTTTGCTTGGTGATTTGTTCCACTCATGCCGTTAGGAACCGTATAAACCGGTGTTATGTCCCTTGATTATGCGTTCCTAACACGGTTGGGGTGTATGGGACCCCCTCGATAAATCGCTAAGTCTAAGTCTTTTCCAGCAAGTCCCAACATTGGTACTATTTGCCTAATAACCAAATAACTTGCATAGGGAGTAATTAACCCGAGTTCTTAATCAACAACCCCGGGCCAGTGCTCCACATGAGTGTTGGTCCGAAACGGGGAGCCTGCGGGGTCACCACGAGGGAACTCGAGGATTGATATAAACCCGTAGCCTCGCCCATCCGGTCGTGTCCTGAGACTTAGATACGCGCGGCTACTATCAGGGTGTCGACACGCCGGGAGGATTTGCTGGATTAGCCTTACCTTAGTTCGGTATATCTTGAGCACGGGATTCCGAGAATACTCGGGTCTTCCCACTTTGGAGTTGCGACTCCGCGGATCGTGGGCTTGTAATGGGTCAAGTTGGAACACCCCTGCAGGGTTATGAACTTTCGAAAGCCGTGCCCGCGGTTATGTGGCAGATGGGAGCTTGTTAATATCCGGTTGTAGATAACTTGACACAATGTTTCAATACACTACCAGCGTGTGTTCCGTGACTGTCAATTTCCGAATAGGGATTCGGGAGTTGAACACGGAGGGGTTATGTTTGTTGAGCTTGTAGCTAGGATCACTTCGTGATCACTTCTCGACTGAGGCTGCTCTTCTCGCTCTCTCTCACGTAAGCTAGTTGCTAGTTGCTGCTGCAGACACTTATTCTTTCCTTCAGCCTTATCCTCTCCCAAGGCTTGAATAGTCTTGTTACCCGGGAACGGGATTGCTGAGTCCTCTGTGGCTCACAGTTACTTCACCACACCAGATGCAGGTCCAGTTGTGAGCTATCCAGGTGATGGCACCGAGCTTGACTGGGAGTACGACGAGGGGCGTAGCCGTTACTATGTTCATTATCCGGACGATCAGTAGTGGAGACTTCTACTAGGATTCGATCCGACCTGTGGATTTTATTTAAGTTTGGTATCTTGACATTTGGTTTTTTCCCTTAAAGGGTTGTGATGTTCTTAATGCATGATGTTTGAGACATGTATTGTATTTGTGTGACGTGGCGAGTGTAAGCTAACTATTTATGTTTACAATCCCCTCTTTTACATGAGATGTGCAAAGATTACCAAACTTGAGATCATTCTAGGATGGACTTATGCCTTTAAGTCGTGCCTCGAAAAGTAGGAGGTATAACTCCATCCTGGGCATTACAAACCCATCGGGTTCCCCTAATGCCCGAGGGTGATGTTGCGTTAGGTCATCACTTGAGGAAGAAGTGATGTGCCGGGAAATTTATGTGCATAGTGAAATGATGGATTAGATTTATGTGTGACTACCGTCCCAACCAAACATGTGCAACCACACTACCCCTTATGGGACGGGGCTTTATTGATTACTTAGGTCGATACTAGCATGGTGCCCGCATTACTAGTGACGAGAAGACTTGAGGTCTTTCCCGGGACGGGGTCGTGCTTGGATAGACGACCATGACTGTTTTCACAGGGCACCGGACACACCGTTGGTCCCTTCGGGTACGTGTGACATTGAAATTAGGGCAAGTCCCGTGATCTATTGTTGTACCCGAGGGCCGTGTACCAACGAGTGGACTCTATGTTAGTGTCGTCTAAGGAAAGGTAATGATCGGGTGCTTACCCCGGGTACTTGAGGTACCGCGGGTCGTGGATGACACGGAAGTTCCCTGGATCTTGTGGGTAAAGTGCGCAACCTCTGCAGAGTGTGAAACTATTCGAATAGCCGTGTCCGCGGTCATGGACAGTTGGGAGGTGCTACTTAAACTATGTCCAGAATTTTACTTCATCGGTGATAGTATGTGTGTGATGAGTCAAGGTGGTGACTTGACTCGATGAGTTGAATCATATTCATGTTGACATCGGTAACCTGTCTTCGAGGTTACGCGAGGTTTGATGCATAAACTTGATAGTAGAATATTTATTCTAGCCCTTTGCTAGATTGTTCATTATCGTTCAATTGCATTGTTACTTTGAACCACATCATGGGTTGCTTGCCAGTACATTCAAAGTACTCATTGGCTTGCCACTGGTTATTTAATTGACCAGGCATGGAAGAACAGGAATATGAGGAAGAGTTCTTTGGAGACGAACATGCGAACTAGGACGCTATCCCAGTCAGAATGCCTGTAGGGTTAAGGCAGATGGCATGGGTTCTACCCGTTATCGAAGACTTCCGCTATTTGAGTTATTGCTTTTCAGCCCGTGAGGCTCTATCTATGTAAGACTTGGCCATAATGGCCATAATTCGTGTAAGACTATTTGTATGGATGTAAGACTCTTGTTATTCAGCTTATGTGTGTTCAGTGAGCATTGATCTCTGGGATCACTGTACACGTGCATTCGGTGATCTCGACTTCTAAGCCGGGGTCCCCACATAACCCCATCTTTTTATTCTCGATGGCAACAATACTATACGTGCCTTACTGCCCCTGCTGTCACTGGGAAAGGACACCGCAAGATTGAAACCAAAGCCAAGCACTTCTCCCATTGCAAGAACTATAGATCTAGTAGGCCAAACCAAACCAATAATTCGAAGAGACTGGCAAGGATATTATAATCATACATAAAATATTTCAGAAAAGAATCCAATAATATTCAAAGATAATCTTGATCATAAACCCACAATTCATCGGATCTCGACAAACACATCGCAAAAAGATTACATCGAATAGATCTCCTTGAAGATCGAGGAGAACTTTGTATTGAGATCCAAAGAGAGAGAAGAAGCCATCTAGCTAATAACTATGGACCCGAAGGTCTGTGGTAAACTAATCACAACTCATCGGAGAGGCTATGGTGTTGATGTAGAAGCCCTCTGTAATCGATGCCCCCTCCGGCGAAGCTCCAGAACATGCCCCAAGATGGGATGTCACAGGAACAGAAGGTTGCGGCGGTGGAATTAGGGTTTCGTCTGTTGCCTCGATATTTTCAGGGTATGAGAGTATATATAGGCTAAAGAGGCATGCTGGGGGGGTCAATAGGTGGCCCACGAGGGTGGGGGCGCGCCTACCTCCCTGGGCGCGCCCTGCCCTTGTGGCCACCTCCTTTGCTTCCTGGCGTGTACTCCAAGTCTTCTCTATTTATATCGTTCCAAAAATAACTCTCCCGAAGGTTTCATTCTGTTTGGACTCCGTTTGATATTCCTTTTCTTCGAAACACTGAAATAGGAAAAAAAACAGCAATTTGCACTGGGCCTTGGGTTAGTAGGTTAGTCCCAAAAATAATATAAAAGTGCGTAATAAAGCCCATTAAACATCCAAAACAGAATATATAATAGCATGGAACAATAAAAAATTATAGATACGTTGGAGACGTATCAAGCATCCCCAAGCTTAATTCCTGCTCGTCCTCGAGTAGGTAAATAATAAAAACAGATTTTTTTATGTGGAATGCTAACCAACCTAATTCTCAATGTAATTTTCTTTATTGTGGCATGAATGTTCAGATCTGAAAGATTCAAGACAAAAGTTTGTATTAACATAAGAATAATAATACTTCAAGCATACTAACAAAGCAATCATGTCTTCTCAAAATAACATGGCCAAAGAAAGTTCATCCCTACAAAATCATATAGTTAGGCTATGCTCCATCTTCATCACACAAAATACTCAAATCATGCACAACCCCGGTTTCAGCCAAGCACTTGTTTCATACTTAAATTTTTCAAACGTTTTCAACTTTCACGCAATACATGAGCGTGAGCCATGGACATAGCAATATAGATGGAATAGAGTGGTGGTTGTGGAGAAGACAAAAGAGGAAGATGGTCTCACATCAACTAGGCATATGGATGGGCGATGGAGATGCCCATCAATAGATATCAATGTGAGTGAGTAGGGATTGCCATGCAACGGATGCACTAGAGCTATAAATGTATGAAAGCTCAACAAAGGAAACTAAGTGGGTGTGCATCCAACTTACTTGCTCACGAAGACCTAGGGCATTTGAGGAAGCCCATCGTTGGAATATACAAGCCAAGTTCTATAATAAAAATTCCCACTAGTATATGAAAGTGACAAAACAAGAGACTCTCTATCATTAAGATCATGGTGCTACTTTGAAGCACAAGTGTGGAAAAAGATAGTAGCATTGTCCCTTTTTCTTTTCTTTTTTTCTTCTTTTTTTTCCTTTTTTTCTTTTTTTTTGGGCCTTTCTTTTTTTTCTTTGGCCTTTCTCCTTTTTTCTTCTTTGGGACAATGCTCTAATAATGATGATCATCACACTTCTATTAATTTACAACTTGATATTACAACTCGATACTAGAACAAAGTATGACTCTATATGAATGCCTCCGGTGGTGTACCGGGATGTCCAATGAATCAAGAGTGACATGTATGAAAAATTATGCATGGTGTCCTAGCCACGAATACGATGTCAACTACATGATCATGCATGGCAATATGACAATAATGAAGCGTGTCATAGCAAACGAAACTGTGATAAGTTGCATGGCAATATATCTCGGAATGGCTATGGAAATGCCATGATAGGTAGGTATGGTGGCTGTTTTGAGGAAGGTATATGGTGGGTGTATGGTACCGGCGAGAGTTGCACGGTACAGGAGAGGCTATTAATGGTGGAAGGGTGAGAGTGTGTATAATCCATGGACTCAACATTAGTCATAAAGAACTCACATACTTATTGCAAAAATCTACAAGTCATCAAAACAAAGTACTACACGCATGCTCCTAGGGGAAGGGTTGGTAGGAGTTAACCATCGCGCGATCCCGACCTCCACACAAAGGATGACACTCAATGAAATACCTCATGCGTCAAATTTGTCACACAACGGTTACCATACATGCATGCTACGGGACTTGCAAACCTCAACACAAGTATTTCTCAGTTTCACAATTACTCTACTAGCATGACTCTAATATCACCATCCTCATATCTCAAAACAATCATCAAGCATCAAACTTCTCATAATATTCAATGCGCTTTATATGAAAGTTTTTACTATACCCATCTTGGATGCCTATCATATTAGGACTAGATTTATAACCAAAGCACATTACCATGCTGTTCTAAGAGACTCTCAAAAAGATATAAGTGAAGCATGAGAGATCAATAATTTCTACAAAATAAAACCACCACCGTGTTCTAAAAGATATAAGTGAAACACTAGAGCAGAACTATCTAGCTCAAAAGATATAAGTGAAGCACATAGAGTATTCTAATAAATTCCAATTCATTTGTAACTCTCTCAAAAGGTGTGTCCAGCAAGGATGATTGTGGTAAACTAAAAAGTAAAGACTCAAATCATACATGACGCTCCAAGCAAAACACATATCATGTGGTGAATAAAAATATAGTCTCAAGTAAAGTTACCGATAGATGAAGACGAAAGAGGGGATGCCTTCCCGGGGCATACCCAAGCTTAGGCTTTTGGTTGTCCTTGAATTTTACCTTGGGGTGCCTTGGTCATCCCCAAGCTTAGTCTCTTTCCACTCTTTGTTCCATAGTCCATCAAATCTTTACTCAAAACTTGAAAACTTCACAACACAAAACTTAGCCAAAAAATCTCGTGAGCTCCGTTAGTATAAGAAAACAAACCACTACTCAAAGGTACTGTAATGAACTCATTCTATGTTTATATTGGTGTTAAACCTACTGTATTACAACTTCTCTATGATTCATACCCCCGGATACTACTCATAGATTCATCAAAATAAGCAAACAACACACGAAAAACAGAATATGTCAAAAACAGAACAGTTTGTAGAAATCTGTAACTTTCGAATACTTCTGTAACTCTAAAAAAAAATTGTTGGACATGAGTAATTTGTCTATTAATCATCTTCAAAAAGAATCAACTAAAAAGCACTCTCCAGTAAAAAATGGTAGCTAATCTTGTGAGCGCTAAAGTTTCTTTTTTTTACAACAAGATCACATAAACTTCACACAAGTCTTCCCAAAGGTTCTACTTGGATAAAACACTAATTAATACACAAAACCACAACTAAACATAAGCTATATCCAATATTTATTCCTAAACATAAGCAAAAGCAAAGAAAAATAAAATTGGGTTGCCTCCCAACAAGCGCTATCGTTTAATGCCCCTAGCTAGGCACGATACAAGAATAGATCTACGTATTGCCATCTTTGGTAGGCAATCCATAAGTGGCTCTCATAATAGATTCATAAGGTAACTTGATTTCATTTCTAGGAAAGTGTTCCATGCCTTTCCTTCACGGAAATTGGAATCTAATATTTCCTTCCTTCATATCAATAATGGCACCAATCGTTCTAAGGAAAGGTCTACCAAGAATAATAGGACATGTAGGATTGCAATCTATATCAAGAATGATGAAATCTACGGGCACATAGTTCCTATTTGCAACAATAAGAACATCATTAATCCTTCCCATAGGTTTCTTAATGGTAGAATCCGCAAGATGCAAATTTAAAGAACAATCATCAAGTTCATGGAAACCTAACATATCACACAAAGCTTTTGGAATGGTGGAAACACTTGCACCCAAATCACACAAAGCAAAGCATTCATGATCTTTAATCTTAATTTTAATAGTAGGTTCCCACTCATCATAAAGCTTTCTAGGGATAGAAACTTCTAATTCAAGTTTTCTTCATAATATTGCATTAAAGCATCAACTATGTGTTTGGTAAAAGCTTTATTTTGACTATAAGCATGCGGAGAATTTAGCACGGATTGTAACAAAGAAATACAATCTATTAAAGAGCAATTATCATAATTAAATTCCTTGAAATCCTCATTGCTACGTCAAGTTTTGACCTCTTCAATCCCACTTTTAACAATTTTAGCATCAAGATCTAAAAACTCCGAATCATTAGGACACCTTTTAACTAAAGTAGACTCATCACCAGTCCCATCTTTTATCAAGGTTCATACTAGAAAACAAGGATTTAATAGGAGACACATCAATCACTTTTAGATCTTCATCTTTATTATCATGATAACTAGAAGAACACGCTTTCATAAAGCAATCTCTTTTAGCACGCATCCTAGTGGTTCTTTCTTTGCATTCATCAATGGAAATTCTCATGGCTTTGAGAGACTCATTGATATCATGCTTAGGTGGAATAGATCTAAGTTTCAAAGAATCAACATCAAGAGAAATTATATCCATGTTTCTAGCCAATTCGTCAACCTTAAGCAATTTTTCTTCAAGCAAAGCATTGAAATTCTTTTGTGAATTCATAAACTCTTTAACACTAGTCTCAAATTCAGAGGGGATCTTACTAAAATTTCCATAAGAGTTATTGTAGGAATTATCATAATTGTTAGAGGAATTACTAGGAAAGTTTCCTCTATAAGCATTGTTACCAAAATTATTCCTACCAACAAAATTCACATCCAAAGATTCATTATTATTCTCAATCAATGTGGACAAAGGCATATCATTAGGATCAGAATAAGCACTCTTAGTAGCAAATAATTTCATAAGTTCATCCATCTTTCCACTCAAAACACTAATCTCTTCAATAGCATGCACTGTTTTACTAGTAGATCTTTCAGTGTGCCATTGAGAGCAGTTAACCATAATATTATCTAGGGGTTTGGTAGATTCTCCTAAAGTGATTTCCATAAAAGTGCCACCCGCGACTGAATCTAAAAGATTTTTAGAAGCAAAATTCAAACCGGCATAAATTTTGTGTATAATCATCCACAAGTTCAAACCATGTGTAGGGCAATTGCGTATCATTAATTTCATTCTCTCCCAAGCTTGTGCAATATGCTCATGAACTAGTTGCTTAAAATTCATGATATTGTTTCTAAGAGAGATAATCTTAGCGGGAGGAAATTACTTAGAAATAAAGGCATCTTTGCACTTATTCCATGAATCAATATTATTTCTAGGCAAAGAGGAGAACCAAGTTTTAGCACGATCTCTAAGTGAAAACAGAAATAGCTTCAATTTAACAATATCATTATCCATATCCCTCTTCTTTTACATATCGCACAAATCAACAAAGTTGTTTATATGGGTACCGGCATCTTCACTAGGAAGGCCAGAAAATTGATCTTTCATGACAAGATTCAACAGAGCAGCATTGATCTCACAAGATTCAGCATCTAAGATAGGAGCAATTGGAGTGCTAATAAAATCATTATTGTTGGTATTGGAAAAGAGACACAATTTGGTATTGTCTTGAGCCATAGTGACAAGCAAGCAATCCAGCACATAAACAAACAAGAGGCAAGCGAACGGTAATACACACGGAAAAAGAAGGGCGAATAAAACGGCAAGGGTGAAGGGGGGAGAGGAAAACGAGAGGCAAATAATGTAATGCGAGGGATAAGGGTTTGTGATAGGTACTTGGAATATGAGTTTTGCGAAGATCTCCCCGGCAACGACGCCAGAAATTCTTCTTGCTACTTCTCGAGTTTGCGTTGTATTCCCTCAAAGAGGAAAGGGTGATGCAGCACAGTAGCGTAAGTATTTCCCTCAGTTTTTGAGAACCACGGTATCAATCTAGTAGGATACCACGCGCGAGTCCCTCGCACCTGCAGAAACAAATAAGAACCTTGCAGCCAATGCGATAAAAGGGGTTGCCAATCCCTTCTCAGTCACTTACGAGACTGAGATCTGATAGATATGATAAGATACTATTTTTGCTATTTTTGGTATAGAGAAAAAGTAAATAAAGCAAAGTAAAGTAAACAGTTGATGGCAAATAATATGATGAGAATAGACCCGGGGGCCTTAGGTTTCACTAGTGGCTTCTCTCATGATAGTAGAATTCTTCGGTGGGTGAACAAATTACTATCGAGTAATTTATAGAAAAGCGCATAGTTATGAGAATATCTAGGCATGATCATTGTATATAGGCATCGCATCCGTGACAAGTAGACCGAAACGATTCTGCATCTACTACTATTACTCCAAACATCGACCGCTATCCAGCATGCATCTAGAGTATTAAGTTCATAAGAACAGAGTAACGCCTTAAGCAAGATGACATGATGTAGAGGGATAAACTCAAGCAATATGATATAAACCCCATCTTTTTATCCTCGATGGCAACAATAC
Source organism: Secale cereale (assembly GCA_902687465.1). Taxonomy (NCBI): domain Eukaryota; kingdom Viridiplantae; phylum Streptophyta; class Magnoliopsida; order Poales; family Poaceae; genus Secale; species Secale cereale. The sequence continues at coordinate 242,698,076 of LR738715.1, read as the reverse complement.
TATACGTGCCTTGCTACCCCTGCTGTCACTGGGAAAGGACACCGCAAGATTGAACCCAAAGCCAAGGACTTCTCCCATTGCAAGAACTGTAGATCTAGTAGGCCAAACCAAACCAATAATTCGAAGAGACTTGCAAGTATATTATAATCATACATAAAAGATTTCAGAAAAGAATCCAATATTGTTCAAAGATAATCTTGATCATAAACCCACAATTCATCGGATCTGGACAAACACACCGCAAAAAGATTACATCAAAATCAAATAGATGTCCTCGAAGATCAAGGAGAACTTTGTATTGAGATCCAAAGAGAGAGAAGAAGCCATCTAGCTAATAACTATGGACCCGAAGGTCTGTGGTAAACTACTCACTACTCATCAGAGAGGCTATGGTGTTGATGTAGAAGCCATCCGTGATCGATGCCCCCTCCGGCGGAGCTCCGGAACAGGCCTCAAGATGGGATCTCACGGGAACAGAAGGTTGCACCGGTGGAATTAGGGTTTCGTCTGTTGCCTCGGTATTTTCAGGGTATGAGAGTATATATTGGCTAAAGAGGCATGTTGGGGGGTCAACAGGTGGTCCACGAGGGTGGGGGCGCGCCTACCCCCCTGGGTGTGCCCGCTGCCCTCGTGGCCACCTCCTTCGCTTCCTGGCGTGTACTCCAAGTCTTCTGTGTTGATATCGTTCCAAAAATAACTCTCCCAGAGGTTTCATTCTGTTTGGACTCCGTTTGATATTCCTTTTCTGCGAAACACTTAAATAGGCAAAAAAAGCAGCAATTTGCACTGGACCTTGGGTTAGTAGGTTAGTCTAAAAAATAATATAAATGTGTATAATAAAGCCCATTAAACATCCAAAACAGAATATATAATAGCATGGAACAATAAAAAATTATAGATACGTTGGAGACGTATCATGCTTCACCACACGCTTCCCTCATGAGAGCACAAGGCGCAAAGCGCCAAGTGCTCAAGAGTTAATCGACCAGAGCACAAGGCGCAAGGCGCAATGCGAGGAGATCCCCGCCCCACACCATCGAGTGCAGCTGCCGTCCCAGGCTCGGGCGGCGGGGTGCGCGTCTGCATCAAAATCCCAGGACTCAACATAGCCGCATCTCAGGAGCTCTACTGGCCATCTTAGGTGGGTCGGTGCGAGGGCCCTCCTCACAGCTACATTCGCATGCCCTTCGGCTTGCCGAACTAGGCAGCCCTGCACCAGCGCCACATGCGGGATGTCCGGGCGAATCGCGAGGCTAGGCATCAAGAGATCCTGGCGGAGGTGGCGACGGTTCTTCGCAAGCTCTCGGAACCTCGGGAGCCTCGCGAGGTCCCCGAGTCAGGCGGCTCATGAGGAGCGACATCTGCAGCGAGCGTCTTTAGCTACATCAACATCTCTCCAGCAACAGTGCTAGGTGACTCTGTTTCACTTTGATCAGTTGGGGGTGCCCCTAGGGCTACATCATCCCCAAGTCGCACGGGCCTGTCCCTGCGACGCGCATCCTTCTGCATCTTTAGCTTACTCTGTTGGGGGCGCCCCTCGGGCTGCATCATCCCCAGGCCGCATGGGTTCTTCCCTGTGGCATGTGTCGCACTTACATTACCTAAACTAGCTTGCTTCCTCCTATGAGTCACCTTATGGTCATCACCTGCTTACCCACTACCTTTTGCGGCCTTCTGCGCTGCTGACCAGCCCCCTGCCCTTCCCGCAATAGGGGCTACACACGTTGGCACGGCGCTTGTGCTCGGCTCCGTCCCTGCAACGCTGACAAATCAGAGAGATCGAGCTCTGACTCGCGGCCTGCCTCGCACGCGTCACCTCATCAGATCCTTAGTGCCTTCGTCTTCTTTCAGAAAGATCAGTGGCATGGCAGCAAACGCGGTTGTGAGCTATACTATTTCATCAAGCTAACCCGCAGGAGTCTCCAGAGCCTAGCTACATGCGGCCCTAGCGGCTATCCCCTTCTCAGGTAATTCGCGTGCACGTTAAAGGGGGGATCCTGAGCATCGCATCTCAGGAACTCCTACTGACTCTCCAGCCCTCACCCCCTGGCCTTGACCATGGCATCGCGACCTGGCATACCAGCGGAGGCTGAGCATCGCTCGAGGGTCAGGACCCGAGGACGCAGAGCATTTAGAAGAGCGAAAAATGGGGAGGCCAGCGCGGACCTGGTCTAGCTACACTGCCGCCAAAGCACGGATCAGGCGCGCCACGCTAAAAACCACCTCGGGCCCGTCAAGATAAGTCACGCATTCAAATTAGTGCGACACCACGAGCCGACAAATTTTTGGTTTCTCCGGTCTTGCTCTGGCAATGCCACCTCCCTTTTTAGCCTTCGGGAAGCTGCTTGCACGCCAAGGGGAACCTCTTTAGCATCGCGCCTCAGGAGCTCTTACCGGACCTCGGGCCGCTCACCTCCTGGCCTTGACCACGGCATCGCGACCTGGTATACCAGCGACGACTAAAGCTTGCCTTGGGACTGGGACTCACCGGCGTCGAGCGCAAAGCTACTGTAAGGATGAAAAGGGGGACAATGCTGAAGCAAAACGCGCAACCACGGTTTCGTAATGAGAATAATAAACATCGGAGCAAAAGCGTTACAGGTTCTTTACACACCCCCACGGGGTTCGTTTTGATTCCTCGCAGGGAACAAAAGAGGAATATCTCAAGGGGCCCTAATGGTGGCCGTTGCCACCGACGCCATCATTAACAGAGGGCCATGAGAGGCCGGCACCAACCCCACCTAGGTCATCGATGACGGCGGGCTGATGCCGCCGCTGCGCTCCGGGCACGACGTGAGCTCCGTGGCGCATAGCTATCATCGCTCGTCTCTGGAGACTCGTCAGGCTCGGGAGAGCTATTGGATTCCCAAGGGTCGTCGCTAGTGGTGGGGGAACTATTGGCAGGGCCAGGGGCAGGCCCGACGCTTGCTGCCGCGCCACCCTGGTGGCTCCCTCCAGGGCAACACTCTAGACGGCGGCCTTCCCCGTCAAAGACATTGAAGAACAACATGGAGGCACCATCGAACTCGAAGTGGGTGATGTAGGCTCCATCAGGACGGCACGCGCGGGCGATTTCGCCCCATCCTCGAGTCATGAAGACACCGGCTGGGGGGACGACCTCGACCTCCGCCTCCGAAGCCTTGCTGTAGCACCCAGCATGCTGCAACCACAGCTCAGTAGGACCCCTCACCGGCATCAGCTCCACGAAGAACCTCGGAAGCTGGATCCAAGAAGGTGGTGGCATCGCTGTCCACACCACGAATCGCGCGAGGAGGCATCGGCGTGGGTTCGTGGGCCGGCGGCTCGTTCGACCACAGCTTGGCCACCTCGGCCATGATGCGAGCGGCGCGGGGCGCCACCCCCTCTTTTGGAGCCTCGCGCTTGGGCGTACAAGGGCAACGGGTAGCCGGGAGGAGGCCGCTCGTACTAAGGCCTCGTCACCTCCAACCTCGTGTCGGCGTCGCGGGGGCGGCCGATCCTCTTCTTCGGCGGAAGTGGTCCCCGCTTCTCGCAGGTTTTTTTTTCCTTCTCAGCGGCAGAGAATCTCCTTATCGGTGCCATAGGCGTCACGGCAAGCCGGCGCGGCAAGGAAAATGAAGAAAGGGCAGGTGACAAGAAGAAGGAGATGAGCAACGGGGGCTTCGCCCTCTCCTCATTTATAACCAGGAGGAGGCCAACCGCCGGCCTCCACGATCGCACGTAACGATAGTTTTTTCTATGCATGCAGCAGGGACTCGTAAAGTCGGGCAGTTGCTGAGGCGGCGTGCGGAAGCGGAGACGCCCACGTCCAATCACTCGCAACGTGTTGATCTAGGCTGCAGGAGATTGGGGCCCGCAGCGCTCCGCACTTGACCCTTGGCTTCACCTCGAAGCCAAGTTCGAGCGCGCCTTGGGCCCGGGGTTACTTTCGGCGTCCTGGGAATGGGGGTATCCAGACTTGCCTGCATGTAGCCCGTGACGTGGCTCCATCGGCGGCCTAGTACGGCCCGACTTCAGCAACCACAGCTCAAGACCCTCGCGAGGCGGACGACGGCAAGACCTCCCTGGAGGCAGCCTCTCTAGGCTGGCTCCCGAGGAGCGGAGATATCTATGCAAGGCGCACCTCACGAGGTTCACGTGACGTGAGCCATGACGACCAAGGCTAGGCGGGCGCTAGCGGACGCAGTGTACAAGTTTCCCCATTGGTGCTAAAGGGGCAAGCGCAGGCGCAGAGTCCCGAGGAATCAAGGAAAGGTTTCCATATCGGTGCAACAAGACCAAGGACCATCAGGACGGTAGAACGGAGGTCACCGTGGAGCCCGGCGCGGCGTCCCCACCACAGCCTTTGGTAGGCGAAGATCGCTTTTGTCATGATAGCTTGTACTAGTTGTTCCCCTTCAAATTTGGCGGGGATCCCTTCCCGCCTATATTTTGGGAAGAGGATTAAGGCCACTATAAATAGGACCTAGCCACCACCATAGAAGGGATTGGATCCATTCCACCCTGACCATACCGCAAGCTCATCCGAGCCCATGAACACCTCTCCTCCGGAGGTCGTTCGCCCACTGTACTAGTTCATCCTCAGCCTCACGAGCCAATCCACCACACACACACACACACACTGGAGTAGGGTATTACACCACAAGGTGGTCCGAACCAGTATAAACCTCTATGCCTCTTGTTCTTTGAGTTCGCCAAGCTAGGCCGTGGAATCGTAGGGCGAGCGCGCTGGGTAGAGAGTGTTCTTCGTACGCATCCCAGAGTTCGAACCTCTCTAGGGTTTTATCTGTTGAGTCTAGGCTAATATTTTTTTTCCTCCAAAATGTGAAGGGTTGGTTTCTATCCTACATAGAAATAGGAATCCATTCCTTTTTTTTGAACATCAGTACAAACACAATCGCTCATATACACGCGCATACACTCACCCCTATGAACGCACACACGCACACCCTATCCCTATGAGCACCTCCGAAAGACTGAGCCGGCATATCATCTTGAGATTTATGAAGTCATCATAGGCACCTCGTCGTCGACGGGAACGTCTCCTCCCACAGAATGCACATCGTCGGAAATCCTGAAATAAATACAGGAATAAATGCGAGCACCAGGATTTGAACCCTGGTAGGCTGAGGATACCACAGTCCCTCTAACCATCCAACCACAGGTTGGTTCGCTCCATTCCTATAAACCAAAGGGCTTCAAAGGAATTTTTCCTTTGTAAATCCTATCTTATTGAGTTCCTACAAACCAAAGGAGCCCGAATATTGGTAACCACAAGCTACCATAGTTCTATAATCCGGCGCATGCAGACCAATGCCTGCACGCAGGGCGAAGGCAACAACCAATATGTGAGGCTTCTCCGAGCACAACGAGACATGACGATCGAACAGAGAATTCCTTATTTAACATTACCATAAAATTGGATGCCCTGTTTAACACTGAAAAAATATTTCTTCCCTATTCAACATCAACTTTAATTTTTGTTTCTAATATAACACTTTCATCCATTTTCTGAGATAATGGTGTTAAATGGCATGTGCAATGACTTTTTTGCCCTCGAACATCTATTTGATCACTCGCGCCTTTCCTTGCCCCCACGTCCAATTTTATCAACACGCATGCAAACAAAACAATCACGTTCCTAAAAAAAATCAGGTATCTTGTCGGGTTCTACGTGGACTTATTTTTCTTCTTCTTTAACCATACATACACAAGCGTATCCGGTGTATGAGTATTCTGGTACGTATGTGTGATTGCTAGGACAAGCAGTGGTGGACTGGTGGTACATACGGATGGCCATGATCATGCATGTCATCACCGTGTACTTGCTCACAATGCATGCCTGGATGGGTACGTGAAAGAGCACCGGCATGAATGAATGAAACACTAACTAATGTGCTACTTCCTCCGTTCTCAAATATTTATCTTTTTAAATGTTTCAACACATGAAGCAAAATGAATGAATCTACACTCTAAAATATGTCTGCATACATCTGTATGTTATAGTTCATTTGAAATATTTATAAAGACAAATACTCCCTCCGTCCGAAAAAACTTGTCCATCAAATAGATGTATCTAGCACTATCTTGATGTTAGATACATTCATTTGAGGGACAACCTTTTTCGGACGGAGGGTGTAGTACACGTGTATATCCTTGACATTGTATTTTTCTTCTTTTTTTTTTCTACAATGCCAAGTATAAGTATTTTGACATGTACAAAACCACTTCAAACAAAATAAAACACAGAGGCATGGGAAAGAGGAGTAAAAAAAATATCATACACTAGTTATAAGGGTAATATTGTCATTTCACTCACAAAACAGAGGAAAGTTTTATATCGGAAACAAAGTTTAAAGTTTGTGTTAGATAAGGTATAAATATTTTACCAATGTCAAATAGGGAAGATGCTTTATAGTAGTGTTATAAATGGAATTCTTTCCACACCATATGCCCGTCCGCACGGGCGTACTCAGCTCACGTGAACGAAACAACCCAGCAGCCAATGGACGACGCCCGTGCTATTTCACAAACTAAACTTTTGACCTTGAAGCACAATTTTAACCTTGAAGCGAAACTATTTCACAAACTAAACTTTGTCTAAAAATATTTCACTCCGATGACCCTAATATGCAGCGCCTGATATCAAGGCGCTGCACTCTACTGTGCAACGCCTAACACTTAGACGCCACACTGTGCAGCGCCTAACAGTTAGGAGCTGCACTACACTGTGCAGCACCTAGCTGTAAGGAGCTGCACAGTAAAGTGCAGCGCCTTACTGTTGGGAGCTGCACAAAAGGGTCAGCCGTGTGAAATATTTTTAAAACTAGTTTAGTTTGTGAGATGTTTTCACGTTGAGGTCAAATCTGTTAATTTTGCCCCAATACGACGGCGGCTACCCGCACGGGGTGTACGCGACACATGCTGACCAAACAGGCAGCACGCAAGGCAAGGCCAACGGGTGCTAGACGAGGCCGAACAGAGGGGAGCCAGACTTGGAGGAGATGGTGTCAGCTTGGTAAATGGGGACGGAGATCCTGTGACTGGCCTACGCCGTAACTGGCGGGAGGCCAGCCGTTGGATGGAAGATGTGCAGCTCAGATCGAACGCTGTAGCAAATCACTATGAATGGTACTGTATGTTAATCACTGTAGCTCGTCTTCTGTGCACGAGTTCCTGTAGATGAGTCGCTGTAGCTCAGGTACTGTTTACGAAGATTCATCCGTTGATCTTTGATTCAATGGTTTGGAGAGGGGGTCAGTCACGGTACTGTTTACCGGTGACTTGTCCACAGCAAGTCACCGGATCTCATCCCGGTAAATGGGGATTACGTGGTGAAGGCTAGAGCTCTGTTTACCATGTCAAAATCGCTTACAGTTGAAGATCCTCTGGCCGCCAGTGTCATGTACACAATTATGATGTTGAACATAAACTGTACAAGATTCGTTGGCTCCTAGGATAATTATATATGTTCGACAGTGTAAATACAAAACGAATCACATAGAAATGAGTGGCGTGGATACTATCCTTGCATGGTACCATGTCCACTCTTGCATTTTTGGCACGTAATCCGTTTTCTATTAGCCTAACACTACACTGATCAAGCTCGTATGGTATGATCGATGCATGTGAGGTGAGGTTATTGTAATGTTTGCTCCGTACGAAGCCGGTGTGGGGCACACGTGGGAGGGCACGGCCATTTTGACATGCTCGAGATGTGGATTGGGGAGTCGGGATAATGTAGGCCGACAATGCCAGGCTGATGATCTTAGATAAGGTCGCATGATCATTTGTTTGTCGAGAAAATTAAGAATGCCTAGCGCAATTATTACACATGGCCATAGGCCGGATGAACAGTTAATTTAGCACAATAGCTAAACGTCAGTCGTCTGAAAATCCCATTTGGGTCAATCGATTTTCGGTAGAAGGAAGCAGGCGTCGGAGGGAAGAAAGAAGCAACCAGAGTGAAGGAAGGAGCTCCCTGGCGATGCTACAACCTGGTGTGGGGTGGGGGGGCGGTGGCGGTGGCAGCACGGCGGTGGTGCATGTTCGCTGGAAACAAAACCGGAGATGGTCAGGGGCGGCAGAAGCACGGCGGTGGGCGGCAGTTGAGAGGATGGCTGCTAGGCCGGCGATACGTGCAGGGGTTCCAACAAAGAAGATGAGCTGAAGATGTGGCTAGAGGTTGAAGAAGAGAATCTGGCCGTTCAATTTGCATCTGAGAGCCAAAAACGGATCGACTGACCCAAATTAAATTTTGAGTCAACTTACCCCTAGCCAGCCCCTTTACACTAGACAGGCATGGATCAAGGAAAAAGCAGCGCCATGAAATTGCCGATGCCTAAACCCTAATGGCGTAGAAGTCGAACACGGAATCCATCGGCGAGGGCGGTCGATCCATAGGTGCAAGCACGAAAGAACAGCAAGAGCAGGTCAGCAGCATACGCAGCATACGCAGCAACAAGAACAGACGACGGGAAAATAAGCCATAGACCAGATCCAAATCCAAGCATATCATAGACGCCCGGCGCGGGCGGACCCCATGAGAGTGCTTAATCAAGATCTACAGAACACACATAAGCTACACACACACAAGCAGACACGAACACACGCCCGTTCTTCTTACAACCGCCGCACGTACAGCGAGAGGCATTATTCTGCGTAGGCTCAAACTAACCATCTCGTCGCACGCACGCGCGCAGCCACGCTCGATCGCTAGGAGCCGCCGCCGTTGCCGGTGTCGTCGTTCCCACCAGAGCGGCCGCCGCCGCCGCCACCGCCACCGCCACCGCCGGAGGTCGAAGGGGTGCCGCCGCCGGTCCAGTCGGTGATGATCGTCCTGATGATGCTGCCCCGCTTGGGGGTCCGGTTCCCGTCGGGCTTCCTCCTCTGGCCCTGGCCGCCGTCCTGCCCATCCATGGCGTCGCGCGCGTAGCAAACCCCGGCCGGCCGGCCCAGAGAAGCGTAGGCGAGTGGACTAGTGTCTTGGGTGAGTGCGTGCGCGTGAGCTAGAGTGGGAGGCTGCGGCTCCGGGGAGATGGCTTTGTAGCGGTGAATGGCATTTGTTAATACCAGGGCTTTTTTTTCTTCACTAGTAAGCTTGCACGTGCAAACGCACGTCCCGAACTTTGATCTTACTAAATAGTAAGCGTCCATGTGCAACACATGTTTCATTTAATATTGTAACCAGATATGAGATTCACATGCATAGAAAATATTTTTTATAGTACTAAAAATATTATAAATCAAGTTATAATTTAAAATGAATATTAAGAAACAGTGTAATTTAACATCATATGCATGTAGCTAGTGAAGGCACATCTAATTATCTCACGACTTCGTATACGCTTAAACAACGCTTGTACAATTGGATGTTCTCTCTGGCTTCATTCTCGTACTGAGGATAAAAGCAATATATTTAGTGAATAGGCAGTTGCTAAGTAGATTTGATCATATCTTTAAAGCCAACAGCCCCTCCCTCTCCCCACTATATATAGGAGGCAAGCTAGGGGAAGGGTTGGGGCACAGCCCTAGCCCCTCCTCCAAGGAGTGGGTGTCGGCCTAGGGAGGTGTCCTCCCTCCCCGAGGCTAGGGGGTGCCTTCCCCTCTTAGACTCTTCCTCCTCCACCTGTCCTTGGCGCATGGGCCTCTTGGGGATGGTGCCCCTGCCCCATATAGGCCAAGACACACCCCCTACAACCCATGTGCCCCCGGGGCAGGTGGACCCCCCCGGCCCCCTTTCGACACTCCCTATACAAATATCTATAATGCCCGAAACTTTTTCGGCGACCAAAACAAGACCCCCGGACAGTATTTCATGCGATCGTTCATAATATCTTGCAAAGCAACTATCTCATATCAACAAAAGAACTCAAACAACTCATGCTTTTTAAGTGCTACCAAGGTAGCCATTGCCTCTTGTATAAAGAGAGGAGACTACTTTAGTTGATATCAATTCATGGACTTTCTTTCTAGAACAAGCATTCATCGAGTCTAAACCCATCGCTAATAACAAACAAACATCTAAACTCCCTTTCCAATAGAAGAGTTCAAAGTCCTTTCCAGAAGAAAAAATGTAGCACATCATCAAAGGAGTGGTTCATGTAGCTCTACTTATAAAAATATCACATTGCTCCTTAGGCATCTAGTTTGCTTTTGTATTAATGACAATTCTCGTAAATATGGACTACTGAATGCATAATTTAGCATGACAAATAATTTTGCACAATCGAGAGGAGAATTAATTATCACATACCACGATAAGACCATGTAATACAAGAGCCGTGATGATGTAGGGTACACTCAAGTGCTCTCTAGAGGCTTATGATACTAAAGAAGGCATATCCTGAGAAAGAACAACGCCAAATTGCATGAGAACCCATGTCTTACTTTGCCATATAAGCAATATAATAAACATAGCCACTTGTACATCTTCAGTTGTAAGCATTTTAGAACTACCAATCCTGAAAAAAATCAACAACGTACTTGCTTCCAGTGTCATCCAGGAAAAACAAAATATGGACTGACAATAATGCAAGATTCTGCCTGCTGCATACACTTCCCAAATGCTTACTTAATAGCAGGCTCAGTCAGCTCCTTCATTTTGTCAAAGCAAAAGTTTAGCAACTTCATGTTCCTCAAAGTGAAAAAATATCTCCAGATAAGAACAAACCGTTATATGATTCATTAGCACAAAAGCCTCCAGCACTTTGAATTCAAAAGAAAGAAGCCTCCAGCCCATACAATTTAATATTACAAATAAATAGCAATTTGAGATTGATTCCATCCCTATATTTCCACTGAAATGGAATTAGCGATACCTTTGCTTTTAGTTTGAATTCATGCATCATGTTTCTAATGGCGAGTAACTACTACGAAAGGTACGGAAAACGGGAAAGGCAAAGCATAGGGAAAGAAGAATATATTCAACAATGTCATCCTTGTTTCGGTACCAGATTCAACTTGCCGAGGCTTCTGCTCGTAACGTCACTCACTGGATCAAATCAAAGGGTTCGGTTTCTGCTCCTCTGAAACAAATATGAAAGAGATTTTGGTAATAGTAATACAGTTTTCCGAGAAATCTCAAGAAAATGGCCTACAGGCCAATGGCTACAAATATATGTTGCTAAATTACCCCTCAATAGCAAATGCTTATTGGCATAATTTGCAATGGAGGCTTGCATCAGGCGTGCAACTGTACTATATTTATATGAAGTTAGTGTCGCTGATTAATCTAAACTGCCCTCCTGATGGTCAACTGAATATGTGAGATTAATCTAAGCCTACAGGTATAGTCTGTAATGGAGGTTTGCATCCATACCTTCTCCGTCATGTAGCATGTTCTCAACTACTTTGTGCACGACATGATCAGACGATTTGTGCACGATTACATAATCGAACGATGGTGTGGGTGCTGCTTCCTAGCACCAACGGCTTGATTAACAACATCGTCCATGAATCGGCCAGTGGAAGTCGTGTGTATAGCAGTGCTGTTCTCAAAATGCTGGTGCATATTCTACGCCAGAAATCTTTCGTGACACTCAGTAGGCACGTGCTGGTTAGGCAGTCGTTCTCAAGGAATGGCGAGCCCTAAATCTTGGATTTCTCAATGAATTTGATGAAGTCCCAATTGTCACTGGCCGGAGAGGATGTATGGTTCATATAGGAGTTGGTTACCTGGGACATCCAGCCATCCTTCTCCATCAAGTTCAGGGCCCTGCCGTCCTTGCTGCCAAAAATTAGATCAGAATCGAACACGGTATATATGGAAGTAATTTCTGTACGTACGTACGTACCCGCGACGACAGGCAGGCAGCTCCTCTTCCTTTCATTGATTGACGGCCTCGTCGGCGTCGCCCTTGTCCACTGAGCGGCAAATCGGAAGGCACCAACCCATGTCCGCCGACGTCGAGGGCATGTGCGGCCTCACTGCTCACCGCGCCGTCGCCATTTGCAGTCTCTCTGCACCTCGCGTCCTCGCCCTTGTCCTGCTTCTCCGCTCAGCCCGACGATTTTACAGGGTGCGGAGGGGTTCACCGGGGCTGAGCGGGGCTGAGCGGGCCAAGCGGCGGGTGCGATTGGCAGCGAGAAGTGGCGGCGGGGCCGAGCGGCGGGTGCGGCGGGACCAAGCGGTTGACGGCGAGAAGGAGCGGCGGGACCAAGCGGTTGGCTGTGACGACAGAGGACGTGCGGGCTTTGGTGGGATGGGTCGAGAGAGACGAAGCGGAAGGGGATTAATAGCGTTTCGTTAGCGCTCTTTCGTTAACGTTTCGTTAGTGCGTTTTTAGACCATTAGATTGTGTAATCAGACGGCTAATATGCTCAGTTGGATCTGCCCTCTCGTGCTTTTATAGTGGTAGTAGATTTGGATCTCACGGCATGAGGTATTCTTGCAAGTAAGCCCGCGACTAATCCACGACGATGCCGAGGGGTTCTGCGCAGGTGACCATAGGGCTACTTTCCCGCCTTGGGAGGGGGTTTAGTCTGATTCTTATACAATGCAGAGGGGTTACTGGGAAAGTAGCTTAACTTTCTTCGGGCAACCAACGGTAGCTTAGGCCCAGTTCTTTTCGCCCAGGATTCTACAGAATCAAGATTCTGAAAAATTCTCCTAGAATCTACTTCTCCCAGAATCTGTGGTCGAGTTCTTCTCTAAGATTATAGTTTGAGATTCTGGAAAGAGTTGTGTGTTGAAATGTCTGTACTACCCTTGGAGAAATTGTTTGATGAATTGTTAACACTTGTTTTTTCTAACAGTATCTACTAGTCGAATGTAACAACATCTTCATACGGTAGCAAAGATCCCAACACCAATATCTACCAATAGAACCAATATACACAGTATCATCAACAATATGAACAAAAAAAATCTGGCATCATTCATCCATCTAACAAATTAAAAAATAATCCATTCATCCATTCCAATGGACACATCAATTCATCCATCTATGCAACAAAGTATTTGCATCTATCCAATTTATATAGCTAAAAAAGAAGAACAGAGAGTTGGGACAGAGAGGATGGCTCACCGTGGAGGAGTGGAGGACTGGATGAATGGTGGGCACTTCGGCTGCGGCTTCGGGACGGAGGCGCCGTGGGCAGCCGGTGCAGAGCGGCGCGGTGGCGGCTTCCTGTTGTCCCCGCTGCGGCAGAGGGCAAAGGGCCGCGGAGGACGGCTGGGCTGCGGCGGGAGTGGGTACTGGCAGCGGCGAAGACCAATCCAGCGGCGACGAGTACCGGGATGGCGGCGGCGAGGTCAGGGACGGCGAGGCGGGGCCGGCGGCGGCGCTGGAACCCTAGCGCGCGGCCCTGCTCGAGAGGGGCTCAACAGGGGCTCGTTCTCTCTGTTTCGACCGTGGCTGGCTCGGTGGCAGTTTGGTCGTAATAACCAGCTGCAATAGGGGTACTCTATTAAGTCCAAACGTTTTCTTTGGTGGGACTTGCCAGAATCCTGAGATTGTGGGAGAAACCAGATATTTTGGGATTTTGGGATTGCACTAGGATTCTGGAGAATCCGATTAAGATTTTGAAAGTTCAATCGAGTTCTTTTCACTCGGGATTTTCGGGATCAAGATTCTCCATAATCTGCTCAAAAGAACTGGGCCTTAGAGCATCTCCAACGGGCGCTGAAAAAGGCGCGCGCGCGCGCTAAATCGGCGTTTTAGCGCGCGCGGGAAAAAAACCGCGCTCCAGCGACGGCGGGAAAGACGCGCGCGCGGGAACCGCTTGCGCGCGCGGGAACCGCTTGCGCGCGCGCGCGAAACGGCGGCCTCCCGCGCGCCTTTTTTGCGGCGGCGCGCCCCGCGCGCGCTATAAAACGCCGCGCGCCCGAACGCCTCGCTGCACCTCTCCCTCTCCCTCTCTCCTCCTCTCTCTCGCGCCCGCCGATCCCTACCGCCGCACCGGAGCACCGCCGCCGCACCGGAGCACCGCCGCCGCACCCGACGCGCCACCATGCCGCCGCGCCGCCGTTCTTCCTCCGGCTACCGCGGCGTCCGCGAGCGCCCGAACGGCGGCGGTTTCTACGCCGAGATACGCTCCGGCGATCTCCGGCTCCCTCTCGGCACGTACGAGACGGCGCACGAGGCCGCCCGGGCGTACGACGCGGCGGCGTGGCGCCTAGGCCGGCCGCGTCGTCAGATGAACTTCGACGACGCCCGCACCCTCGAGCAGGCGTTGGAGCTCGCCCCGCCGCCTCGTCTGCACACCACGCGAGATCGTGCGGAGCACACGGCGGCGCAGAACCGCCTCCTCGTCGCCCAGGAGGACGAGCGACGCATGGCGGAGTGGCGCCGCCTCCACCCGGAGGATGTCGTCGCCGAGCATCAGTTCTGGGAACGTCGCCGCGAGGACAGGCGTCGTCGGAGGGAGTTGGCGTGTCAGCAGGCCGCCATCCGCGATGCCGGCGGCCAATCCATCTTCACTGATCAGGATGACCGCTGGTTCGACATTTGGCTGTCGACCTCCTCCGACGACAACAACGAAGGCGATGATGATGACTGGAGCGATTAGTTTTTTTATGTTTTCGAACTATATATCTATCTATCTAGAACTATCTATCTATGTTTTATCTATGTTTTAGAACTATGTTTTTTATCTATGTTTGAACTATCTATCTTTGTATCTTTTTATTTTAATGCAATTATTAGTATGAAAAAAAAAGTGTGCGCGCGCTGTATTTTTTGGGCACCGCTGGAGCAGCACGCGCGCGCTGCAAAATAGCGCTGCTGCTGGAGCCAGCACTGCGCGCCGCGGCAAAACAGGCGTTGCGCGCGCGCTATATGGTTTTTTTGGGCGCGCCGCTTAGTGCGCCTGTTGGAGATGCTCTTAATATGGGAGCTCTCTCGGAGCAGTACAACGCGTGTCTGCGTGTGTAATTGAATAAACACAGCCAAGTGGACCATGTATCGTGCTTCCCGTCTCGCTCACATCAACTGGGCGCATATTATTATACTTCTAAAATCGAAAAGCTGAAAACAAACGCATAGGACGTAGCACTCCCACTCCTCCCTTCTCTCCATGTCGGCCAGTTGAGTTTTGTGCCGTCCCGGGCATGCGCGTCATGGCGTGACGTCGTGCCACTTACGTCACACACTACAGCACATACATAGGGTGTATATATACGGTTTCTCCCGTAAATACGGGGCGTATAACATCTGCGCCTCGAAGTATTGAGTTCCTATGTTTCAGAGAGAAAGCTCCAACAATGGCACTCGTACGTGCGTATATGGATGTAGTTTGAGTTTGTGACGTGATTGTTGGTGCATCGACTCTACAATTAGTGTGTGACGTGATCGGCTTCCCCGTGATCGCCTTATCTCTTCCTGACGATCGATGTAGCAGTTGGAATGATCCTAATCTGATGGCTTTTACAGCAACAATTCTAGTCTACAACTGCTACCTTGTCACTCCTTAATCTGGCAGAGTTGTCTGTTGTCACTGTCACTTACTCCCTCTGTAAACTAATATAAGAACGTTTAGATTACTACTTTAGTATTCTAAACGCTCTTATATTAGTTTACGGAGGAAGTACTGTCGTACGTTGGTGACAACGGTTGGACATCCGCACGTGGCCACGAACGACTTTCTTGTCACGGATTCCGGCCGTAGTGGATCGGATCTAGACCAGCGGGATCCTGTACCGGCCGGATCACTGCGCGCGGAGCGACCGCCACGCACATTTCCTGGTTCTGGAACAAATAATGGTGGCGCGCCATGATATTTGTGGAGCAGAGCAGAGTCCTCCTAGAAAGTCTAAGGCCTCGTTCAATGGGCATGTGCGAGTTGACAGACTGGATAAGAGGCAGCTGTGTCAGGTTGTAGTATACTACGTAGTGGAGAGATCAAATAAGCACGGGGTCGGCGGTTTGTGTATACGTGTCCGCCAGGCAAAATAACCGGTCGGGTGCATGCATCCACGACGTGGAGGCCTGATGACAATGGATACACGCTACGTGGCTTTCTTAGCTCCGAAGGCGTCGGGCTACCTTCCAAAGAAGAAACAAAAGGCCTAGATCCTGGAGAGCGAGAGTGGATTTGCAGCTCCCGAGCACCAGTGCTCTCTATATATGAATATTTTGAAATTCGTGTTTTTAAAGTTTCAAAAAAATATGATATTTTTTTCTGGGGATACACATACACATTCCGAATACCCGTTGCAAGTTTCGGTAGAAATATCATTTTGTTTTGGGCTATAGAAAAAAAAACAAATTTCTGACAGTGTATAAGAGAACAATTGTGTCATTTCTGTCAGAAATTTCTCTTTTTTGTATTTCCCAAAATACAAAGTATTTCTTTATAATTTTTTTATCAGACCTTAGGAATATGTGTATGTATTCATGTATTTTTTTTTAAGATTTTTTTGAGAACCGGAGTTTAAAAAAATTCAAATATCAAGAGTCATGGAGCTCGGAAGCTGCATGCACTTTTCGTAGATCCTGGGCCTACAATGCACACAATGGCACCGAGCAGACGAGGCTGGCGGCCCACCTTTGATTGCGACTCTGGTACTACTGGCACGGGGTGCATCATGATCCCGCAGCAAAGGCAAAGCAATCAAACTAGCTCGGGGGGAGTAGTCCAAGTCCAGTGTATCCGACTGTAATGCCAACCTTCATTTCTCTGTCTTGAATTCGTCTCAGGTCGCGCGCGAATCTTTGAAGCTTGAAGCGAAACGAGCAATGAAAACGAGGAGGAAAAGCTCGGAACCTCGACTCCAGAGACGGACATTTGGTCGTGGTCATGTGTGGGCCATGAAGATACGTAACGTGGCAGCTGCTGGCGATAGGAATTACGTAACCAGTGATGCCACACGTACTACACAGTAGCGCGGGTGCATACGCTCTGTGCTGCATGACATCACTGTCTGTGCACATCAACACCAAGTCACCAAATGAATTCCACTCCATTGGATTCAAATCAAATCCCTCTATATCCAAAATGTTTCTTATTCTCCACGTGCAAATTAGGGCCGCCTCAGTAAATGCTCAACGTGCAGTGACACTGGGCGCAAAAGCACAGCACGCCACGAAGACCATGACTTTGAGGAGGCTCGGGAGTCGGGACGGACATCAGACAGGTTGTTTTTCATTTTCTGTACTGTACTCCATTAATTGGTGGCGCTTGCCCGCGACACTGGTGTCCGGTGGTGTAACAAAAAGTTTCTCTCTTCGTTGAAAAAATAAGATTGTCTTTTTTTTTTGCGGGTGAAAAAATAAGATTGTTTCTCAGGAAGCTGAGCTAGGCGGGAGGATAAGATCGAGCAAGCAGCACGGGAGAGTGAGGAATGGAAGCTGAGCTAGGTTCTGAATTTCTGGCTCGTGCTATTTCTTTCTTTTTCTCGAAACGGTAGCTCGTGCTATTTCTGGAATCTCTTGGGGTTGCACCAAAAACGTCAGTCTTCGAGTTACTTTCTGCTTTTCTTGTCTCAAGCTTGAGACGACACACGGTACTGACAGTAGTAGTACCGGTCATCTTTCAGATCGCTACCTTATGCAGAGGTTTTCTTGCCTCAAGCAGCAAATGACGCTACCTCTGTATATTTGCCATACAGATGGACATCAGTTAGTCTAATTCTACGCGTATTATATGTCCTAAAACTGTAAAGGTAAAGCTTGACATTCCCATTGTTCAAAGTCTGCATCCGCCACAAGCAAGCGTTAATACAAGACAAGATAAAAACAGTAATTGCTATAAAACTGATGTGCCAGGTTCTGTCATCCGATGGTTCAACATCCCAGCTGGACTGATGCAGAGTGTGCGTTGTCACCTGCCTGCCCAAGCATTAATTAACAACGCACGGCGAGGCTCCAAACACGAACTGGAGAAGAAAAATGGAGATTCTATGAGATCAGAGTCCTGGGAATCGATCGACCAGTATCTTTCCCTTTGAATTATGCAGGTTTGGTTCTCCGTTGAGTCCAAAACACACAGGGCCACGAGATTTGGAACGAGAGAAACGCGAGGGTTTTCAAAAACAAGGCCACCTTGCCGTCGCTCATCATCGACCGCATCAAATGTGAGGCTAGAGATTGGGTCTCGGCCG
Source organism: Secale cereale (assembly GCA_902687465.1). NCBI lineage: Eukaryota > Viridiplantae > Streptophyta > Magnoliopsida > Poales > Poaceae > Secale > Secale cereale. Next base: position 242,680,054 of record LR738715.1, on the reverse strand, counting down.
GGGCAAAACATCTGAGTTGTATCATGCCGCGAGAGTAGGTCTTTCTCCATTCGTGGCGGGGTGATATCCCCGCTTAAGACTATGTATGTTTAAACCCTTCTTTATTAATGAGATGAGGCAAAGCTTTTGCCTCCGTTTCGAAAAAAAACACACAGGGCGTAAGGTAATGTGCAAGTAGAGGCGCACAATAATTCACGGGCAGGGGAGGGAATCTAAGCCAAGCGCACGACGGCCAGAGATGCCGAAACAAAATTATTTGGTCGTCCAGGGAACAGTTTGACTTGAATTCCACATGACCGTGCGACCAGTTCCGTTCTGTTCAACCTCAGCGTTCACATTGTGGAAACATGGTCGGATGACCCTACAATACAAAGGCCACCAGATTGAAGATGGCGGGGGCAGGTGCGATGCGATGCGATGCGATGTGTCCGACCGTAATGCCATTCCTCTTTGCCGTTCTTTGGTTAGTCGCATTCGAATCTTTGAAAGCGAGCCAACGAGCAGTGCAAAACCTGTACCCCAGATGGAAAAAGAAGAAGCAGAAACTGTACAATTTTGCTGTAGCTTTGTGTGGGCCGTGGCACGGCACGGCCTCTGTTTTTGGAAGAAAAAGAGCTTCACATAACCGTGGGATCTGAAAACCAACAGGTGAAGAAGCTGTCATGACATATAATTGGTGGTCTGTGCGCCTGAACCATTGCTTTTGATCTAGGTGCGAGATTAGGGCGGCCTCAGTAATGATCTTGGACCTGTAGCTAAACGAGGATCGCCTCTAAAACAATACTGCACGTGCCAATGATCAACTTGTGCTTGTATACTTGTACTAAACTCGCCGAGATCAGCTGAAAAGCGCGCCGCACGCCACCAAAAAAAGCAAAATTTCCCCTCTGCTTTATTCGCCGGGATCGGCCACTGAGGCACCAAAAGAGCCTCTGCTTTCTAGGTTTTCGTTAGCGATTTTGTGGATGATGTTGATGGCGCCATGGCGGGCCCGTGGAGGACCCGGGCACAGCTTGCAGGAGAAGACTTCGCCACGAAGCACCTCGATGCGCATGCTGAGGTGTCGTCGCCTCATGGGGCGAGCGGGGGCGATTGTGCGCCCACAGGCCAATCAGCGCCCGTCGAAATGCCACAGACATGAACACGGGGATGATGACTTGTCAACCACGAACGCCGTCGATGCAATGCAATGCATTGCAGCCTTGCAGGAGTAGTTATTCTTCGGTTGAACACTGACGCTGACGGTCTGGGACGACGGATGTTGCAGCCTGAGCGCACCTGCAACTACCTTCTGCAAACGCGAATCTACCATGTATGTACTGCTAGTCCCAAAGATTGGCGATCCTGTTAAATCCATGTGCTATGCGATGCGACGGAGATGCAGAGAGCGAGCTTGTTCAGTCAATGTACGTACTTCGCGACGGAGATGCAGAGAAGAAATTCAGGTGCAGAAAACGGAGCACACAACATACACCAACACTAGAAAGGCCAGAAATTCATGACAAGTTCATCACTCAATGGCAATTACGTACAGTAGTATATATGCAACACATACACCCACCCACAACAAACGATCCGAATCACTGCGAGACTACGGACTCCACATGTTGGCCACAAGCTGCTGCGGAATTGCGACGGAATTCCATACAGCCAGCAAAAACTAAAAAAATGTAGTGTTATTCCCCTCCAACACCCCCTATCGTACCAGCGAACCCGACCCCCAAATCGCCCGCCCTCATCCCGCGCTCCCGGCTCACGAACAAGAACCGGGCCTGCAGCAATTCTTGACTCTTTTCTTCAGAGATCATCAGACTCCATATATCCATCCTTCCTTCCCCGCGCACGGGCCGGGCCGGGCCGGATCAACCACCCGGCGCGACGCGGCGGCCGCCGCTGCCGCCTTCCTTGGCCCTGGCCTTGCCCTCCTTCTGCTCGCCCCCGGCCGCCTTGCGATTGCGGGCGAGGCACGGGAAGAGGCACGCGAATATGCTCGCCTTCACCTGCCCGCGCCTCGGCAGAGGCCGCCTCGAGTCGCCCTGCCGCTCCATTGCCGGCCGCTGCTGTTGCTGGCGCCTTCTTGCTCCGAAAGCCAGGAGGAAGAAGGGTCGAGAGAAGAGCGTGTGAAGGTTGGCGTGTGGGCTTGTGCTTCTGTGTGATGAATGTGAGGGGAGTGAGCGCCAGAGTCGCGCCCTTTTATAGCCGAGCCAACGAATTGGGAAGAGTGAGGGCCAAGGTTCCTTGGGGTGCAAGCAGTTCGAACTCCGTCTTCTGGAAAGTTTCGGGTCTGCCCCTTCAGCCCGGGCTCGAGTCTGAAGTCTGAACCTTGGGATGTCACTGTACTGCCTGGGCCAAAGCTTCCTGGATACGCTACCTTCAGGGTGAGTGAAGATCTAAATCAGATACGCGCCAGCCTGGTGTGTTTAACCACTGTTACTAGTCAGTCCAGCACTCCAGCCTGCTAGTACATAACTCACCAGCAAGCAAGCTTGTTTAGAAGAAGAAAAAAATGCTGGTGTGTTTTGGGTTGGCTCGCTGCAGGATTCTGTCTGAAAAATGCTGGGTCGCGCCACGAACTGACCAGGTTCTGAAGTTCAACACTCCAGCTGGAATGATATAAAAAACTACGTCACTGTCTGCTTGCCTACGGTGAGTGGATATAGTTTAAGCACTAACCTACCCATGGCCATGCCACTACAAGAAGATCGAGATTTTCTGAATCACAAATTTCAACATCGACCGTTCAGGTCAGGCTATGCGTTAGCCATGGAGGAGACTGCGACTATCCAAACACAGGGCATAAAATAAGATAATCCGCAGGAAAAGCTGTACAATGATGCACTAGCAGCGAACTAAAATACAGCGGCAGATGGACAGAGATGTTACAAGGAAAACTATTTTTTTCCGAAACGGGTACAAGGAAAACTATTATGTACGCTTGTTAAAAAAAAATATTATGTACGCACAGGGAGCAGTTGACTTGAATTCCACTGTGACCTCCGGGCCAACCTATTCTGTTCACACGCCCAGGAAAAAGTCTCCGCTCTCTCGAGGAGGACAGATTTCATGTTCAGATTTCAGAAGTGTCTGGAATCTAAGGCAATGCACGGTAACAAAAGTAATACAATAACGAGAGATAAGAGGAGCAAGCAAGAAAGATAACTATTGCAGCAATTAGCAATCAGCCAATCAGTTACTCCTGTTACTTTTTTGAAATGCAAGCAGCACATCTGGATACTTTCTTTCTCGAAAATCCATTTATATCTACACAAAACCAGTTGTAGAAGCCCTGGAAATTTTATTAACTGTCTTGAGGAATGCTAATTTTCCAGTGTTAATTGTAGACTAGCATCGCCACAATCCGCCAGGAGAGCAAGACCTTGGCCTTCACTCAATGTTTAAAGGATGAGAAGTCAAATTTTCAGAGGGAAAAATGGAGATGCCTTTGTCTGACTTGTTCCAAGATGCTGGATACAGATCTGACGACCAAGTCTTAAAAGACAAGATGAGATAGTCCTGATCATGTTTATTTATATTGAATCCCACCTAAGAGTTTAACTACAAGATGTAGACACACTCTGTTTTGATGCCTCCAATTTAAGCGGCAAAGCCTAATTATTTAGGGGATAGGAAATAAGGTAACTTAAATTGCTTTACATCTAAGCAAGATTCCTGCTTATCTGGTGCTTATTACTATATGAAGCTAGTGAACTGGCCTTTTGACTTGAATTTGGCGCATTGGAAACGTGCTTCTCTTGGGTTCCCTCAGATTACTGGATGCTCTGCATATGTCCACTTGCTCAAGCATTACCAACACTACAAGCTACCCATCACTAATTAATAATACAACTAACATTAGATGATCCGTTGGTCACACCTGATGACCTGAAGTTACTAGGAAGTGAGAACTATGAAAGATTCACATCAGGAGCATAATCGTGGATACTCATCTGCATATTATTGTACGTGATCCAATATTTCTTGGTTATAATGGAAGATTAAAGAGGATCCAATTGATGTACAGGTGAAGAAAATCACCAAAATGAAGGAGTACTCTATTATGATCTATTAGAATGTGCAATACAGAACCATGATATACTTGGTATAGTACAAACTAAATGTACAATACAGACTTCCAAGTAGAATCTTCGGCCTACAGCTCACCTGCTATCTGTCACTTCAGCAGTTACTTGGGTGGGACAACCAATGTATAGATTAGCAATGCCGAAACGATGATAATCGCCCCTACCAAGGTAAATCTTGGGCTTGTCCACAACATCAAGTTAGACCTCTCAGCTCTTTTGATTGGATCGACTTCTTCTGACAATGGATACTCACTGCGCGGTGGGTTCCAGGTGACATATTTGTTCGGTGTGAACTCTGAGAATAGGGTCTTCTTCCCTTTCTTCTTAAAGGTAGACCAAGCCTTATCCCAGTCGGTTGATGATGTGTCACCTGAAATGTAAGACAGAGAAATGATTTAACCTGCAAACATGTTTTCATCATATACATATTTGGCAATCAAATGTGGATTTTTTTTTTCACCGGCAAACAGTGCGATGATTATATCTCTTTCAAAGAAACTTCGCCCACCTACAATTTCCAGTTACATCATACATCATATGTAGCTCAGGAAAATCCTTCAATCAAGTTATTATATGGTGCGTGGTACTTAAAAAGGTTGAATGTTCGGGAGGTTCCTTTTCTTCAAGTGGCTTTGGAGTCTGCTTATGTTACGAAATACAACATGCTCTGAGATCGACCGAATACTAGGATCGTACTTCAACAAAGTATTGTTGCTCTTTATGACACAATGCAACAGAGGAATCACATATCCTTTTCTTTCAGTCCTCTGCTGGATAATAGAACTGGAGTTCAGTAAGGGTAATAGCTTTACAATAATTGATTTACTCTTACAATTTTGTCAATCTAGTTGTACTGGATGTTTTGTCGATTTTTTTTAACTCTGGACATTAAATCATGTAATTCACAAAAATAAACAATGGTTGGTCCTGGAAAATTTCCCAATATATCGGTCTTCTTTTATAGAGCAGAGGGGAAAAAAATGATGCCTAGCAAACAGCTAGTGTTTTGACTCCGATGTTTCTTTCTTTGTATTTAGTTGTGAAACCCCTTTACATACTGTTTCATTGAGTACTTCTTTATCAAAATGATCTATTAATGTCTTATAACAGTAGGGTGTCATAGATTACTGTTCCACTTCAAATAATGTTGCATGAAAGTGGCGGTCCACTATCTGACATCCTCGTTTGATGCCAGATTAATACCTATCACAAGGTGCACATATTATCAGTAACCTGTTATAATAAACTATGCGTAACAGGACCGTTTTAATCTAACTTCAAAAAGGAACTTCACAATCTACCACGCATTATCCATCAAATCAAATATATAACCAAACGAGGGCAATTCTCCAGCATTGACCGGTGAAAAGATGAATAATCTTTCATGCATATTTGATTTTAAGAAACTAACATTTCATTCATATGGATTGTGCAAAGACAATGTAAAATTTTGTGAAAGAAGACCCACTATGATCTCTACTTTGGTCTTGAAATCAGGGCGCAAGTTTGCACTTGGTAAAAGATATGCCTAATACGGTGAACGAAAGCTGTGCCATGGCAAAGACCAATGATGAAGCATAAATGACTTGATCAGAGAAATCAAGCATAACTGCAGGTTTGGTGTTCTTGGAGAAATCAGTACAGTATTGTTCGCTGTCACTCGTTTGAAAAAGGAGGTAAATAGATGCTGACGAAGCGAGAACCTATTGCTGGATCAATAAACGACCTGTATAGAACACTGATGACATGACAATCTTAACGCCGGTCTTTATTGTAGACACAGTTGTGAACATGCAGTGGCCTGCGAGTGCACACATGAAGAGAACACGCCTTTCGGTTGAAATAAAGTAAGCAAACATTGCATTTCACTTCAAAACTTACTATGTTAGCACATGAAATGAGGCATTCACGCTGTTCAGCAATCTGTATGGTCCAGTAAGCAGATCATGTCTGAACGAGTAGAGTGAACATCAGCATCTTGAATTTCAGATGCAGTGATCGGGCTGATACTATGATATTCTAGAGGGGTTACACTATCACTACAACACAACAACCGTGAGACTAGTGGGGGAGCTAATCGGTAATTAAGTAAGTAATCAACAGCGGCATTTCATCGAACACCTACAGGCTACAGGGACCAAACGAGAGACTCAACAGCTGCTAGTAGACCGCGTGTGCTGCTCATACCTTCGTCCCTGCCGCGCTTGTCCGGGGAGCCTCGGGAGCAGCGAGGGGCGAGCGCCAGTGGAGGCCGTCGAGCCAAGAATTTCCCGGAAACCAGTAGTATCCCCATGGCCCCTCCCCGTTCGAGATTCTACCGATCAGGAAGGATTCTTTCCCCGCGCGGCCTCTCTGGTTATCGCTGTGGGGGCTGGGCGGGGCGAGGAGAGGAGGAGGCGTGGCTGAGAGAGCGGTTGGAGTCGCCTGGTTGCTTGCGTGGACGCCAAGGAGGACGGCGACATGGCAACCGTGTGGCTCTCCCTGCACCAGAGAACCCTCCCTCACGCCTCCGGTACGGTGGCCGGCACGGGTGATGCAAAGAAAATTGGTACGCTAATTTGTTGTTTTCCGCAGTTGTTTTCCAGATCGAAACAACCTGCAAAGGTTTCTCAATTTTGACACCTCCACTATTTCTTCCTGCGATTTCTTCTGCTCCTTTTTTCTTTTCCTTTTTTTTTCGGAAGTTTTCTTCTGCTCCTGACTCATGAAAAAAACCCTACAAAGGTGGGTTTCATTTTAAAACCAAAATGCTACACCTACGTCAAATGTTACTTAAAGCTACTTTTTTTCCTTCTTATAAACTA
>LR738715.1:242528501-242672904 GCA_902687465.1 Secale cereale | reverse complement strand
GTTCGCGCAACTGAATTTTTGCCAATTTAAAGCAAATCTGCGTGTGGAGGGGGGGGGGGGAGGGGGGCGTCCGGACAACCGACACCCCGGACCCACGGGAAAATCCCATTAGAAACGCCGATTTTCTCACTCTGCCCTTCTGCCCTTGTTGTGTATCCGCATAATCCGAGGTCCCCGCCATTGTTGTACTACCAGCTCCGCCGCCCAGCCCTTGCTGAACCTCCATCGTGCCACCCGAGCACTAGCCGACTTGCCTATGTCTCCCTTGAAGGAAATATGCCCTAGAGGCAATAATAAAGTTGTTATTTATATTTCCTTATATCATGATAAATGTTTATTATTCATGCTAGAATTGTATTAACCGGAAACTTAGTACATGTATGAATACATAGACAAAACAAAGTGTCTCTAGTATTCCTCTACTAGACTAGCTCATTGATCAAAGATGGTTATGTTTCCTAGCCATAGACATGAGTTGTCATTTGATCAACGGGATCACATCATTAGGAGAATGATGTGATGGACTAGACCCATCCGTTAGCATAGCATTATGATCGTTTAGTTTTTCTGCTATTGCTTTCTTCATGACTTATACATGTTCCTATGACTATGAGATTATGCAACTCCCGAATACCGTAGGAACACCTTGTGTGCTATCAATCGTCACAACGTAACTGGGTGATCATAAAGATGCTCTACAGGTGTCTCCGAAAGTATTCGTGGTGTTGGCATAGATCAAGATTAGGATTTGTCACTCCGAGTGTCGGAAAGGTATCTCTGGGCCCTCTCGGTAACACACATCATAATAAGCCTTGCAAGCAAAAGGCTAATGAGTTAGTCACGAGATGATGTGTTACGGAACGAGTAAAGAGACTTGCCGGTAACGAGATTGAACTAGGTATAGTGATACCGACGATCGAATCTCGGGCAAGTAACATACCGATGACAAAAGGAACAACGTATGTTGTTATGCGGTTTGACCGATAAAGATCTTCGTAGAATATGTAGGAGCCAATATGAACATCCAGGTTCCGCTATTGGTTATTGACCGGAGATGAGTCTCGGTCATGTCTACATAGTTCTCGAACCCGTAGGGTCCGCACGCTTAACGTTTGATGACGATCGGTATTATGAGTTTATGAGTTTTGATGTACCAAAGGTAGTTCGGAGTCCCGGATGAGATCACGGACATGACGAGGAGTCTCGGAATGTCCGAGACATAAAGATTGATATATTGGACGACTATATTCGGACACCGGAAGTGTTCCGGAAAAGTTTTGGATTTAACTGGATTGCCGGAGGGGGTTACCGGAACCCCCTACGAGGGGGGATGGTCCATAGTGGGCCTTGAGGAAAGGAGAGAGGCAGCCCATAGAGGCTGGACGGCGCCCCACCAAGGGATCCTAGTTGGACTAGGATTGGTGGGCGCCACCTCTCCATCTCTTTCTTTTTCCCTCTCTTCCTTCTTGGTGGACTCCTACTAGGAATAGGATTGCAATCCTATTCCTAGTAAGATTGCCCTAGCCGCACCATAGGAGGCCGGCCGGCCCTCCCCTCTTTGCTCCTTTATATACGGGGGGCAGGGGGGCACCCAAAGACACACAAGTTGAATTGGTTTAGCCGTGTGCGGTGCCCCCCTCCACAGAAACACACCTCGGTCATACCGTTGCAGTGCTTAGGCGAAGCCCTGCGCCGGTAGATACATCATATCCGTCACCACGCCGTCGTGCTGACGTAACTCTCCCGTGAAGCTCAACTGGATCAAGAGCTCGTGGGACGTCATCAAGCTGAACGTGTGCTGAACGCGGAGGTGCCGTACGTTCGGTGCTTGATCGGTTGGATCGCGAAGAAGTTCGACAACATCAACCGCGTCACTTGACGCTTCCGCTCCCGGTCTACGAGGGTACATAGACACACTCTCCCCTCTCGTTGCTATGCATCTAGTACATAGATCTTGCGTGATCGTAGGAAAATTTTAAAATACTACGTTCCCCAACAGTGGCATCATGAGCCAGGTCTATGCGTAGATGATATGCACGAGTAGAACACAATGAGTTGTGGGCGATACTAGTCATACTGCTTACCAGCATGTCATAGTTTGTTTCGGCGGTATTGTGAGATGAAGCGGCCCGGACCGACATTACGCGTACGCTTACGCGAGACTGGTTTCACCGTTACGAGCACTCGTTGCTTAAAGGTGACTGGCGGGTGTCTGTCTCTCTCACTTTAGCTGAATCAAGTGTGGCTACGCCCGGTCCTTGTGAAGGTTAAAACAGCACATACTTGACGAAACATCGTTGTGGTTTTGTATGCGTAGGTAAGAACGGTTCTTGCTAAGCCCGTAGCAGCCACGTAAAACTTGCAACAACAAAGTAGAGGACGTCTAACTTGTTTCTGCAGGGCATGTTGTGATGTGATATGGTCAAGACATGATGAGTTATACGGCTTTGTATGAGATGATCATGTTTTGTAATGTTATCGGCAACTGGCAGGAGCCATATGGTTGTCGCTTTATTGTATGAAATACAATCGCCATGTAATTGCTTTACTTTATCACTAAGCGGTAGCGATAGTCGTAGAAGCAATAGTTGGCGAGACGACAACGATGCTACGATGGAGATCAAGGTGTCGCGCCGGTGACGAAGGTGATCATGACGGTGCTTTGGATATGGAGATCAAAAGCACAAGATGATGATGGTCATATCATGTCACATATTTTGATTGCATGTGATGTTTATCATATCATGCTTCTTATTTTCCTTAGAACGACGGTAGCATTATAAGATGATCCCTTACTAAATTTCAAGGTATAAGTGTTCTCCCTGAGTATGCACCGTTGCGAAAGTTCGTCGTGCCGAGACACCACGTGATGATCGGGTGTGATAAGCTCTACGTTCAAATACAACGGGTGTAAGCCAGTTTTGCACACGCAGAATACTCGGGTTAAACTTGACGAGCCTAGCATATGCAGATATGGCCTCGGAACACTGGAGACTGAAAGGTCGAGCGTGAATCATATAGTAGATATGATCAACATAAGATGTTCACCATTGAAACTACTCCATCTCGCGTGATGATCGGACATGGTTTAGTTGATTTGGATCGCGTGATCATTTAGATGACTAGAGGGATGTCTATCTAAGTGGGAGTTCTTAAGTAATATGATTAAATTGAACTTTAATTTATCATGAACTTAGTCCTGGTAGTATTAGCATATCTATGTTGTAGATCAATAGCTCGCGATGTTGCTCCCCGTTTATTTTTTGATATGTTCCTAGAGAAAACTAAGTTGAAAGATGTTAGTAGCAATGATGCGGAATTGTTCCGTGATCTGAGGATTATCCTCATTGCTGCACAGAAGAATTATGTCCTTGATGCACCGCTAGGTGACATACCTATTGCATGAGCAGATGTAGACGTTATGAACGTTTTTGACAAAAGCTCGGTATGATGACTACTTGATAGTTTAAGTGCACCATGCTTTACGGCTTAGAACCGGGACTTCAAAAACGTTTTGAAAGCCACGGAGCATATAAGATGTTCCAAGAGTTGAAATTAGTATTTCATACTCATGCCCGTGTCGAGAGGTATGAGACCTCTGACAGTACTTTGCCTACAAGATGGAGGAGAATAGCTCAACCAGTGAGCATGTGCTCAGATTGTCTGGGTACTACAATTGCTTGAATCAAATGGGAGTTAATCTTCCAGATAACATAGAAATTGACAAAGTTCTCTAGACACTATCACCGAGTTAGTAGAACTTCGTGATGAACTATAATATGCAAGGGATGACAAAAGTAATTCCCGAGCTCTTCGCGATACTGAAATCGGCGAAGGTAGAAATCAAGAAAGAGCATCAAGTGTTGATGGTTAACAAGACCACTTGTTTTAAGTAAAGGGCAGAGGGATAGAAGGGGAACTTCAAAAAGAATGACAAGCAAGTTGTCACTCCCGTGAATAAACCCAAAGCTAAACTCAAGCCTGAAACTAAGTGCTTTTACTGCAAAGGAAATGGTCACTGGAAGTGGAACTGCCCTAGATATTTGGCGGATAAGAAGGATGGCAAAGTGAACAAAGGTATATTTGATATACAGATTATTGATGTGTATTTTACTAGTGTTCATAGCAACCCCTCGGTATTTAATACTGGTTCAGTAGCTAAAGAGTAGTAACTCGAAATGGGAGTTGCATAATGAACAGAAACTAGTTAAAGGATGAAGTGACGATGTGTATTGGAAGTGGTTCCAAGATTGATATGATCATCATCGCACACTCCCTATACTTTCGGGATTAGTGTTGAACCTAAATAAGTGTTATTTGGTGTTTGTGTTGAGCATGAATATGATTTGATCATGTTTATTGCAATACGGTTATTCATGTAAGTTAGAGAATAATTGTTGTTCTGTTTACATGAATAAAACCTTCTATGGTCATACACCCAATGAAAATGGTTTGTTGGATCTCGATCGTGTGATACACATATTCATAATATTGAAGGCAAAAGATGCAAGGTTAATAATGATAGTGCAACTTATTTGTGGCACTGCCGTTTAGGTCATATTGGTGTAAAGCGCGTGAAGAAACTCCATAGTGATGGACTTTTGGAATCACTTGATTATGAATCACTTGGTGCTTGCGAACCATGCCTCATGGGCAAGATGACTAAAACTCTGTTCTCCGAAACTATGGAGCGAGCAACAAATTTGTTGGAAATCATACATACCGATGTATGTGGGCCAATGAGTGTTGAAGCTCGCGGCGGGTATCGTTATTTTCTGACCTTCACTGATGATTTGAGCAGATATGGGTATATCTACTTAATGAAGCACAAGTCTGAAACATTTGAAAAGTTCAAAGAATTTCAGAGTGAAGTAAAGAATCATCGTAACAAGAAAATAAAATTTCTACGATCTGATCGTGGAGGAGAGTATTTGAGTTACGAGTTTGGTCTTCATTTGAAACAATGTGGAATAGTTTCACAACTCACGCCACCCGGAACACCACCGCATAATGGTGTGTCCGAACGTCGTAACCGTACTTTATTGGATATGGTGCGATCTATGATATCTCTTACCGATTTACCACTATCGTTTTGGGGTTATGCTTTAGAGACAGCTGCATTCACGTTAAAAAAAGGGCACCATCTAAATCCGTTGATACGACACCTTATGAACTATGGTTTGGCAAGAAACCAAAGTTGTCGTTTCTTAAAGTTTGGGGCTGCGAGGCTTATGTGAAAAAGCTTCAACCTGATAAGCTCGAACCCAAGTCGGAGAAATGTGTCTTCATAGGATGCCCAAAAGAAACTATTGGGTACACCTTCTATCACAGATCCGAAGGCAAGGTCTTTGTTGCAAAGAGTGGATCCTTTCTAGAGAAGGAGTTTCTCTCGAAAGAAGTGAGTGGGAGGAAAGTAGAACTTGATGAGGTAATTATACCTTCTCCCGAATTGGAAAGTGGAACGTCACAGAAACTAGTTCCAGTGATTCCTACACCAATTAGTGAGGAAGCTAATGATGATGATCATGAAACTTCAGATCAAGTTTCTGCTGAACTTCGTAGATCAACCAGAGTTCGTTCCGCATCAGAGTGGTACGGCAACCCGGTTATGGAAGTCATGTTACTGGACCATGATGAACCTACGAACTATGAGGAAGCGATGATGAGCCCAGATTCCGCAAAATGGCTTGAGGCCATGAAATCTGAGATGGGATCCATGTATGAGAACAAAGTATGGACTTTGGTTGACTTGCCCGATGATCGGCAAGCCATTGAAAATAAATGGATCTTCAAGAGGAAGACCGACGCAGACGGTAATGTTACTGTTTACAAAGCTCGACTTGTTGCGAAAGGGTTTCGACAAGTTCAAGGAGTTGACTACGATGAGACTTTCTCACCTGTAGCGATGCTTAAGTCTGTCCGAATCATGTTAGCAATTGCCGCATTTTATGATTATGAAATCTGGCAAATGGATGTCAAAACTGCATTCCTGAATGGATATCTCAAAGAAGAGTTGTATATGATGCAACCAGAAGGTTTTGTCGATCCAAAAGGTGCTAACAAAGTATGCAAGCTCCAGCGATCCATCTATGGACTGGTGCAAGCATCTCGGAGTTGGAATATACGCTTTGATGAGGTGATCAAAGCATATGGTTTTATACAGACTTTTGGAGAAGCCTGTATTTACAAGAAGTGAGTGGGAGCACTACAACCTTTCTGATAAGTATATGTGAATGACATATTGTCGATCGAAAATGATGTAGAATTTTCTGGAAAGCATAAAGGAGTGTTTGAAAGGAGTTTTTGAAAGAAAGACCTTGGTGAAGCTGCTTACATATTGGGCATCAAGATCTATAGAGATAAATCAAGACGCTTGATAAGACTTTTGATGAGTACATACCTTGATAAGATTTTGAAGTAGTTCAAAATGGATCAGTCAAAGAAGGAGTTCTTGCCTGACTTGTAAGGTGTGAAGTTGAGTAAGACTCAAAGCCAGACCACGGCAGAAAAATATAGAAAGAATGAAAGTCATTCCCTATGCCTCAGCCATAGGTTCTATAAAGTATGCCATGCTGTGTACCAAACATGTTGTGTACCTTGCCATGAGTTTGTCAAGGGGGTACAATAGTGATCCAGGAGTAGATCACTATACAGCGGTCAAAATTATCTTTAGTAACTGGATGACTAAGGAAATGTTTCTCGATTATGGAGGTGATAAAGAGTTCGTCGTAAAGGGTTACGCCGATGCAAGCTTTGACACTAAATCCAGATGACTCTAAGTATCAATCTGGATGCGTATTGAAAGTGGGAGCAATTAGCTAGAGTAGCTCTATGCAGAGCATTGTAGACTTAGAAATTTGCGTAATACATACGGATCTGAATGTGACAGGCCCGTTGACTAAACTTCTCTCACAAGCAAAACATGATCACACCTTATTACTCTTGGGTATTAATCACATAGCTATGTGAACTAGATTATTGACTCTAGTAAACCCTTTGGGTGTTGGTCACATGGCGATGTGAACTATGGGTGTTATTCACATAACGATGTGAACTATCGGTATTAAATCACATGGTGATGTGAGCTAGATTATTGACTCTAGTGCAAGTGGGAGACTGAAGGAAATATGCCCTAGAGGCAATAATAAAGTTGTTATTTATATTTCCTTATATCATGATAAATGTTTATTATTCATGCTAGAATTGTATTAACCGGAAACTTAGTACATGTGTGAATACATAGACAAAACAAAGTGTCCCTAGTATGCCTCTACTAGACTAGCTCATTGATCAAAGATGGTTATGTTTCCTAGCCATAGACATGAGTTGTCATTTGATCAACGGGATCACATCATTAGGAGAATGATGTGATGGACTAGACCCATCCGTTAGCATAGCATTATGATCGTTTAGTTTTTCTGCTATTGCTTTCTTCATGACTTATACATGTTCCTATGACTATGAGATTATGCAACTCCCGAATACCGTAGGAACACCTTGTGTGCTATCAATCGTCACAACGTAACTGGGTGATCATAAAGATGCTCTACAGGTGTCTCCGAAAGTATTCGTGGTGTTGGCATAGATCAAGATTAGGATTTGTCACTCCGAGTGTCGGAGAGGTATCTCTGGGCCCTCTCGGTAACACACATCATAATAAGCCTTGCAAACAAAAGACTAATGAGTTAGTCACGAGATGATGTGTTACGGAACGAGTAAAGAGACTTGCCGGTAACGAGATTGAACTAGGTATAGTGATACCGACGATCGAATCTCGGGCAAGTAACATACCGATGACAAAAGGAACAACGTATGTTGTTATGCGGTTTGACCGATAAAGATCTTCGTAGAATATGTAGGATCCAATATGAACATCTAGGTTCCGCTATTGGTTATTGACCGGAGATGAGTCTCGGTCATGTCTACATAGTTCTCGAACCCGTAGGGTCCGCTTAACGTTTGATGACGATCGGTATTATGAGTTTATGAGTTTTGATGTACCGAAGGTAGTTCGGAGTCCCGGATGAGATCACGGACATGACGAGGAGTCTCGGAATGTTCGAGACATAAAGATTGATATATTGGACGACTATATTCGGACACCGGAAGTGTTCCGGAAAAGTTTCGGATTTAACTGGATTGCCGGAGGGGGTTACCGGAACCCCCTACGAGGGGGGATGGTCCATAGTGGGCCTTGAGGAAAGGAGAGAGGCAGCCCATAGAGGCTGGACGGCGCCCCACCAAGGGATCCTAGTTGGACTAGGATTGGTGGGCGCCACCTCTCCATCTCTTTCTTTTTCCCTCTCTTCCTTCTTGGTGGACTCCTACTAGGAATAGGATTGCAATCCTATTCCTAGTAGGATTGCCCTAGACGCACCATAGGAGGCCGGCTGTCCCTCCCCTCTTTGCTCCTTTATATACGGGGGCAGGGGGGCACCCAAAGACACACAAGTTGAATTGTTTAAGCCGTGTGCGGTGCCCCCCTCCACAGAAACACACCTCGGTCATACCGTTGCAGTGCTTAGGCGAAGCCCTGCGCCGGTAGATACATCATATCCGTCACCACGCCGTCGTGCTGACGTAACTCTCCCGTGAAGCTCAACTGGATCAAGAGCTCGTGGGACGTCATCAAGCTGAACGTGTGCTGAACGCGGAGGTGCCGTACGTTCGGTGCTTGATCGGTTGGATCGCGAAGAAGTTCGACAACATCAACCGCGTCACTTGACGCTTCCGCTCCCGGTCTACGTGGGTACGTAGACACACTCTCCCCTCTCGTTGCTATGCATCTAGTAGATAGATCTTGCGTGATCATACGAAAATTTTAAAATACTACGTTCCCCAACATCCCTTCCACCCCCGGTCCGCCTGCCGCCCAGGTACCCTCTACCCCGGCTCATTGCCATCTATGGCGGACACCATGCCTGGTGTGATATTCCGGCTTAATAGGAATAATAGACTGCTCATATTAGCATAAAAAGGATACTTGAAAGACCTCGGTGAAGCTGCCTACATATTGGGCATCACGATCTATAAAGATAGATCAAGACGCTTGATAAGACTATCAATGAGTACATACCTTGACAAGATTTTGAAGGTGTTCAAAATGGATCAGTCAAAGAAGGAGTTCTTGCCTGTATTGTAAGGTGTGAAATTGAGTAAGACTCAAAAACCCGACCACAGCAGAATTTATAGAGAGAATGAAAGTCATTCCCTATGCCTCAGCCATAGGTTCTACTCCGTCCGTTCCTAAATATAAGTCTTTGGAGAGATTTCACTACAAACTACATACGAATGTATATAGACATATTTTAAAGTGTAGATTCACTCATTTTGCTCCGTATGTAGTTCATAGTGAAATCTCTCCAAAGACTTATATTTTGGAACGGAGGGAGTATAAAGTATGACATGCTGTGTACCAGACCTAATGTGTGCCTTGCCACGTGTCTGACAAGGGGTACAAGAGTGACTGTAATGCCCAGTATGAGATTATACCTCCTACGTGTCGAGGCACGACTTAAAGGTATAAGCTCATACTAGAATGATCTCAAGTATGGTATCTTTGCACGACTCATGTAAAAGAGGGATGAAATTGCAAAAGAGTAGTTGGCTTACACTCGCCACGTCACACAATACATTACATAAGCAATCATCATCCAAATAACATCACAGTCCGACTACGGACGAAGATCCAAATGAAAGATACCAAATAAATAAAGCCACAAGGTCCGAATCGCCCCTAGTAGAAGCCACTACTGATCATCGGGATAGTACACGTAGTATCGCCCACGTTCTTCATCGAACTCCCAGTACAGCTCTGTGCCGTCTCCTGTGTAGTTCACCATAGTACCTGCATCTGGTGTTGTGTAGAATCTGTGAGCCACGGAGGACTCAGCAATCCCGTTCCCGGGTAGCAAAACTATCTAAGCCTTGGGTGTGGAACAAGGCTGAAGAACAAAGGTTGCAGCTACACTAGTACTAGCTTACGTGTTTATAGCGAGAAGAGAAGTGCCACGAGCGTCAAAGTGATCACAAAGTGATCCTATCTAAGCACGTCAAACATAGCCCCACCGTGTTCACTTCCCGAACCCCTTCGGAAAATGACCGTCACAGTTACTCACGCTGGTAGTGTATTCTGAACATGGTGTCAAGTTTTCTACAACCGAATATTAACAAATTCCCATCTGCCACATAACCGCGGGCACGGCTTTCGAAAGATCAAACCCTGCAGGGGTGTCCCAACTTAGCCCATCACAAGCTCATGATCTGCGGAGTTGCAACTTCAAGGTGGGAAGACCCGAGTATTCTCGGAATCCCGTGCTCAAGATATTCCGACCAAGGTAAAACTAATCCAGTAAGACCTCCCGGCGTGCCGACACCCTGACAGTAGCCGCGCGTATCTAGTCTCAGGCCACGACCGGATGGGTGATGCTACATGTTTTTACCAGCCCTCGGGTTCCCCCAAGGTGGCCCCGCAGGCTCCCCATTTCGGACCAACACTCATGTGGAGCACTGGCCCGGGTTGTTGATTAAGTAAAGGGTTTATAACTCCCTATGCAAGTTTTAGTTATTAGGCAAATGTCAAACCAATGTTGGGCCTTGCTGGAAAAGCTTTAGCACTAAGCGGGTTATCGGGGGGGTCCCATAACCCCAACCGTGTGAGGAACACAATATCAAGGAATATAACACCGGTTTATACGGTTCCTAGGGTGGCATGAGTGGAACAAAACACCAAGCAAGAGGCTTAGCCTTCCACCCAGTGCCAAGTATATAGATGATTTTGTTTAACAGATTATATAGTGTGATATCCCAGCAATAACTTCATCATGAAGCAGGAATCTTCAAATCTTCTCCTGCAAGTAGCAATGCTATAAGAGGGGCTGAGCGGAGCTTACATAGCCAAACAAAGGTTTGCTAGGTTGGGTGGTTAGAGAGATTCATGGCTACAATAGGAGGCTGACAAACAAACATGGGCATCGAGGCAATAAGCTAAAGAGCGAGACATCTAGCAATAGACAAAGATAACAATGATATCTGGGTCAGGTCATCTTGCCTGTCGAGTCGTCGATGGGATCGTAAGACGGCTCCTCGCACTCAACCTCGGTAGGACCCTCGTTCTCGGACTCGGCTCCCGGCTCTACTAAACACAAGAACACAACATGGCACAAAATCAGACATGATGCAATGCACAGTCAACATGATGCAAGACAAGTATATATGATGCATTTCATGGCAAGGGATGAAGCACACAAGATCAACACAAAACAACAAGTTTAAATGAGGCCAGAATCAACATAGAGCAAATCCGTTAAGTCCTCGTATGCATATTTTGAAATTGGTCCAGATCTGAACAAACCTTAAGTTAAAGTTGTTAAACAGCAAGCTAACATGCATCATGATGATCTACGCAAAATTCTAGTCAAGTTTCATATAAAGTTTGTTTAATTCGGAGCTACGGTCTAGAAAATATGAGCAAAACAAGACAAGCAAGGCAACGGTGCAAGATGCACCCAAGCATCAGGCAAACACACTCCAAACATGTAAACAACATGATATTATGATTCTACATGCAAAATCACACAAGTTTCATATAGGGCACGCTCAAAACAGAGCAATGGTTCAACACATACACACGAAACAAGATACAATGCAAAGCTGAAGTTAACAGCCACATGGCATGTTTGGAGCAAGAAATAAATAAGCTACATCACCCAAACATGATGACAAGAAGCATGGATGTGAAGTAGACATGTTCTACAGCAAACAACTCCATTGGAGCAACTCCATAGGAGTGTTGGATCAATAGCAACAAGCTACACCAAATTGATCATGCTGTTAAAAACCTGACAGACATAATTTATAGCAACTTGAGAGCAAGAAATAAATAAGCTACAGCAAGCCATATGTGCAAGTAAGGGCATGAATGGATAGAAAAAAAACATGGACAACAAGGAATTATCATTGGCCACTCCAAAACAAGCATGGAATTGAGTGGGGCATCAAGCAAACATAGCATCAGGTTAAAACAGATTCCGGACTTAGCAGTTTTTTCACTAAGTGTAAAACAGTAACATTGGCATGGCATGTTTACAAGCTTGTTTAAGTCACCTCATGTCATATCATGGAAAGTGGTTTGCACCACAACAAAGACCATATGATGGTGCTTCTAAAACATATTGACATGTGACATGGGGACAAACACATCAATAGCAAAGAGCATGTCAAAACAGCATCTCATAACAAGTTTCAGCGCTTAACAGCCACATGCACTTTTGCAACAGAGATTAACATGGCAATATGACCCCTAACATGAATGCAACAACAACCATCATGTAGAGCACTTCACAATGAACATTTTGACATATCATATGCTTCATTTGGATAAACATGCACCAAGTTATCTCATCTCAAACATGGTAACAAAATAACAAGCAACAACAGTTTATAACAAGTAGCACTCTTGTCATGAAGATTAGGTTATCTAGATGAACTCAAACAAGCATGCCACAATGGAACAAAACGTAGAGCACATCACCACGATCATTTTGATATATCACATGCCCAAAACGGATCTACGAGCACGAAGTTACAGCCATGCAAAGGAGGCAACAAAATAACAGATTCCTGGGACTTAGTGGTTTTTATACCTCACAAAAAGTCAAAGGTGGACGGGGATGTCCCGGGACGGAGGGATCCGGCGGGGACGGGGGCGTGCGTTTGGATGGGCGGATGGGTGGATCTGGTCCTGTCTTCTAGATCTGGCCGGGACGGAGCTCCGGCCGCCGGAGACGACGACGGCGGCGGTGGCGGCTCGCCTGAGCCGGCGATGGCAAGGGCCGACGGCGGCGGTGGTAGTCGGGCCCGCCGGAGGTGGCGGCCGGCGGCGGCGGCGATGGGCCGGCCGGGGCGGCGCGGAGGCGGCGACCGACGGCGGTGAGGCGCGCGGCGGGGCGTGGAGGCGCGCCGGCGTGCGGGATTGGTGGCGGCCGGCGGCGATGGCGTTGGAGCAGCCGCGGAGGCTCGGGCGGAGGAGGTGTTCGGCGCGGAGGCGGCTGGGCCGCGGGGGCCCGATCCGGGCCGGCGGGTCCGGACGACGGCGCGGTGGCAGGTGGGCGGCGGAGACGCCACGTGGCACGACGGGGTTGGCCGGGCGCGTCTGGGCGGACGTGTCCGGTCCGTTCCGGACGTGTCCGGCGGCGAGAGGAGGGAGGAGACTAGGGTTTGCCTGAAAAATGGACGTGGGGAGGCTTATTTATAGATTCTGGGAGCTAGGAAGGTCCAAATGGGGTGCGGTTTTCGGCCACGCGATCACGATTCGACGACCGAGATGATGGGAGTGGTTGTGCTGGGTTAGTGGGCTGTTGTGGAGGGGGTCTTGGGCCAACAAGAAGAGGTACTTTTAGCCCACTAGGTTAACCGTTGGAGTACCAAACGAACTCCAAACGCGACGAAACTTGACAGGCGGCCTACACGTACCAAAACAACACCGCACGACAAGTCTCATGCCATTCCGGAAACGTTACACGGCTACACATGCAAGAAGGACTCGGGGGTGCCACGGGCACGTGTGTGAGTGTCGGAACTCGAAACGGACAACGGGAAGAGAGAAGTGGGACCGGGTGCAAGTGAAAACACAAATGCAATGCAATGCACATGACAACATGACATGGATGAAATGCACACAAGCACACGACAAAACGAAGAAACCCGAAATGAAAGAAGAGCCCAGAATGGAATTGATAAAGTCAAAGTTTCATATATTGCCATAATTGGAAAGTGTTATATCTGGGGCATTACAAACTCTCCTCTACTACGAAAAGATCTCGTCCCAAGATCTAGGACCGGAAGAAGGAAGGGTACTCAGGACGAAGGTGATCTTCTCGTTCCCACGTAGCTTCTCGGTCGGTATGGTGTGACCACTTAACTTTCAAGAACTTGATTGACTTGTTGCGGGTTTTGCGCTCAGTTTCTTCAAGAATAGAAATAGGATGCTCACGGTAAGATAAGTTGTGACGCCCGAAGACCGACGTCCCAGAAGATTCCAGAAGATTCCCGAAGTTCCAGACGTTCCGGGCTGCCCGTGTGTTTCTTTTGAGCTTGTGTTATTTATTTTTGCATTGCATCATGTCATCATGCCATCATGTCATTTTTTTTTGCATCATCAACCTAAATAAATCGTGTGGACCTTCGGTTCATTTAAATCGAGGGAAGATGTCTTCTCTTTATAACATATAAAAGCCTCTCAATATTTAGGGAGCTATATTTATTAATTATTCCATTGCTTCGGAATCACCATAACACACTTGCATAATTTCCCCATGTCTTTTCACTTCGAGTTTCACCTTCAGAACCTTGGCAATAATTCTTTTCCTATTTATCGAGGTTCCTCCGAAAATTCGAACATTTTTGGACACTTCTATAATCAAGTCTTAGTTCAAACCCATTTGAAATAAATTCAAATATGTTTGAATTATTTTCCGATCACGCCTTTTCTATTTTTATCGGACCGTGCTCTTTTTATGATGCCCGAGAAAAATACGCCCATGTGTTTTTTCCCTAACCTCCCTCCTCATTCTTTTTCTTCTCTCTATTGTTTTTTCTGCTAAAAAAAACAGTTAAAACGAAGAGGGCTCAGGCCACCAGCCTCCTTCCAGCCCACTTGGGTCTTATAGCTCCCAGCCGGCCCATCCCACTGCAGCCTTCACCTCTCAGCCGGCTCCAGTTCTCCCTCTAGGCCCAAGCCCACCAAACAACACCGAACCCTAGCCCGAGTCCCGCACTCCCTCTTCTTCCCTCGAGCCGCCGCCAGATCGTTCTCCTCGACCGCATCCTATCGACCGCGCCTCTTTCCCCTCGGCCCCCGTTTCCTTTCTTCTCCAGCGCCCCGAGCCCGAATCCCTCTTTTCCCTCGAAGCCTTGTTTCCTCGCTCCTCTGCCCGAACAGCGCCTCGCCCCTCGGTGGCCTCGCATCGCCCTGCATCGCCCGGCTCTCTCCCTCCGTTCCCGCATCGCCAGCAACCAGAGGCCCGCGGCCTCCTCCGCGCGGGCAATGGCCCCGCCGGCCAGGCCCTCGTCTCCGATCGGCCAGCAGCTCCGCGGCCCCTCCATCCTCCACGCTGAGCGCCCCTCCTTCCTCCGCGCTGGAGCTTCTTCCTGCGCCGCGACCGCGCCAAGGCCTCCAGCGGTGACCGCCCCGTCCTCCAGCTCGCCGGCCAGGTCGCCAGGCCGCGACCTCGTGCCTCCTCTGGCCGGCTCGTCCCGAGCGCCGGCCCCTGCCTCGTTCCCCAGTGCGCGAGCCGCCACCTCGCGAGGGAGCAGCCCCTCGAGCAGGCCGCGCCCGTGCCTCCAGCACCGAGCGCCAAGGCCCGACGCATTTCCCCTCTCCAGGTGGAGCCCGAGGCCCCTCGAGCGCCCGATGGCTTCGTGGTGCTGCCGTTTCTGTTTTTTTTGTGTGTTGCCTTGTGCTTTTGGGATGTCCAGGAACGTGCATGATTACCTTCGGAAGAACGAGTACCCCTCCGATATGTCAAGTACCCCCCTACGACAAGTACCTCGACGACGTGTACAACTACACCGGGATCGGACCGACTACCTCGTGTACCTCTTCGTTACAAGAACCGAGACCGGACCGTCAAGTACATCTACCGATGCCAAGTACCACGACGACCGCGACAAGTACCTCGACGAACCGAACATCTACGAAAAAACGAGCTCGTGAACGGCTACGGAACAAGTACCACTACATACGTGAACGACTACCCTCGCCGGAAGCGCCAAGTACCACGACTACTCGGAGACTCCAAGTACCCCTACCGTCGACCATCGAAGACCCCGTGAACAACTACTTCCTCTACTTCCTCTACGATCTCGAACCGCCCCGAAACGCATGCTTCAAAGGTATAACCCCGAGACGTGCCCGAGAACGGTTGCTTGTGTTGTATGAGTTGTTTCCCGTGTGTGCTCCGTGCCGTTTCGTCCGTTTGTCTTGTTCCTCGGTTGCCTTGTCGCCGACTCGTGGGAACCCGGTAACGGGATCAACCCACTTTCATCTTGTTCGACTTGCTCACATCGATTCTATCTTTTGCACCGGTCTCTCAATGGGTTACCGGAACCGATATGTTGCGTGGCATCATTTTCGGATCGTTGCCGTGGCACCCTTTCTTTCCACCACGGTGACAAATGCTTCATATCTCTTTTAAGTCAACCTTTTAATAATTGCATAAACTTGATCATGGCATCCGCATCATATTAACAACATTAATATGTGTGAATTGTTGTTGCTTTATAATTGCTAAACATGCTCATGGGGATTTTCCGGATATGTTGTTGTTATTCTCCGGCCTCATTTAAATTGCCTTAATAGTGTAGTTTATTTATGCTTCACCTCTTGCTATGTTAAAAACATTTAATCTTGTCTTGTAATTAAATGAGAGTCAACTAAATAATTAAATGTGGTGTTTCGTCAATATGCAACTCGTTGCATATTGAGCTCCACTTAACTTGTAGTGTTGTTTGTGCACTTTGCCATGCCATGCATATTTAAACCGGACATGCATCATACTTGGATGTGCATCGTATGCCATGTTTATGCTTGTGTGTTTACCGTGTTGTTTGCTTCTTTCCGGTTGCTTCTCTTGTTAGCTTCGGTTTCGCTCCGGAGTTGTGAGGATTCGCTCGTCTGTGTTGCTCCGTCTACTTCGTGGATCCGTTCTTCTCCCTTGTGGAATTCCAGGCAAGATGACCGAACCCGGATACCATTACTATCTTTGCCTATTGCTAGTAGTCTCGATCTATAGCTTTGCCTCGATGCCCATGATCTTCTTGTCAGCCTCCTACTTGTAACCAATTGCCATGTTTAACCACCCTACCTATGCAAACCTTTGATTGGCTATACGTAGGCTTCGCTCAGCCCCTCTTATAGCATTGCTAGTTGCAGGTGAAGATTGAAGATGCTTGCTTCATGTTGAAGTTTGGTTGGGTTATATCACACTATATAGATGCTTAAAATGAAATCATCTATATACTGGCAAGGGTGGAAGGCTAAGCCTTTTGCTTGGTGATTTGTTCCACTCATGCCGTTAGGAACCGTATAAACCGGTGTTATGTTCCTTGATTATGCGTTCCTAACACGGTTGGGGTGTATGGGACCCCCTTGATAAACCGCTAAGTGCTAAGTCTTTTCCAGCAAGTCCCAACATTGGTACTATTTGCCTAATAACAAACTAATAAAACTTGCATAAGGGCCTTGAAAACCCTCTTTTATTTTAATTCTACAACCCCGGGCCAGTGCTCCACATGAGTGTTGGTCCGAAACGGGGGTTACGCGGGGCCACCTCGAGGAAACTCAAGGTCTGGTAAAAACCCGTGGGATCGCCCATCCGGTCATGTCCTGAGACTAGATACGCGCGGCTACCTATCAGGGTGTCGACACGCCGGGAGGATTTGCTGGATTAGCCTTACCTTAGTTCGGTTTAACTTGAGCACGGGATTCCGAGAATACTCGGGTCTTCCCACCTATGGAGTTGCGACTCCGCGGATCGTGGGCTTGTAATGGGTCAAGTTGGAACACCCCTGCAGGGTTTGAACTTTCGAAAGCCGTGCCCGCGGTTATGTGGCAGATGGGAGCTTGTTAATATCTGGTTGTAGATAACTTGACACAATGTTTCCAATACACTACCAGCGTGTGTACCGTGACTGTAGATTTCCGAATAGGGATTCGGGAGGTTAACAGGGTGGGGTTATGTTTGACCGGCTTTAGTTAGGATCACTTCGTGATCATCTGTCGACCGATGCGCCTTCTCTTCTCGCTCTCTATTACGTAAGTTAGTGCTAGTTGCTGCTGCAGACTCTTGTTGTTCCTTCACCTCTTATTCTTTCTCCAGCCTTGTTCCTCACCCAAGGCTTAAATAGTCTTGTTACCCGGGAACGGGATTGCTGAGTCCTCTGTGGCTCATAGTTACTTCACCACACCAGATGCAGGCTCAGCCGAGTTCGATGCAGGAGTTGGATCAGTACTTCACCAGGAGCTCGTTGAAGAGTTTGTGGCCGTTTGCTTGTGACGTTTCGACGATCAGTAGTGGTTCTTCTACTAGGATTCGATCCTGACCTGTGGCTTTATGTTGTTTTGTTATCTTTCTTTGCATCTTCGCCCGTAGTCGGGTTGTGATGTTTTGAATGATGTATTGCTTATGTATTGTATTGTGTGAAGTGGCGAGTGTAAGCCAACTATCTCCTTTTGCAATTTAATCCCTCTTTTACATGAGTCGTGCAAAGATACCAAACTTGAGATCATTCTAGGATGGGCTTATACCTTTAAGTCGTGCCTCGACACGTAGGAGGTATAGCCCCATCCTGGGCATTACAAGTTGGTATTCAGAGCCTTCTCCGACCTAGAAGCCCCCACTGATTGATCGAATCGTTGACGGTTGAGTCTAGGCACACACTGAAAATGTTTTGAGTCCTATATATATATATATATCGGAGAGTAGGATTTCTTTTGCTTCTCATCTCTTTCTCTCTGGTGAGGACTCTTGACGACTACTCTTGTCTCTCCTATCTTCAAAAATTGCACCAAATAGTTTTTAGGAATCCCGCGAGTATTCTGGGATTGTTCGATGTTCTTGTGACAAGGATATTGTTCTCGATGCCTCCTGTTCCCGAGGAGTTGAGCTTCGGGGTATTGTTGTCACAAGCATATCGCGGCAGTACTAAATACTTAAGACGGCCGACATCGAAAATCTCCCCTATACGGCCAGTGGCAAGATAACCCCGACATCACCCAGTACTGGGGAGGTAGTTCGAGAGTATTGCCATAGCTTGTTATAGTGGATGCTTTTCGAAGGTCCGAGGTACACAGTTTCCGAGAAAGACTGGTTATGTGTTGAAGGATGGATACACCTGGATGTAGGTTTAGAGTTGATTGCGCGGTGCTTCCCGTGTATCCCCAACACCTGATTGCATAACTGGAAACTTTCGGAAATCTATAGGTGGGTTTTATCCAGTAGATCGTAGGCATTTTTCCAACGAATGCAGGTTAGTGAGTTCGGGGTTCTACATTGAGTGAAGGGGTTATATGACCGATGTTACTATCAGGAGTTGCATCTTAAAGGGTCCTTGGCTATGCTGATCCGGGGATTGCAAAACCTTTTCGTAACGCGTTCATATGCTTTCAGCACAAAGATGTTAGAACGAAACTCCTCTCTTGTGTTGTTCCCGTCTGTACCTTGTTGTTTTCTTATTTTATCCTTTTGTTCTCCAAGTGGCTTCTCGACAAGTTGATGTACCTGTGGAATTCATTCGTTCAATTCTCTGTTCGGATGATATTGTGAAGATTAGGCTGCTACACATCTATCCTTTGTTTTTGTTTTGATTCTGGTATTCGAGTTGCTTCGATGTCAAATGTTGATTCCATACCTTTCCTATTCGGCGTTCTCATATTTCTATGGGAGTGCTAATCCTTCTTGATCATCAAGATGGTCATGTTAAATTCTTTTCAACAGGTGTCCATTCTGTTCGTCTCAAGTTGTCTTTATTTTACCCACCCTCCCACCCTTTTTCTTCTCAGAGCAAGAATTCTCAGATGAAGTATCCATTTTATTCATGTGATATTTCTTCATTCTTTTCCTTCAATGATTTTATCCGGTGATTATCGTGAAGATGCTCAAGAGCATCAAGTTCATCATTCTTTTGTTCTCTAATTCTTCCGGTGGATGTAATTCAAGAATTCGGTGTTGATCTTATCCTTTTCCTCTTTTCACAATGCTTTCTTATTCCGGTGCACCAATTAATCATTCTCCTCTTGCTATTCATATCCGGAGTGCTGAAGATTCATAATTTCATTCTTAATCCTTTCAAGCTATTTTGAGGATTGTCATCTTATTCAAGCCATTTAATTCAACCGGTGCAATATCTCTTAAGCAATCTTTTCCAACGGTGATTTCTTTTGAGTGGGCCCTAACCCACAGGTCTTTTCCAGGATCTTACCTGACTCTTATTTTCCGGAGTTATT
This sequence comes from Secale cereale, assembly GCA_902687465.1. Classification (NCBI taxonomy): domain Eukaryota; kingdom Viridiplantae; phylum Streptophyta; class Magnoliopsida; order Poales; family Poaceae; genus Secale; species Secale cereale. The sequence goes on along the minus strand of LR738715.1, from coordinate 242,652,899 downwards.
CTCAAATTCTTTTCAAAGTGTGACATAAGAATGATTTCCATCAGTCACATGCCTTCTCCAAGATCGCTTTCAAATTCTTGTTCATCATTGGTTCAACCTTTTTAATTCTTCATTCCGGAGTGCTCAACAATTCTTATGGCATTTCTCGTCTTCGTTCTCAACATTTGAAGATCGAAGAAGTGTTTCTCTTAAATCTTGGCCCGTTCTCTCAAGATTCTTCATGAATTCTTTTCTTTGTGTTCCTCCGAAGGCCATCGTTTCAGAATATTTCTTCGTTCTCAGTTTTCAACTTTGTCCTCCAAATATTCTTCATTGATGCCTCTTCGTTCGTCTCCATATTCTTACGGTGGTTCTTTCAAGTTTACTCTTCCTTGTTATCATTTTAATTCATTTGTTCCTTTCACAATCCTACCGGTGCCTTGTTGAAGATTTATCCAAGGTTGTGCTAGATCTCTCTTTAATTCTTTCCAACGAGAATAAGTGATATGCCAAATCCTTTGGTTGTCATCAATTTAATTGGTGAAGGAGATACATGACATAATTCTTATTCTTGTTCCTTCCAAGTGGATTAATTCCTTTGTTTAGAGTTTATTCATGAGGAATAAATTCTAGGCTTCAAGTTGTTCATCTTGTTTTCCGGAGCTCCAGTTATTTCAATTATATCATTTCAAACCTCCATCTAATTCATCGCAGGCCTTGAATCTTATTCTTTTCATCTTTCACTTCTAATGCTTTCATTACCGGAGTTCTCATGGTGGTTCATCATCATTTAATTCATCCTCGAAGTCTTCATCTAGATTCTTGTTGGAGCTCAAGCATTCTTCATCATGCTTTCCAAGTGCAATTTTTTCTACCTTATCTTTTCAGATGGTGCTATGTCATTCTTGACAATTCCTTCATGTTTCATGATTCATGAGTTATCAAGAATGAGATATTTAAACCCATCATTTTCCTTGATCTGGAGATCTTTTCAACCCCTCAATTATTCGTGGAGTTATCTTGGGTTGTATTTCACCTAAAAGCTTCCCCTAAGGATTGTTGCTATCATGGTGCTTATAAATGACCCAAGTTCTTCATTTATCCTTCCGGTGATATAACTCTTTCGTCTCCTTGTTGATCTCAATCAAAGCAATTCATTTCCGTTAGTGGCTGGTTGTCACCTCATAATTATGAGATGTTTTCCATAAGCCCACATCAAGCTTATTCTTTTCGTTGTTGATTTTTCCAACAACTCCGTTCAACCCTTCTTCGTAAGGATGCCCTTTCAAATTCAATCTTAAGAGAGGTTGTCATTTTCTTCTCCGTTCTTTTCTTGCCAACGATCTATATGCTATTCTTTCATTCCGGAGGCTTTGTGATATTGCTCTCTTCGTCCCATCATCTCGTTTTTATCAAGACCATATTTTCCCTTGCTTATCATTTAACCGGAGTGTTGTATTCTTCATTCAGTTCCCTCATCTTATCAAGTTTGCCTCTCTTTTCAACCGGAGTGCTGTCTGAATCCTTTCTTACCCCTTGTGCCATTCTTTCTATTGTTTCGGAGGCAATATGTTGTTGTTTTCATCAAGTATCTTCCCAACTTGGCAAGTTCTTGTTTATTCCTTCCATTTTCAGACGGAGTGCTGTCCAAATTCTGTCATTCTTATTCCTTGACTATACCGTTAAAGTTTCATATTCTTTTGGTTCGTGAGCTCTTGTTTCATGTCTTTCAACCTACAAGGTTCTCGTGGTGTTCCTTGTTCCTCCTTTTACCGGAGTGCTCTCAACTTCGTTCATCTCCGTTGCATTCTTTCTTTCAAGTTTGTTCAACCTCTCAAAGTTCCCTGGTTTCACTCGTCTGTCAAAGAAGCAACTTTGTTTTACCTCTTCCTTTTCCGTTTTTACCCGGTGATATCTCTAGGATCTCGGGTCGAGATCCTCTGTTAGTGTGGGAGAGTTGTGACGCCCGAAGACCGACGTCCCAGAAGATTCCAGAAGATTCCCGAAGTTCCAGACGTTCCGGGCTGCCCGTGTGTTTCTTTTGAGCTTGTGTTATTTATTTTTGCATTGCATCATGTCATCATGCCATCATGTCATTTTTTTGCATCATCAACCTAAATAAATCGTGTGGACCTTCGGTTCATTTAAATCGAGGGAAGATGTCTTCTCTTTATAACATATAAAAGCCTCTCAATATTTAGGGAGCTATATTTATTAATTATTCCATTGCTTCGGAATCACCATAACACACTTGCATAATTTCCCCATGTCTTTTCACTTTGAGTTTCACCTTCAAAACCTTGCCAATAATTCTTTTCCTATTTATCGAGGTTCCTCCGAAAATTCGAACATTTTTGGACACTTCTATAATCAAGTCTTAGTTCAAACCCATTTGAAATAAATTCAAATATGTTTGAATTATTTTCCGATCACGCCTTTTCTATTTTTCTCGGACCGTGCTCTTTTTATGATGCCCGAGAAAAATACTCCCATGTGTTTTTTCCCTAACCCCCCTCCTCATTCTATTTCTTCTCTCTATTGTTTTTTCTGCTAAAAAAACAGTTAAAAGGAAGAGGGCTCAGGCCACCAGCCTCCTTCCAGCCCACTTGGGTCTTATAGCTCCCAGCCGGCCCATCCCGCTGCAGCCTTCACCTCTCAGCCGGCTCCAGTTCTCCCTCTAGGCCCAAGCCCACCAAACAACACCGAACCCTAGCCCGAGTCCCGCACTCCCTCTTCTTCCCTCGAGCCGCCGCCAGATTGTTCTCCTCGACCGCATCCCATCGACCGCGCCTCTTTCCCCTCGGCCCCCGTTTCCTTTCTTCTCCAGCGCCCCGAGCCCGAATCCCTCTTTTCCCTCGAAGCCCTGTTTCCTCGCTCCTCTGCCCGAACAGCGCCTCGCCCCTCGGTGGCCTCGCATCGCCCTGCATCGCCCGGCTCTCTCCCTCCGTTCCCGCATCGCCAGCAACCAGAGGCCCGCGGCCTCCTCCACGCGGGCAACGGCCCCGCCGGCCAGGCCCTCGTCTCCGACCGGCCAGTAGCTCTGCGGCCCCTCCATCCTCCATGCTGAGCGCCCCTCCTTCCTCCGCGCTGGAGCTTCTTCCTGCGCCGCGACCGCGCCAAGGCCTCCAGCGGTGACCGCCCCGTCCTCCAGCTCGCCGGCCAGGTCGCCAGGCCGCGACCTCGTGCCTCCTCTGGCCGGCTCGTCCCGAGCGCCGGCCCCTGCCTCGTTCCCCAGTGTGCGAGCCGCCACCTCGCGAGGGAGCAGCCCCTCGAGCAGGCCGCGCCCGTGCCTCCAGCACCGAGCGCCAAGGCCCGACGCGTTTCCCCTCTCTAGGTGGAGCCCGAGGCCCCTCGAGCGCCCGATGGCCTCGTGGTGCTGCCGTTTCTGTTTTTTTTTGTGTGTTGCCTTGTGCTTTTGGGATGTCCAGGAACGTGCACGATTACCTTCGGAAGAACGAGTACGCCTCCGATATGTCAAGTACCCCCCTACGACAAGTACCTCGACGACGTGTACAACTACACCGGGATCGGACCGACTACCTCGTGTACCTCTTCGTTACAAGAACCGAGACCGGACCGTCAAGTACATCTACCGATGCCAAGTACCACGACGACCGCGACAAGTACCTCGACGAACCGAACATCTACGAAAAAACGAGCTCGTGAACGGCTACGGAACAAGTACCACTACATACGTGAACGACTACCCTCGCCGGAAGCGCCAAGTACCACGACTACTCGGAGACTCCAAGTACCCCTACCGTCGACCATCGAAGACCCCGTGAACAACTACTTCCTCTACTTCCTCTACGATCTCGAACCGCCCCGAAACGCACGCTTCAAAGGTATAACCCCGAGACGTGCCCGAGAACGGTTGCTTGTGTTGTATGAGTTGTTTCCCGTGTGTGCTCCGTGCCGTTTCGTCCGTTTGTCTTGTTCCTCGGTTGCCTTGTCGTCGACTCGTGGGAACCCGGTAACGGGATCAACCCACTTTCATCTTGTTCGACTTGCTCACATCGATTCTATCTTTTGCACCGGTCTCTCAATGGGTTACCGGAACCGATATGTTGCGTGGCATCATTTTCGGATCGTTGCCGTGGCACCCTTTCTTTCCACCACGGTGACAAATGCTTCATATCTCTTTTAAGTCAACCTTTTAATAATTGCATAAACTTGATCATGGCATCCGCATCATATTAACAACATTAATATGTGTGAATTGTTGTTGCTTTATAATTGCTAAACATGCTCATGGGGATTTTCCGGATATGTTGTTGTTATTCTCCGGCCTCATTTAAATTGCCTTAATAGTGTAGTTTATTTATGCTTCACCTCTTGCTATGTTAAAAACATTTAATCTTGTCTTGTAATTAAATGAGAGTCAACTAAATAATTAAATGTGGTGTTTCGTCAATATGCAACTCGTTGCATATTGAGCTCCACTTAACTTGTAGTGTTGTTTGTGCACTTTGCCATGCCATGCATATTTAAACCGGACATGCATCATACTTGGATGTGCATCGTATGCCATGTTTATGCTTGTGTGTTTACCGTGTTGTTTGCTTCTTTCCGGTTGCTTCTCTTGTTAGCTTCGGTTTCGTTCCGGAGTTGTGAGGATTCACTCGTCTGTGTTGCTCCGTCTACTTCGTGGATCCGTTCTTCTCCCTTGTGGAATTCCAGGCAAGATGACCGAACCCGGATACCATTACTATCTTTGCCTATTGCTAGTAGTCTCGATCTATAGCTTTGCCTCGATGCCCATGATCTTCTTGTCAGCCTCCTACTTGTAACCAATTGCCATGTTTAACCACCCTACCTATGCAAACCTTTGATTGGCTATACGTAGGCTTCGCTCAGCCCCTCTTATAGCATTGCTAGTTGCAGGTGAAGATTGAAGATGCTTGCTTCATGTTGAAGTTTGGTTGGGTTATATCACACTATATAAATGCTTAAAATGAAATCATCTATATACTGGCAAGGGTGGAAGGCTAAGCCTTTTGCTTGGTGATTTGTTCCACTCATGCCGTTAGGAACCGTATAAACCGGTGTTATGTTCCTTGATTATGCGTTCCTAACACGGTTGGGGTGTATGGGACCCCCTTGATAAACCGCTAAGTGCTAAGTCTTTTCCAGCAAGTCCCAACATTGGTACTATTTGCCTAATAACAAACTAATAAAACTTGCATAAGGGCCTTGCAAACCCTCTTTTATTTTAATTCTACAACCCCGGGCCAGTGCTCCACATGAGTGTTGGTCCGAAACGGGGGTTACGCGGGGCCACCTCGAGGAAACTCAAGGTCTGGTAAAAACCCGTGGGATCGCCCATCCGGTCGTGTCCTGAGACTAGATACGCGCGGCTACCTATCAGGGTGTCGACACGCCGGGAGGATTTGCTGGATTAGCCTTACCTTAGTTCGGTTTAACTTGAGCACGAGATTCCGAGAATACTCGGGTCTTCCCACCTATGGAGTTGCGACTCCGCGGATCGTGGGCTTGTAATGGGTCAAGTTGGAACACCCCTGCAGGGTTTGAACTTTCGAAAGCCGTGCCCGCGGTTATGTGGCAGATGGGAGCTTGTTAATATTCGGTTGTAGATAACTTGACACAATGTTTCCAATACACTACCAGCGTGTGTACCATGACTGTCGATTTCCGAATAGGGATTCGGGAGTTGAACACGGTGGGGTTATGTTTGACCGGCTTTAGTTAGGATCACTTCGTGATCATCTCTCGACCGATGCGCCTTCTCTTCTCGCTCTCTATTACGTAAGTTAGTGCTAGTTGCTGCTGCAGACTCTTGTTGTTCATTCACCTCTTATTCTTTCTCCAGCCTTGTTCCTCACCCAAGGCTTAAATAGTCTTGTTACCCGGGAACAGAATTGCTGGTCCTCTGTGGCTCACAGTTACTTCACCACACCAGATGCAGGTTCAGCCGAGTTCGATGCAGGAGTTGGATCAGTACTTCACCAGGAGCTCGTTGAAGAGTTTGTGGCCGTTTGCTTGTGACGTTTCGACGATCAGTAGTGGTTCTTCTACTAGGATTCGATCCTGACCTGTGGCTTTATGTTGTTTTGGTATCTTTCTTTGGATCTTCGCCCGTAGTCGGGTTGTGATGTTTTGAATGATGTATTGCTTATGTATTGTATTGTGTGAAGTGGCGAGTGTAAGCCAACTATCTCCTTTTGCAATTTAATCACTCTTTTACATGAGTCGTGCAAAGATACCAAACTTGAGATCATTCTAGGATGGGCTTATACCTTTAAGTCGTGCCTCGACACGTAGGAGGTATAGTCCCATCCTGGGCATTACATAAGTCTTGTTGAAGATCGATCTCCTCGAAAGGAATGGTGCGTTCAGGTGTCTTGAAGCACTTGCGGAGTTGAGACACGTGAAACACATCATGAACATTTGCAAAGTTGGAGGAGAGCTCAAGTTGATAGGCTATTTCGCCTCTTTTGCCAAGAATCTTGAAAGGGCCCACGTATCTAGGAGCAAGCTTTCCTTTGATACCAAATCTTTGGGTTCCTTTCATAGGAGAATCACGGAGATAGACATGATCCCCAATGTCAAAAGCCAAATCACGATGCTTGCTGTCATAGTAACTCTTTTGACGTGACTGAGCGGCCTTGAGATTCTCACGTATGACTTTGCACATTTCTTCGGCTTCTGAGATCAAATCATTGCCAAGAAGTTGACGTTCACCAGTCTTGGACCAGTTGAGAGGGGCACGACACTTTCTGCCATAGAGAATTTCAAAAGGAGCTTTGCCGGCACTTGCTTGGAAACTGTTGTTGTAAGAGAACTCGGCAAATGGAAGACAATCTTCCCACTTCATGCCAAAAGAGATACACAAGCTCTGAGCATGTCTTCGAGGATCTGGGTCACTCTTTCGACTTGACCACTAGTCTGAGGGTGAAACGCAGTGCTGAAATGGATCTTAGTGCCCATGGCTGACTGAAAAGAGTCCCAGAACTTGGATGTGAACAAACTTCCACGGTCTGAGGAGATAACTTGAGGAATGCCATGTAACGACACAATTCTGGAAGTGTACAACTCTGCCAACTGAGCTGCATTGATGGATTCTCTGACGGGAAGGAAGTGAGCTACTTTGGTTAGCTTGTCAATCACAACAAAGATAGCATCATTCCCTTTCTTGGACTTGGGAAACCCAGTGACGAAATCCATTTCAATGTGGTCGAATTTCCACTCAAGAATAGGAAGAGGTTGGAGGAGACCGGCTGGACGTTGATGCTCTGCCTTCACTCTTCTGCAGACATCACATTCATTCACGAATTGGGCAATCTCCCTTTTCATGCGAGTCCACCAGTAAGATTGCTTGAGGTCTTGGTACATCTTGGAACGTCCGGGATGAAACGAGAGGAGGGAGTCATGTGCTTCGTTCATTATGAGCTTCCTGAGATCACCCTTGGGAACCACAAGTCTGTCCTCAAAGAACAAGGTGTCTTTCTCATCAACACGATAGCACTTGATTTGGGAGTACCCTTAGCAATACCATGTTTCACTTTCTGCACCATAGCATCACTGAGCTGGGCCTCACGGATCTGATCTTCCAAGGTTGGAGCAACTTGAAGATTTGCAAGAAAGCCTTGCGGAACAACTTAGAGGTTGAGCTTCCTGAATGATTCACAAAGCTCAGGCTGAAACGGCTTGATAAGGAGACTATTGCAATATGCCTTTCTGCTCAAGGCATCTGCAATGACATTGGCTTTGCCAGGTGTGTATTCGATGCTTGGATCATACTCTTGGATCATCTCAACCCAACGAGTCTGGCGAAGGTTCAAGTTCGGCTGTGTGAAGATGTACTTCAAGCTCTTGTGATCGGCGAAGATGTCCACTTTTCTGCCCAATAGAAGGTGTCTCCACGTGATCAAGGCATATACCACTGCTGCTAGCTCGAGATCATGTGTGGGGTAGTTCTTCTCATTTGGCTTCAATTGACGAGAAGTGTATGCCACAATCTTCTTGTCTTGCATTAGAACACCACCAAGTCCTTGTAGAGAAGCATAACAGAATACTTCATAGGTCTTGGACTCATCCGGAGGAGTGAGAACTGGAGCAGAAATGAGCTTCTCTTTGAGTGTTTTGAATGCCACATCACAATCAGGAGACCAGTTGTACTTGACATTCTTCTGCAGCAAGTTTGAGAGAGGCTTGGCAATCTTGGAGAAGTTCTCAACGAACCTTCTGCAATAGCTAGCGAGACCAAGGAAGCTTCGGAGTTGCTTGACGTTCTGCGGGGGTTCCCAGTTGACAATCGCTTCAACTTTCTTGGGGTTGACAGAAATACCCTCAGCAGAGATGATATGGCCAAGATATAAGACCTTATCCAGCCATAATTCGCATTTAGAGAACTTCGCATAGAACTTGTGTTTACGGAGTCTGTCGAGAACCAAACGGAGGTGCTTGGCATGGTCTTCTTCATTCTTGGAGAATACCAAGATGTCATCCAGATAGACGAGAACAAATTCATTGGTGTAGGGGTTGAATATGTAGTGCATCATTCTCGAGAAGGTGGGTGGAGCATTTGCGAGGCCAAAAGACATGACCGTGTATTCATAGGAGCCGTAGCTTGTTCTGAATGCGGTCTTGTGAATATCTTCTTCACGGATACGGATCTGGTGATAACCCATCCGGAGATCGAGCTTTGAGAACACTTTTGCTCCTTTGAGCTGCTTGAACAATTCATTGATGTTGGGGAGCAGATACTTGTTCTTTATTGTCTTCTTGTTCAATGGCTGGTAATCAACGCAAAGGCGCTCCGTGCCATCCTTCTTCTTGACAAATAGAACACCACAACCCCAAGGAGATGTACTAGGCCTGATTAGACCCATACACTCTTGCTCATCAAGTTGTCTCTTCAGCTCCTTCAACTCTTGAGGAGAAAGCTTGTACGGACGCCGGCATGCTGGCTCGGTACCGGGCTCGAGTTCAATAACGAATTCAACTTGACGATGCGGAGGCATGCTTGGAAGCTCTTCAGGGAAAACATCTTCATATTCATTGACCACCGGAATTTGAGAAATGGCATTAATCTCGCCCTTGTCATTGAGAGAGAATAGCCTGATTGTGTTATCTCGAGAGGCGAAGATAATCACGTCTTCGTCAGGATGAGTAAGCTTGACTTCCTTATTTGCACAATCAATATTTGCATCATGCCTGGAGAGCCAATCCATCCCAAGAATAAGATCAATGTCGGAGTTGCCGAGAATAACCGGAGAAACCAGGAAGCGGTAATCACCCATGTAAATAGATATATCCAGAGCAAATATATTAGAAGTCATTCATTTCCCCGGAGAAGTAACTTGCAACTTTTGAGGTAAGCTTTTGATGTCAACATTGTGTTTGGATGCAAAAGGTTGAGACATGAAAGAACATGATGCACCCGAATCAAACAACACTTTTGCAGGAATAGAGTTAACTGGAAGGTTACCAAGTATCACATCTGAAGAATTCTCCGCTTGAGCTGCACTCATCAGATTCACTCTTGCTTGCTTTGGATTATGCTTGACAATAGCAGTGCTGACAGGTGGAGGAGGCGGAAGGCGCCTTGGGTTGGGACACTTGTTAGCATAATGACCCTTCTGAGTGCATTTGTTGCAAACCACTTCTGAGAGAGGACCGTGATAAGGAGCACTTGACTTCAAAGCTTGAAAGTGATTCTTGGACTGATTGCTTGGGTTGGGTGGGTGGGAGAAGCCACGGCCACCAGAATGCTTGTTATTGTTGTTGGAAGGTCGGATCACTGGAGGAGGTGGAAGCCAAAACTTCTGCTGCTTTGCGACCACTTGGGAAGAAGAGGAGGAGTTGACAACATCTCTGATCCTCTTTTTGGAAGCTTCAACCTTGAGCTGGGCTGCCTCTTGCTTAAGTGCCATGTTATAGAATTGATCAAATTCATCCGGCTCGAACAAGGTGAGAGCTAGTTGGAGTTCATCCTTCAGACCACCACGGAACTGATAAATCTTGCTCTTGGAATCTGGGATGTCTTGCTTGGCATAGCGGGCAAGGTTCTGGAACTTGACATTGTATTGATAAACGGACATGGTGCCTTGCTTCAGGTTGCGGAATTGCTCACGCATACCTTCGATGACACTAGTTGGAATGTGGTGAGAGCGGAAATCCTTGCAGAAGTCAGTCCACGAGATTTCACGTCCTTCTCTGGAATCTTTGTACTGCTGCCACCAATCAGCGGCTTGGTCCTTGAGTTGGAAGGCGACAAACTGGACATAATCCTTAGGTCTCATGTTACTACATTCAAAGTGCTTCTTGATATCTGTTATCCAGTCTTCAGCATCTAGCGGATCCACACAGTAACTGAATGCCTTCGGTTGGTTTGCCAGGAATTGGTTGAGAGTAGCAAAGTGAGGTTGGTTGAACAAATTGCCTTGGCCTTGGTTCCCATGACCACCTTGATTTGCTTGGTTGGCTTGAAAGTTCTGCATCATTTGCATAAGCATCTGGGTGTTCTGGTTCGTCGCTTGCATAATTGCTCTCCAGGCCTCAGACGGAGGAGGAGGGGGAGGAGGATGATCAGGAACTTCTTCACCCTCTATGTTAGCGTTGGGAACCCTTTTAGGAGCCATCCTGAATGAGATGACAACTATTAGCCATTGATTGAAAATATATAAGTTGAATCAACGGCTAGAAGTTGCAACATAAGTCTCCACAAGAACATTTGAACAACATGAACGAATGTAATCCACAGTTTAATGATACAACAATCTTCACGAGAAGCCACTTGGGAGAACCAAAGGTGAATAAAAACAACAAGGAGCAGATAGAACAAATACAAGATAGAAGCTTCGTTCGACATATTCGTGCTGAAAGCTTATGGAACGTGTTACAAAAGGGTTTTGCAATCCCCGGATCAGCATAGCCAATGACCCTTTAAGATGCAACTCCCGATCGGAACAACGCCCATAAAACTACTTCACTCAATGTAGAACCCCGAACTCCATATCATGCATTCATTGGAAGAATGCCTACGAACTACTAGATGAACCCACCTATTAATTTCCGAAAGTTTCTAGTTATGCAATCAGGTGTTGGGGATACAGGGGAAGCATCGCGCACTCAACTCTAATCCTACGTCCAGCTGTATATATCCTTCAACACATAACCAGTTATTTACGGAAACTGTCAGGGATATTACTAGCAGGTATAAACCGGCTAGTGTAAACCGGATTATGGTAATATAGTTGTGTAATTATAAAACCCAGTAGAGGTTACGGCCCATGAAGGCTTAGGGCCCATGTATAGAGTTACGTTTTGTAAACCGCTTGATCATGTAACTTGAGAGACAAGGAAGAAAGAGCAGAGACCGAGGCGGACACAGATATGAGCCGGCCTCGGTACTCTGTAAACCGGACCGGGCGTCGCCTCTATATAAAGGGACGACCCGACGACGGTTCAAGGACAAGAAACAACCCGTCGAGACACAGGCAAGCAATCCGCTCCCTGTTCATCGACGCCCAAGCAATACCAAACCAAACTAGACGTAGGCTTTTACCTTCCTCGAAGGGGCCGAACTAGTATAAACCCTCTGTGTCCTTTGTGTGCTTTTAACCTCTTCAAGCTAACCCGTGCGATGGTTCCTCAACTAAGTCCATTAAACCGGACATCTGCCGTGTTAATTCCACGACAGTTGGCGCCCACCGTGGGGCCTCCGCATGATGGTTTCGAGTTCTTGAAGGGCAGCTTTGAAGGGCTCAAGGGTTACGCAGTCGGCCGGATGACCAAGAGTCGCCGCGACCGGATCTACATCGACGACGCAGGCTGGGGACCGGAGGTCGATTCAATCGAATACGGGTACCGGGTTCCCTTCGGCGGCATCCACGTCTTCATCGACAAGATCGGTGAACCGGGACCTGAGCCGGACGTCTTCCCCGACATCGTCGAGGCGGCTCAGCGTGCGAGATCGGCCCGGATTCAACCAGCCATGAAGCATGTTTTCGTCGGAGCAATTCACGGAGTTCAAGCCGAGGACGGATCGGATTCCGGTGGCGAGACTGTTATCTATTCCGACGATGAATCTTCATCCGGAGAGACTGAGTCCTTGTATCAGTTGCGGGACGGCCGATCTGAGGGTGTGTCCGACGGAGACAGTATTCCGGACCCCTTTGATCCGCCAAACCGAGTGGTTGTCTTTATGGCCGGTTCACAACCTACGCCGCAGTCCACGGTGAACGGGGCGATCACAGCAGAAGCTAGTGTAGGGGGGAGCGGCCAACCCCTCTCGCCCTCTGACGCTCTATCCGCCTTGGTTGAAGAGTTCACAACCCGGGCCGTAGCAGAGGTGGCTCCAGCAGACAAGGCGCAACATGATGCAGAACTCCTTTAGCTAAAGGGCCAGATCGATCAAGCAAAAGAGGATGTGAAGGCAGAGAAGGCTATGATAGCGATAAGGCGGGCAGAGCTGGATTATCAGGCTTTTCAGCTGAGGATGCAACAGGCTTCTACACAGGGAGTAAGGAATCAAAGGTACCAGTCTCGTCTACCGCCGGTTTACGAGGCGACGAATCTTTTCAGAACACCAGGTGCGGGAGCTAGCAATGATCCGGTGGTAAACTGGAGGGCGCCACCGGCGAGGGGTGAGCCGGTTCAGCAGCCCGCGGCGGAGCAAGATCGGCGGATCATGTCCGCACCTCACATCCCTACCCCTCCGGGTCATTACTCAAATCCTTTGGATAACATTGTTGCTGCCGCTTCACGTCTGGCCGCTTTACCCATTGAGGGGACATCCCCCGTGGCAATGGAGGCACACAGGGTTAAGGATCTGCTTAACACGGCATTAACACAACATCAAGCGTATTCTTATAGCAGGGAGAGGCTTCATTCAACACCCCGCCACAGCCGGAGCTACACTAGGCATTGGGAGGAACCAGAGGTGTCTAGTAGTGAACGGAGGCGACACCGTCACAGGCAAGATAATCCAGCGGGCGCAGAGGCACAAGCTCAGGGGGCACAAGACCGGGTTAGATCTGCGGCTCGAGAGGAGGTCCGCCAAACGACGCCGGTTCACACAACCACAGCAGAAACAGGAGTCACGACGAGTTCCTTCGGGGTGCAGTGTCTTGTTCCCGCTTTACGGAGCGTAAAGTTGCCCAAGGATTTTAAGGGTCCACGTAAGGTGCCTAACTGATGGCTTCTCGCCCCTCGTTGGTTACCCCAAGTGGAAGGTTTGAGATGCAGTGTAGCGGTAGTTTTCCCTTGGCAAAGATACCAAGGATCGAATTCCCCTGAGACTCCAAGGTTCAACAAGAAGGTGTCAACTGCTAACGGCGCCAGATATTTAGCGGCTAACTGGACCTGCACACAGATACAAATAACTTTGCTCCCAACGAGTACAGAGAGGTTGTCAATCCCTCCGGCCTTGTCGTTTACAAAGGATCAAACGCAAGAGATAATAGTGATAGGTATTACTGCAACTAGTAAGTAAAAACAGAAAGTAAATAGCGGATGTGATCAATGATGGTAATATGGACCGGGGTCCCATGACGTTCACTAGTGATGTCTCTCTCCCAAAAGACGATAAAACAGCTATGTGAGGTAAACGAATTACAGCTGGGCAATTTACATGATTATGTGCGCAAACCAATGCTAACTATGCTGCAAGAAAGGTTGAGGCTCAAAAGCATGGGCGGTACGCCAAGGTAAGTAGACCGAAATCCATCTGCATCTACTACTAATCATCCACCTTGAGATATCTATCCAGAACATCTCGCTGGTATTAAGTTGCGAGTCCCACCCATAGTGTAAACTCAAAGCAACAGACAACTGCATTAAAAGAACTTTGCGTAAAGTAAACAATCCTTGCACCCGCGAGTACAAGCACCGTTGTTTTCCCCCTTGTGGCAACAGCACATCCCCTAGACTCATGTTTCTGTCACTCAAGCTAGTCATCGAGGGGCATGAACCCACCATCAAGCATAACGTTCCCTCTTGGAGTTACTACCTACTACTTGGCCAAAGCAATAAACAGCAACGGAGAACATGCAAAAATTACTCAAGAACATAAATATAAAAGAGGTAAATAAAATATATTACTCACACACAATCTGAACATAATCTCATAATCCATCGGATCCCAGCAAACTCAACATAGCAACAACATAAGGATTACATATGTGCCTCGATCATGTAGGGCAGCTCACGAGGTCTAATTAGTGAAGAACAATGAGGGGAGGAGAACATCACATAGCTACTGGTCATGGATCCATGGTCCAAGGGAGACTACTCACAACTCATCTGGGAGGCGTCCATGGTGGTGGAGAGGCTCCCGGTGGTGATCCTCCCCTCCGGCAGGGTGCCGGGAAGAGTTCTCCTGGTGCTCCCGATCTTGGAAGCGCGGCGGCGGCGGAACAGAGATGAGATCGCGAAAAAGGGTTCCGTCCTCGAGGGTTTCGGGACGCGGTGTAAATATATGCCGAAGGGGGGCGTCAGAGGGGACCTGGGGGGCCCAGTCGCCCTGGCGGCGCGGCCTAGGGGGGGGGCGCCCCCTGGCCGCCTGGAGGCCTAGTGGCCCCCCTCCAGCCCTACTTTGGCCGCATGGAAGCTTCCGGAACGCTGATTTTTTATATATTTTTCCCGGAATTTTCTTGGCTGTTTACGTAATGGGAAAACCTGAAATAAAAAAAAGCAGAAAACAGAAACTGGCACTGGGGTGCACTAAGTGAATAGGTTAGTCCAAATATGATCAAAAGTGTATGGAAGTGTATAAATATCATAGCAATATCACACAAAAGAGGCATGGAGCAAGCAAAAATTATAGATACGTTTTGGACGTATCAACATCCCCAAGCTTAATTCCTGCTCGTCCTCGAGTAGGTAAATGATAACAAGCATAATTTCTGTGGTGACATGCTATTAACCATATAAGGACTTTTCACAGTCACATGACAAAAGCTTAATGAGATAATGAATCTGTAGTAATTAAGTTGCCTCATGAGAAAATCACAAAGAACTGAAAGTTTTTACAATATGATATTGAAACACTCAAAAGATTTGTAGTGAGCATGGTGTGCAAATATGATAAAGTGGTATCTCGCTTGCCCCCTTTAGTGAAGCAAAACATAAATGTAGGGGCACCTCCAAGGTTTAAGTGACGACTAGATACAATGATTTCAGAATAAACGATATCATAATCATGCAAAAGACAATGCTACTTTGGGACAATTGATACGTCCAAAACGTATCTATAATTTCTGCTTGCTCCATGCCACTTTTGGGTGATATTGCTATGATATTCATACACTTCCATACACTTTTGATCATATTTGGACTAACTTACTAATCCAGTGCACCCCAGTGCCAGTTTCTGTTTTCGGCTGTTTTTGTATTTCAGGTTTTCACGTTTTGAGAACTGCCCAGAAAAATCCAGAAAAATTATATAAAAAATCAGCGATCCGGAAACAACACTGCGTCCGAAGGGCAGCCTGGGGGGGGGGGGGCACCAGGGCTCCAGGCGCCCTGGCGGCGCATCCCCCTGGGCCGCGTCGGGGGGCGCTTGGGCCCCCCGAAGCTCCCCCGGTGCCCTACTTTGGCATATATTTAAAGGGTCCTCCGTAACCCTCAGAACAGGAACTCTTTTCGCGATCCCATCTCTGTTCCGCCGCCGCCGCCGCTTCCAAGATCGGGAGCACCAGGAGAACTCTTCCCGGCACCCTGCCGGAGGGGAGGATCACCATCAGGAGCTTCTCCACCACCATGGACGCCTCCCGGATGACTCGTGAATAGTCTCCCTTGGACCATGAGTCGACCAGTAGCTATGTGATGTTCTCCTCCCGTTCTTGTGCTTCACTAATTAGTCCTCGTGAGCTGCCCTACATGATCGAGGCACCTATGTAATCCTTAGGCTGTTGCTATGTTGAGTTTGCTGGGATCCGATGGATTATGAGATTATGTTCAGATTGATCTTGAGTAATATATTTGATCTACCTCTTTTATATTTTTGTTCATAAGTAATTCTTGCATGTTCTCCGTTGTTATTTATTGCTTTGGCCGAGTAATATGTAGTGACTCTAAGAGGGAACGTTATGCTCGATTGTGGGTTCATGCCCCTCGATGACTAGCTTGAGTGACAGAAACATGAGTCTAGGGGATGTGCTGTTGCCACAAGGGGGAAAACAACGGTGCTTGTGCCCGCGGGTGCAAGGATTGTTTACTTTACGCAAAGTTCTTTTAATGCAGTTGTCTGTTGCATTGAGTTTACACTATGGGTGGGACTCGCAACTTAATACCAGCGAGATGTTCTGGATAGATATCTCAAGTTGGATGATTAGTAGTAGGCATTGATGGATTTCGGTCTACTTACTTTGGCGTACCGCCCATGCTTTGAACCTCAACCTTTCTTGCAATGTAGTCAGCATTGGTTTGCGTTCGTGGTCCTGTCAATTGCCCAGCTGTAATTTGTTACCTCACATAGCTGTTTTATCGTCTTTTGGGAGAGAGACATCACTAGTGAACATCATGAGACTCCGGTCCATATTACCATCATTGATCACATCCGCTATTTACTTTTCGTTATTACTTACTATTGCAAAACACTATCTATCACTACTATCACTGCTTTTAATCCTTTGTGAACTAAAAGGCCGGAGGGATTGACAACCTCTCTGTACTCGTTGGGAGCAAAGTTATTTGTATCTGTGTGCAGGTCCACGTTGATTGCTACTAATCTGGCGCCATAGCAATTGACACCTACTTGTTGAACCTAGGAGTCTCTGGGGATTCGATCCTTGGCATCTTTGCTAAGGGAAAACACTTCTACTTACTGCATCTTACACCTTCCACTTGGGGTAACCAACGAGGGGTTCGAGGCCCATCAACAATGCACATTACACTCAGAATGACAATCATGCTCTCAATAGTTGGTGCTTTAAAGAAGGTGGAGACTCTCGAACCATGGCTTTTGTTGGCAAGGTTGAAAACCCGTTGTCGGAAACAAAAACTAAGCATCTACCAGAGCTCTTGGTTTTAAAAACAGAGGTAATAATTATTTTTTTGGATATGCATGTTTCGTCAATGAATGCTAGCAGATAACTCAATCACTTCTTGAGCTGGACAAGTTTCGAGGAACGGCTCCCGAATGAGGACGATCACATCCTCTTAATCTCCTTTGTTTATCACTCCCAAAGTTTTCTGATTTCTCATGAACAAAGCGTGAAGGAGGGTTTGTTTGTTGTATTATTTTTTAATGAGCCGGGCGCACTCTATGCCAGTTCCTTCTCGTATTATGGGTTTGCACATTAGACATGCAATCCCGGGGTGAAGCTTGTCCAACTTAAAAAGATCATGAATTAACTACTACTTCCTCATGAACTAAAACAGAGGCACAAAAGAGAAATGCTTTTTTTTAAATAATTTCAAGATGGTACATGAAAGTCTTTGTTAGGAATGGCGGGTAAATACCATGTATAGGAAGGTATGGTGGACTCATATGGCATAACTGGTTTAAAGGATTTTGGATGCACAAGCAGTCAGTCCGCTTAGTACAGGCGAAGGTTAGCAAAAGACTGGGAGCGACCAACTAAAAGAGCAATGACGGTCATAATCATGCAGAGCGACAAAGCAACATTGAATCAGGCATGGAAGTTATATCGCTACTCAGAAATTAAAGATCATCAAGGCTTGATAGACTTTCTTTACAGTCTTAAATATGCGTGAGCATACGCCAAGTCAATCAAAATAAATTCTTGAAGGAAGATATCACTAAACCATACCACATCGTAGGCAAACAAATCATGTTGGTACTCCAATAACACATTGAGAACCCCCCAGCTATTTGAGACTAACCATAAGAAAACATGAACTACTAAGCACCATTATGCACATAGCATTCTTATCATAGACATATAAACCTGTGCAACAGAAGCCAACTCTCTTAACAAGATAAGCATGATAACTAAAGAGAGTTCCAACGACCAACTAAATAAAAGCTCTTCAAAAAGTAAAGCATGAAAGCTAAGAGCCGAACATGATAGTAGCTATTGAAAGACAAAGAACACACACCGCAAAGATAGACATGAAAATTCTATGTTATGTTCTAGGTTGAAGTGGAGCGTGTTTCTCTCCCACACAAAGAAAGCTGAGTTCCAACTCGTTATGAAAAGCAAGCAAAGCTAAAGAAAACTAAAAAGGAAACTAAAAGCAAGACGCTCCAAGCATAGCACATAACACATGAAGTGATAAAAATATAGTGGAACGAAAGACGAACTGATAATGTTGATGGAGAAGGGGATGCACGGGGGCATCCCCAAGCTTAGACGCTTGAGTCTTCTTGAATATTTCTTGGGGGTGCACGGGGGCATCCCCAAGCTTGAGCGTATGACACTCCTGAATCTTTTTATCATCTTCCCTCGCACACTTGAAAACTCCCTTCATACATAACTCATCATAATCTGATTAGCGAGGTTAGTACCCTTAATAAAATAATTGTTCCTTGCTGGAAATAAGGATATTCTTGAAGGTCTACTGTTTCTCAAGATTGCCAAAAGGTTTTTGCAAAGAAAAAGCAAGCTCAAGGTTTGCAAAATGAAGGAAAGGCAAAACAGGACAGAATCTGTGAAAAACAGACCAGCAGGTAGTAAATCATTTTTTCGGGGCACTTCTGCAACTCAAATCAAAAAACTCAGAACAGACGCCCGAAAGACAATTGTATAGAGCACGCTGTCGAAAAAATTCAGACCAAAAAGATGATCTGGTGATTTTATACGAATTTTTCTGTCCAAGGACAGAATCTGTTTCCTGGACAGCACGTCACAACTTTTGAACTTTCTTGCAATCAGAGGCTACACTTGGCACAAAGCTGAAAAGTAAAGATACAATGATGATGCTACTGTAGTAACAACATCAAGACACAAAAAAGCAAAATAAAATTTTATTCATTGTGGGCTGCCTCCCAAAAGCTCTTTCTTTTATGCCTTTAAGCTAGGCATAATGCAAAGAGATCAAGTCTTATCAAGAGTAAAAGAATAGCTAGCCCATATAACGGACTCAAAAGGTAACTTAATCTTCTTTCTAGGGAAGTGTTCCATCCCTTTCTTGAGAGGAAATTGGAATCTTATATTCCCCTCTTTCATGTCAATGATGGCACCAACGGTGCGAAGAAAAGGACGTCCCAAAATAATTGGACAAGAAGGTTCACATTCAATATCCATAATAGTAAAATCAACGGGGACGTAGTTGTCATTGACAATGATAAGAACATCGTCGATCCTCCCCAAAGGTTTCTTTTTGGAAGAATCAACAAGACGAACACCAAAAGAACAAGAATCAAAAGGTTTCAATTTAAGCATATCATATATTCTTTTGGGCATAACAGAGGTACTAGCTCCAACATCACATAATGCATAGCAAGAGAAGTTATTCAACTTAATTTTAATCATAGGATCCCAACCATCTTCTAGCTTCCTAGGTATGGAGGCTTCTACCCTAAGTTTCTCCTCCCTAGTTTTGATGAGAGCATTAGTGATATGCTCCGTGAAGGCAAGCTTAAGCGTGCTAGTGCGGGGATCTCTAGACATCTTGTGAAGGAAATCAATAACTTCGGTAAGGGTGCAATTATCAAAATCAAGGTCACTACTATCAAGTAGAGTGGTAGTAGTGTCCTTTAGGCTCACTTCTTTGGTAGTTTCTATGGTCATAGCATCACCATTAATAGGTCCAACGGGACCAGGAGTGCGTTGGGTGCTAAGAGTTTGGATATCCTCAACAACTTGGATAGTAGCAACAATGTGGTGGGTAGGAAGGTTCTTAATTCTATCTTCTTCCTCCTTTTCTCTAGCCCATCTCTCTTTAAGTTTAGCCAACATCCTAATGTTTTCATTAATTTGCACTTGAATAGCATTCATAGGAGTGACCTTCCTCTCCTCAAGAGGAGAAGTTCTAATTTTAAGCAATTCTACCTCATGGGCTAAATTGTCTACCTTCGAAGAGAGATTATCTAGTTTGTTTAGTTTTTCTTCTACACTCTTATTGAAGGCTTTTCGGGTAGTGATGAAGTCTTTAAGCATAATCTCTAGTTCAGAAGTGGAGTTCTTGGTGCTAGGATAAGCATTGTTGTTCCCATAAGAATTAGAGGGGAACGGTCTAGGATTGCTACCAAAATTACTCCTATAAGCATTATTATTAAAATTGTTTCTAGAGATAAAGTTCACATCTACTTGTTCTTGAGCAATCAAAGAATTCAAAGGAACATCACGAGGATCAACAGAAGATTGCTTGGAAAGTAGAGACATGATCAAGTCAACTTTTTCATTTAGGGAGGAAATCTCCTCGACAGAGTTTACCTTCCTACCTGTTGGAGCGCGTTCGGTGTGCCATTGGGAATAATTGGTCATCATATCATCGAGAAGCTTCGTGGCAGCACCAAGTGTAGTTGACATAAAGGTTCCTCCCGCGGCCGAATCTAACAAGTTCCGCGAGGTAAAATTCAAGCCTGCATAAAAAGTTTGGATAACCATCCAAGTAGTCAAACCATGAGTAGGGCAGTTCTTGACAAGAGACTTCATGCGTTCCCAAGCTTGGGCAACGTGTTCATTATCCAATTGTTTAAAATTCATTATGTTACTTCTTAGTTGGATAATTTTAGCAGGTGGATAGTACTTTCCAATAAAAGCATCCTTGCACTTGTCCCAAGAATCTATGCTATTTCTAGGCAAGGATTGAAACCAAATTTTAGCTCCTCCTCTCAACGAAAAAGGAAAAAGCTTAAGCTTAACAATATTACCATCTATTTCTTGGTACTTTTGCATACCACAGAGTTCAACAAAGTTGTTTAGGTGTAAAGCAGCATCATCTCCAGCACAGGAGAATTGATCTTTCATAACTAGGTTCAGTAAAGAAGGTTTAATTTCATAAGAAGGTGCTGAAGTGGCAGGTGTAGTGATAGGCGTGCAGATAAAGTCATCGTTGTTATGACTAGTGAAGTCACACAACTTGGTGTTCTCGGTGAAACCCATAGCAGCAAGCAAGCAAGATAACTATTTTTGTGATTTTCGATAAAGGATACTAAAGCAAAAATTGAAAGGTAAACTAACAAGACTAAAAAGCAAAGATAAAAGATAGCGTGCAACTCCCCTATCTTGAAGAGTGGAGTCCCCGGCAACGGCGCCAGAAAACTTTGCTTGATGGCTTCTCGCCCCTCGTTGGTTACCCCAAGTGGAAGGTTTGAGATGCAGTGTAGCGGTAGTTTTCCCTTGGCAAAGATACCAAGGATCGAATTCCCCTGAGACTCCAAGGTTCAACAAGAAGGTGTCAACTGCTAACGGCGCCAGATATTTAGCGGCTGACTGGACCTGCACACAGATACAAATAACTTTGCTCCCAACGAGTACAGAGAGGTTGTCAATCCCTCCGGCCTTGTCGTTTACAAAGGATCAAACGCAAGAGATAATAGTGATAGGTATTACTTCAACTAGTAAGTAAAAACAGAAAGTAAATAGCGGATGTGATCAATGATGGTAATATGGACCGGGGTCCCATGACGTTCACTAGTGATGTCTCTCTCCCAAAATATGATAAAACAGCTATGTGAGGTAAACGAATTACAGCTGGGCAATTGACAGGATTATGTGCGCAAACCAATGCTAACTATGCTGCAAGAAAGGTTGAGGCTCAAAAGCATGGGCGGTACACCAAGGTAAGTAGGCCGAAATCCATCTGCATCTAATACTAATCATCCACCTTGAGATATCTATCCAGAACATCTCGCTGGTATTAAGTTGCGAGTCCCACCCATAGTGTAAACTCAAAGCAACAGACAACTGCATTAAAAGAACTTTGCATAAAGTAAACAATCCTTGCACCCGCGAGTACAAGCATCGTTGTTTTCCCCCTTGTGGCAACATCACATCCCCTATACTCATGTTTCTGTCACTCAAGCTAGTCATCGAGGGGCATGAACCCACAATCATGCATAACGTTCCCTCTTGGAGTTACTACCTACTACTTGGCCAAAGCAATAAATAGCAACGGAGAACATGCAAGAATTACTCAAGAACATAAATATAAAAGAGGTAAATCAAATATATTACTCACACATAATCTGAACATAATCTCATAATCCATCGGATCCCAGCAAACTCAACATAGCAACAGCATAAGGATTACATATGTGCCTCGATCATGTAGGGCAGCTCACGAGGTCTAATTAGTGAAGAACAATGAGGGGAGGAGAACATCACATAGCTACTGGTCATGGACCCATGGTCCAAGGGAGACTACTCACAACTCATCCGGGAGGCGTCCATGGTGGTGGAGAGGCTCTCGGTGGTGATCCTCCCCTCCGGCAGGGTGCCGGGAAGAGTTCTCCTGGTGCTCCCGATCTTGGAAGCGTGGCGGCGGCGGAACAGAGATGAGATCGCGAAAAAGGGTTCCGTCCTCGAGGGTTTTGGGACGCGGTGTAAATATATGCCAAAGGGGGGCGTCAGAGGGGACCTGGGGGGCCTAGGCGCCCTGGCGGCGCGGCCTAGGGGGGGCGCCCCCTGGCCGCCTGGAGGCCTGGTGGCCCCCCCTCCAGCCCTACTTTGGCCGCATGGAAGCTTCCGGAACGCTGATTTTTTATATATTTTTCTCGGAATTTTTCTGTCAGTTTACGTAATGGGAAAACCTAAAATACAAAAACAGCAGAAAACAGAAACTGGCACTGGGGTGCACTAAGTTAATAGGTTAGTCCAAATATGATCAAAAGTGTATGGAAGTGTATAAATATCATAGCAATATCACACAAAAGAGGCATGGAGCAAGCAAAAATTATAGATACGTTTTGGACGTATCACTAACTACACGGCAGATCTGGCTCCGGAAGCTTGGGTTGAGAGTTACGAGATGGCCATGGAGATGCTGGACGTGGATGAAGTGTCTTGCATGAAGTACTTTACCATGATGCTTGAGGGTACAGCCCGTACTTGGCTAAAGGGTTTGCCACCTAATTCCATCGGATCATGGGGGGGAGTTACGTCGCCAGTTTATCAAAAATTTCACAGATACGTGCAAGCAGCCAATGTCAGTGGTGGATCTGGCAGCCTGTATACAAGGAGACCAGGAGCCTACAAGTGCATGGGTGCGGCGAGTATCAGAAATCTTGCACTCTTCGAATGGTATCAATCCCAGTACAGCAATAGTGACGCTGGAAAACAATTGCCGGTTTGAGTCTCTGAAGTTAAAACTAGGACGGCTCAAACGGGATTGTAATGACATGGGAACTCTCATGAGCGCTCTGGTGAAGTACGGGGACTCTAACAACACTAAGTATCCAGAAGCAGATGGAGATAAAACGGGAAAAGCCAATAAACCCGGTAAACCGGCAGAGGCTAATCCGGTCGGAACAAGCTTCTTAGGCAAACAAAAAGCGGAGGGTGGCTCTGATTTCGTAGCCAATACGCAGGTTCAAGGGGGCTTTCAGCGCAATAATGGTAAACCGCCTCTACAAACCGGCGGAGGGCCCATTAGCTAGGAGCAGGAGTTGAATGAGCCTTGCCCGAAACACGGATCAATGGAACATCCAGCTAAACACACTATAGGAGAATGCAAGGCTATGATGGAAGCCATGAGCCGGTTCAGATCTAACAACAGGCCACCGGGCGGCGGATCAGGCCCCGGGTTTTACGGTCCGGGTCACCAGGGGAGCGGCTCCGGATCAGGATATCGTGGCAACAACGGTGGTTATAATAACCAAGGCAGTAATCAGTATGGTCAGGGCGGTTATAATAACCAAAGCAATCGGCAGCATGGTCAGGGTGGTTACAATAACCAAAGCAACCAACAACAAGGCCAGGGTCATCATAATAACCAGGGCAATCAGCAGCGTCAACAGCAGCAGCAGCAGTCCGGATATCAGAGTAATCCGAAGGAGCTGAGTAGCGGGCAATATCATGTGTTCACTACGAGTCTGTGCAAACGGGATCAGAAAATTTTAAAACGGGCGGTCCATGCGGTTGAACCGGCAACACCACAGTTCCTGCGCTGGTCGGAGCAACCTATTGTATGGAGCCGAGAGGATCATCCGCCACGAGTGGATAATCAGGGCCAATTGGCTTTAGTGGTAGCACCACAGGTGGGTGGCTACAAATTCACTAAAGTCCTCATGGACGGCGGCAGCAGCATCAATATCTTATATTATGAGACTTTCCGTCGCATGGGGCTAACAAATAAGAAGCTAAGACAGTCAAACACGGTGTTTCATGGAGTGGTGCCAGGTAAATCAGCTTACCCAGTTGGGAAAATTGACCTAGGAGTTACCTTTGGAGATGAACAGGATTCCAGGTCGGAGATGATAACCTTTGAAGTTGTCAAGATCCGGAGCCCTTATCATGCTCTGTTTGGAAGGTCGGTTTATGCCAAGTTTATGGCCAGGCCGTGTTATGTTTATCTACAGCTCAAGATGCCAGGTCACAAAGGAACCATCACGGTTCATGGAAGTCACAAGATTGCATTGGAGTGTGAGGAAGGAGACGCCGCTTACGCGGAAGCAGTATGCGCAACGGAGGAGTTGAAGTTTTACAAAGACAATGTTGATCTGGCAGATATGTCCCCGTTGAAGAAGCCAACTACAGAGCATGATCCGGCATTGAAGTTTAAGTCTGCGGAGGAGACCAAGCAAGTTGATTTTGTGCCAGGCGATTCATCCAAGCAGTTCACTATCAGCGCTAACCTTGATCCTAAATAGGAAAGCGCGCTCATGGAGTTCATCCGTGAGAACCGGGATATTTTTGCATGGAAACCTTCTGACATGCCAGGTATTCCGAGGGAACTCGCTGAGCACAGTCTTAACATTGATCCGAAGTTTAAACCGGTCAAGCAGTATCTGCGCCGCTTCAACGAAGAAAGGCGCAAGGCTATAGGAGAAGAAGTGGCCTAGCTTTTAGCCGCAAGGTTCATAGTTGAAGTGTTTCACCCGGAGTGGTTGGCTAATCCGGTGCTGGTATTAAAGAAGAATGGAAAGTGGAGAATGTGTGTAGATTACACAGATCTAAACAAAGCTTGTCCAACTGATCCTTTTGCTCTTCCTCGTATTGATCAGATCATTGATGCCACGGCAGGATGTGAGCGGTTAAGTTTTTTGGATGCATACTCAGGGTATCACCAGATCAAGATGGTAGTTAAAGATCAGGAGAAGACGTCCTTCATAACCCCTTTTGGTGCGTTTTGCTATGTGTCTATGCCCTTTGGGCTCAAGAGTGCCCAAGCCACCTACCAGCGTTGTGTACGAAATTGTCTCAAGGGGCAGATAGGGAGGAATGTTCATGCTTATGTGGACGATATTGTGGTGAAGTCAAGGAAGGAGGAGACACTGATAGAGGACCTTAAGGAGACCTTTGACAATCTTCGGGCCTATAAAATGATGCTTAACCCGGAGAAGTGTGCTTTCTGTGTTCCGGCAGGTAAGCTCCTTGGATTCTTGGTGTCAAACAGAGGAATAGAAGCCAATCCGGAGAAGATCAAAGCAATCACATCTTTGACTAAACCGGCTTGCATAAATGATGTTCAGCGGATCGCTGGCCAGATCACAGCATTGAGCCGGTTCATCAGCCGTCTGGGAGAGAAGGCAATCCCGCTTTATCAGATGCTGAAAAAGACAGACCGGTTTATATGGAGTGATGAGGCAAACACTGCGTTTGAGGATTTGAAGCGGCAATTGGCAGCGCCGCCGGTCCTCGCTGCCCCTGTTGATAATGAGCCGTTATTGTTATACGTCGCCGCCAATGCACGGGCAGTCAGCGTGGCAATCGTGGTTGAGCGCAAGGAGGCAGGAAAGGAATACCCGGTTCAGCGTCCAGTCTATTATGTCAGTGAAGTTCTCATTGAATCTAAGCAGAGGTACCCGCATTGGCAGAAGCTGGTATATGGTGTGTTCATGGAAAACCGGAAGTTGAAACATTATTTCCAAGGCCACCCAATAACTGTTGTTAGTTCAGCACCATTGGGGGATATAATCCAGAACAGGGAAGCTACTGGCAGAGTGGCGAAGTGGGCCATTGAGCTTAGCCCACACGGATTGAAATATGTGCCACGCACCGCTATCAAATCTCAAGCATTGGTTGATTTCATCAATGATTGGACATAACTGCAAACACCAGAGGAGAAGCCAGATCTTACATACTGGACGATTCACTTTGACGGTTCAAGGCAATTAGAAGGCTCGGGGGCTGGAGTTGTTTTAACTTCCCCGCGTGGGGACAAGTTTTGTTATGTCCTCCATTTACTATTTCCTTGTAGTAATAATGCAGCAGAGTATGAAGCATTGCTTCATGGCTTACGGATGGCCAAGGAAATGAACTTGAGCTGGGTCAAGTGTTTTGGCGATTCAGATTTGGTGGCACAGCAGGTATCTGGCAAGTGGGATTCAAGAGATCCTCTCATGGCAGCTTACAGACGAGAAGTTGAAGCAGTCGCAGGATATTTCAAAGGGTATCAGGTGGATTACATAGACCGGCGAAGGAATGAAGCGGCCGATGCTCCGAGCCGGCTGGGTTCTCAACGTAAACCGGTACCACCGAATACTTTTTTGGATGAGCTACACAGTCCATCAGTTCAAGTACCATCGGAGGAAGACCTGGCTGTTCCTGATCCGGAGGCACAGCTAGTCGCAGCACTTCATGTTATTCCGGATTGGACGCTGCCGTATTTGGCGTATTTAAGCCGGGGAGAGCTGCCGGATGACGAGATCGAAGCAAGACAGATAATCCAGCATTCCAAATCTATGACAATTGCAAACGGAGAACTTCACCATCGCAGTGTTTCCGGAGCGTTCCAGCGGTGTGTGTCACCTGAGGAAGGTTGTGATATTCTGCGTGAAATCCATGAAGGGGATTGTGGTCATCATGCCGGTTCAAAATCCTTGGTGGCTAAAGCTTTTCGACATGGATTCTATTGGCTGACGGCCCATGCTGATGCAGCGGATCTAGTCCGGAAGTGCGATGCTTGTCAGAAATTTTCACGACGTGCTCTTGTTCCGGCGCAGGAGCTCCGGATGATACCGATCACTTGGCCGTCTGCAACTTGGGGGCTTGATATGGTTGGGCCTTTCAAACGATCCCAGGATCAAAAAACTCATCTGCTGGTTGCTGTGGATAAATTTACAAAGTGGATTGAGGCAGAACCTGTGATCAAGTGTGATGCGGCAACAGCGGTTAAATTTATCAAAAAGGTAATTTTCTGGTTTGGTTTTCCGCACAGCATCATCACAGACAATGGTACCAATTTATCCAAGGGAGAGATGGAAGAGTTTTGTCAACGCGAGCATATTCGACTAG
The DNA here is from genome assembly GCA_902687465.1 of Secale cereale. NCBI lineage: Eukaryota > Viridiplantae > Streptophyta > Magnoliopsida > Poales > Poaceae > Secale > Secale cereale. The sequence goes on along the minus strand of LR738715.1, from coordinate 242,625,645 downwards.
ACGTATCTTCTGTAGCTCACCCTCAATCCAATGGTCAAGCTGAAAGAGCAAATCAGGAGATTTTGCGACCCCGGCTTATGACTCCCTTGCAAAGAACACCAGGGTGTTGGGTTGAGGAGTTACCTTCTGTCCTTTGGAGCATCAATACTACGCCGAATCGGTCCACAGGTTATACACCTTTCTTTATGGTGTATTGTACTGAAGCGGTCCTTCCAAGTGATATCCATCATGATTCGCCACGGGTGACGGCTTATGTTGAAGCGGCCAATGAGCAGGCAAGACATGACAGTTTGGACCGGCTAGATGAAGAACCTGACATAGCAGCAGCACGGTCTGCAATTTATCAACAGGACTTGCGTAGATATCACAGCCGCCGGATCAAGACCGGGACGTTCCAGGAGGGAGATTTGGTACTCCGGCTCATCCAAGATCAAACAGATATGCACAAGCTATCCTCGCTTGGGAAGGGCCCTTTGTGGTCAGCAAGAATCTGCACAACGGTTCATATTACCTGGTGGACGTTCGAGAACACAAGGACTCACGGACATCAGAGGAAGAGACAAAGAGACCGTGGAACATCGCCCTCTTGCGGCCCTACTATACCTGAGCCATGGGCTCCGCTGTATCCTATGTATATATTATGATTAATGAATAAACCGGCACCCTCGGTAAACCGGGGGATCGCCTTTTTTCCAATATAAGCATCTTATGGTGATAACCATCTACATCTTACGTCTCTTATTATATGTCATATTTTAAAATGCTTTGATCAGTCTATCTGGTTGTGCAGGACAATTGCCATATATGTACTCTGGAGCTGCGATCACTAAAAGGCTTCCTGTTCAAACGTAGGTCATATTCGAACCAAAGAGAACATAGCCATCCTGTTCAAACATAGGTCGTATTCGAACCAAAGAGAACATAGCCATTCTGTTCAAACATAGGTCGTATTCGAACCAAAGAGAACATGGCAAAGGCCAGTAGGGGGCAGGATCGTATCCGAATCCTAGCTTAGCCCCTATGGTCCGGTTTGTATGGTCGTATTCGAACCATAAGCTCAGTGGATCGTATTCGAATCCACCGCTTGGCTAAAGTTAAAAGGCCAGTAGGGGGCAGGATCATATTCGAATCCTAGCTTAGCCCCTATGGTCCGGTTTGTATGGTCGTATTCAAACCATAAGCTCAATGGATCGTATTCGAATCCATTGCTTGGCTAAAATTTTAAGGCCAGTAGGGGGCAGGATCGTATTCGAATCCTAGCTTAGCCCCTATGGTCCGGTTTACTGATCGTATTCGAATCAGAAGTTTTGATTTGGAGCCTGGCAGCTCGCAAAAAGCCTCGACTACATGTTTTTCCTTGCAAACTTGCATTTTTTGTATTGCGTTTTCTGATTCTTTAATCCGGAGGGGGATAATTCCAAAGTTGGCCACATATCTTCAAGGTCTGGACAAGGAGTTCCAGCATTATTTAAACCGGTAGCTTCTGTAAACCCGGAACCATTGTTGGGTCTGTCCCAAAGGCTCCCTCCGAAAACTACAAAGTTCGCCGGATTAAAATATCAAGCATACTTAAATCAGGTATGAAGTTATTCCTGTTTTAAACAGATATTTGTTTGATATATTTATGAGAACAATTTGATGGGTCCGGTGGTAAACCGCTAGGACACCTTTTAAGAGTTTTCTATGCAGAAACAGAGAGTATAAACATATCAGACAAAGGATTCAACTTGGCAGATACCAAAGCAAGGTTGGGTCGTCCGGATCACGACGGACAGTAGTTCAAAGCTATCCTATTACAAAGGCACAGCAGGCCTGAACAGATTAAAGTTTTTCCGGCAAAGTAAAACCAAAGCTACAAAGATAAACTGATTGTCCTATGCTTCCTCCTGCTGGGACGGTTGAGGATCGACATGTTCCGGAGCTACTTCGTCTTCTTGAAGCGGCTGAAAGTCAGGGACGCACGAATCGATTTTCGTTAAAGCGCGGAAGTACATCTCTTCCGTAATAAGTTCAGACGGATCAACATCTGGGGCGAAAGTATGGGGGCGCACTGGTGGGATTAGATTTACGGTATCATAAACCAGCCGATCCACCCTCTCGTTCTGTAAATCATACCCCGGCCTAGTCAAGTCTGATTCGGCAGCAAGCTTGCTAGCGAGAGGACGCATCTCCTTAGTCAAAGCGTGGAGGTCTTTGGCAGTGAAAGCTGATCCGTCTTCTTTAGTGCTTGGATACCCGTTCAAGGCTTCTTCCGAATCAAAATCTGGAACCCACACTTTGGCTCTGGTGAGCGCTATGAGAGAACCGGCTCGGGCAGCAGACTTCTTCACTTCCTCCAAGCGTGCTGGCAAGACAGAAAGTTTCTCTAGTGTGCCTTGGATAGTGGTGGGGGCCGGTTTATTGAAAGACATTGCGCTTATGATCCTTTGAGTACCGGAATACAGCTGCTCGACCAGAGTATAAGACGCCTTGAGTTTCTTCCGTAAATCATCCCCAAGATGGGTAACGCGGCGCCCTACATATGATCATTATAGTTAAACCGGACCGGAATACAGATTGCAAGGATGAAAGCATGCGTGCAGATTAAGTACTTACCGAAGACGGCAGAATTCATCAATTCGATTTGCCGCTTTAAACTAGTCAGTTCTTCTGTCACTGGATTAAGAGCTTCCTCAACATTCTTTGCTCTTTTCTCCAGCGCGTTCTTTTGCACTTCAAAGGCTGTCCGCTCCTCTTCAAAATATTTCTTCAGCTGTTCAGCAGTAGTTAAACTCAGCGCCAAGTCTTTTTTGGCCTTGGCAGCAACAGATTCAGTTTCAGCAAGTCTGTTCCGGAGTTCAGTAATTTCATCAGCCTTCCGGTTTAAATCAGCCTGCAAGGAAATTCAAGTGGAATAATCAGCATAAAGTTCAGACAAAGTCTCAAGTACATAACCAAGTTATCCACTTGACACTTGGGGGCTAATGGGCTATTGAAGTATCAAAGAGTGGCAATTCAAAACAAGTCTCAAGCACACAAACAAGTTGTCTACTTGACACTTGGGGGCTAATGGATAGCTGAAACATCAAAGGAAAAATTCAGACAAGTCCCAGGCACATAGACCGAATTATGCCCCTGGCACTTGGGGGCTAATGTAAGATCATTTGCTCGAATTGGAAGTACCGGTTCACCTTCTAAACATAGCTAAACCGGAACTTGGGGCTACCATGGTATAGATAGAAACACAACAAAGGAAAAAACAAAAGACAAGGGAGATACCTCGTATTTTTCCTTCATCATGCTGATTAAGCCCGCTTCATAATCCCGACCGGTATGAAGCCGGTTCAGATACCCGGAATAGAGTTCCTAGGCACTCAGCTCGGCGAAGCTAGACAAGTCAGTGCTCCATTTGCCATTCTCTTGATGGAGCTTCTCCGCTTTAGCTATATGCTTGGCTAAAACAGTGGGCTCAGCAGGAGCGGTGTAAGATGTACCGGTTATTTGAACATCCGGAGAAGGAGCAACTGCCGGTGGTGGAGTAGCAGTGTGAACCGGGCTAGCGGGTGCCGGGCTAGTCCAAGGAGGGTTGGCCTGGGCAGGACTCGTCGGTTCATGGACGTTTTCAGTGTTGGGGTTCTCAGGAGCAGTGGCATAAGTGTGTTCCATGGGAGCAGGATCTTCAAGCTGAACTGTGGGCTCACCTTCCGGAGGGACAGTTGTATCCGGATCAACCGCCGGATCATCAGTGGCAGTCTCAGCAGCCGTTTTGCTGGCCTTTGCCTTTTTTCTAGGCTTAGGCTTGCTGAAAGGAATTAGAAAATAAATCAGAGTCACAAAAGCAAATGCAATCATAAACCGGATAAGGTGAAGGACTTACCCTGGGACAGTTTTCAGGGCTGGGACTTGTGTGGCAGTAAATTCGCCAGAAGAAGATAAAGGAGTCTCCTGATAATTAGGGTCAGAGGGTTTAAGTGGTTTGCGTATAAGCCCGGCCTTGGGATGAAGAAGAGTTGGAGAAAGTATAACCTCAGAGCGGCGTCTCCGGGCCGGAGTAAGAAATATTCCGGAAGACTCGACTACAAGGCCACTATGGCGTGTAGCCCGGCGAGCTTCATGTTGATGTTTCTTCAAAAGAAAATTGGGGTCCAGTTGAGCGTAAGGATGAGAAAATTGATATTTCCGGACTACCCGACGAATTTTTGGTGGAGGCGGTCCTGAGTCTGAAGAAAGAGTAATTACCTCAGTTTCTGCCGCTTTATCTCCTTCAGCCAAATCCTGTGAAAAGACACCGTTAACACAAGTCTGGATAAAAGTGAACAAATCATAGCCGGATTAAAACATACCTCAGAGTCCGGATCATCTTCTTCAGCATGTGAACCGGAGCTAGCAGCCGCCTTTCTCTTCTTAATAACGTAAGTTTTCCGGCGCGGCTGTTTGCCTGCTTTATCCTGAGGTTTCCTCTTCCAAAAAGGATCATCAGCCTGTACACAAGAAGAAAGATAAATAGAAGATAATTTAAATGGACGGATTAAAAGCAAATAGAAGGGATTAAGGCTTACTGCGGGCAGCTTGTTCTTCTTATAGTATGGAGCCAATCCAGTTTGGCTACATTCTTCCAAAGAAACGTTGAGCATCTTCTTGGCAGATTCAATGACTTCAGATTCAGAAAGCGTTATTTTGGAAAACCGTTGAGGATCATCCGGCTTTCCGGAATACTTGCACATCAAACTAGAGCGTGGGCTCAGAGGGAGGATACTCCAGGTAAGCCAGCAGCGCATAAAATCAATTCCGGTTAATCCATTGGCCATAAAGGCCTTCAGCTTGGCGAGTTGAGAAGCGAACCGGGGCCGTTCTGAAGAACTGAGACGCTGCGGCAAAGGGTGATCTTCAGGAAGACGATGTTCGCGATAACCCGGCAGTGGGTTCTCTCCTTCAGGTGATGTGTCAAGGCAATAAAACCAAGACTTGTTCCAATCCTTGGGGTGTGTATGGAGAGCGGCATGAGGAAAGACTGCGTCTCTTCTCTTCTGAATGCTGACCCCGCCCAGTTCTTGATGAGGACCACCAGTAAACTCAGTTCGCCGGTTCAACTGGAAAAAATCCCGAAACAAGTCGACTGATGGCTCCTCTTGCAGATACACCTCTGAGAAAACTTGAAAATCACAGATGTTTGAAATAGAGTTTGGACCTATGTCCTGAGGGTGAAGTTGAAAAGCGGCAAGCACGTCCCGGAAGAATTTCGAATCGGGAGGAGTAAAACCTCGGGCCATGTGGTCAAAGAAGACAATAACTTCCCCTTCTTTGGGAGTAGGGGGACATTCATTTCTTGGGGCTCGCCATTTTAGGACTGTTTGAGGACCCAGAGTGCCAACGGCAGCAGCGTTAACTAAGTCTTCTTCCGTAATGATGGAAGGGACCCAGTGGCAGGAAACAAACTGTTTGGCAGACATAGTAGCAGAAGGAAAGTGCTGAAAGGGTGAAGTATAAAATCCGAATTATTCAAGCACAGAGGCATAAACCGGAACACATATGCAAAATCACAACGACGGTTTAGACAAGGGACTAATGACATTGTTAACCCGGAAGTAAGCAGGAAACATGCTACTACCGGTTCATGATAACAAAAGAGAGGAGCTAAACCGCCGTGTTCATTATTGATGCATTACAGAAGCAATATATGGCTGACTAAACCGGCAAATATAGTACAGTTTTGTAAGGATGAAGAAACAAGTTTCTACGGAGAGCTAAGGTAAAACAGATCTGAGCGGTAAGAAAAAGAGAAAACTTATGCAGGTCTATTACAGAGAGATCTGCGGGGGTCTTATACAGAGCGGATGAATCTAAAGGATTAAATCTAATGCCAAAATCTAAGCATAAGGCAGCGGAGCGGAAGCAAATTTCGAAGACAAAATCTAAAGGTTGAAACTACTTCGAACATGGCGTCTAGGACGAACAGATGAAGCTTTTTCTAGGTCTAATGGCGGAGGCATGGGAAGAACCCTAAAGCTACAGATCTATAGCAAGGGAGAAAGAATACCTGAGACAGCAGGAAGCAGCGGCGGAGTTATCTGGTCGCGTTCGGGTTGATGCAGCGGCCGGACTTACTAGCGACGGCGAGCTTGACGGACGACGGCAGAAGCTTGAGCTCGGGCGACAGAGGAAGAAGACGATAGGAAGGAGATGGAGAAGAGATGCGGCGGTATTTATAAAGGGGGAGAGACGAAACAGCAGGCGCGAGATTTGAGGAAGTGAGGGATTGGATAAAGATTCCCTGTCGCCTCGATTCTCGGGATGGCCTTTAAACAAAAGTAACAGACAGCTGCGCGCGTTAAATGCGGAAGTGATGTCACGATCGAATTAAGTGATTTCCAAGGATGACGTCATCGCCGGTTTACAAAACTGAGAAGACACAAGAAAGAAGATCATGCAAGACTCAGAAGACTGATGTGAACAAGTTCAAATCATTCTGGGGCCTAATGTCAGGGATATTACTAGCAGGTATAAACCGGCTAGTGTAAACCGGATTATGGTAATATAGTTGTGTACTTATAAAACCCAGTAGAGGTTACGACCCATGAAGGCTTAGGGCCCATGTATAGAGTTATGTTTTGTAAACCGCCTGGTCATGTAACTTGAGAGACAAGGAAGAAAGAGCAGAGACCGAGGTAGACACAGATATGAGCCGGCCTCGGTACTCTGTAAACCGGACCGGGCGTCGCCTCTATATAAAGGGATGACCCGGCGACGGTTCAAGGAAAAGAAACAACCCGTCGAGACACAGGCAAGCAATCCGCTCCCTGTTCATCGACGCCCAAGCAATACCAAACCAAACTAGACGTAGGCTTTTACCTTCCTCGAAGGGGCCGAACTAGTATAAACCCTCTGTGTCCTTTGTGTGCTTTTAACCCCTTCAAGCTAACCCGTGCGATGGTTCCTCAACTAAGTCCGTTAAACCGGACATCTGCCGTGTTAATTCCATGACAGAAACCGTTTACCTCGGACCTTCGAAACGCATCTGCTATACGAGCTATGGCAATACTGCCGAACTACCTCCCCAGTACTGGGTGATGTCGGGGTTATCTTGCCACTAACCGCATAGAAGAGTTTTCGATATCGGCCGTCTTAAGTATTCCAGAACTGCTGCGATATATTTGTGACGACAACACCTCGGAGCTCAACTCCCCGGGACACTGCCACAACCCCTAAATAACAGGAGGCATCGAGAACAATGTTCTCGTCACAAAGACATCGGAACAATCCAAACAATACTCGCGTGAACCTAAAAAAATTAGTGAATTTTTGAGAGTAGAAGAGACAAGTAATCGTCAGGAGTCCTCACCAGAGTGAAAAGGGATGAGGAGTAAAAAGAAATCCTACTCTCCGATATATATATAGGACCCAAAACATTTTCAAGTGTGTGCCTAGACTCAACCGTCAATGATTCGATCAATCAGTGGGGGCTTCTAGGTCGGAGAAGGCTCTGAATACCAACTTGTAATGCCCAGTATGAGATTATACCTCCTACGTGTCGAGGCACGACTTAAAGGTATAAGCTCATACTAGAATGATCTCAAGTATGGTATCTTTGCATGACTCATGTAAAAGAGGGATGAAATTGCAAAAGAGTAGTTGGCTTACACTCGCCACGATACATTACATAAGCAATCATCATCCAAATAACATCACAGTCCGACTACGGACGAAGATCCAAATGAAAGATACCAAATAAATAAAGCCACAAGGTCCGAATCGCCCCTAGTAGAAGCCACTACTGATCATCGAGATAGTACACGTAGTATCGCCCACGTTCTTCATCGAACTCCCAGTACAGCTCTGTGCCGTCTCCTGTGTAGTTCACCATAGTACCTGCATCTGGTGTTGTGTAGAATCTGTGAGCCACAGAGGACTCAGCAATCCCGTTCCCGGGTAGCAAAACTATCTAAGCCTTGGGTGCACAAGGCTGAAGAACAAAGGTTGCAGCTGCACTAGCACTAGCTTACGTGTTTAGAGCGAGAAGAGAAGTGCCACGAGCGTCAAAGTGATCACGAAGTGATCCTATCTAAGCACGTCAAACATAACCCCACCGTGTTCACTTCCCGAACCCCTTCGGAAAATGACCGTCACGGTTACTCACGCTGGTAGTGTATTCTGAACATGGTGTCAAGTTTTCTACAACCGGATATTAACAAATTCCCATCTGCCACATAACCGCGGGCACGACTTTTGAAAGATCAAACCCTGCAGGGGTGTCCCAACTTAGCCCATCACAAGCTCACGATCTGCGGAGTCGCAACTCCAAGGTGGGAAGACCCGAGTATTCTCGGAATCCCGTGCTCAAGATATTCCGACTAAGGTAAAACTAATCTAGCAAGACCTCCCGGCATGCCGACACCCTGACAGTAGCCGCGCGTATCTAGTCTCAGGCCACGACCGGATGGGTGATGCTACAGGTTTTTACCAGCCCTCGGCTTCCCCCAAGGTGGCCCCGCAGGCTCCCCATTTCGGACCAACACTCATTTGGAGCACTGGCCCGGGTTGTTGATTAAGAAAAGGGTTTATAACTCCCTATGCAAGTTTTAGTTATTAGGCAAATGTAAAACCAATGTTGGGCCTTGCTAGAAAAGCTTTAGCGCTAAGCGGGTTATCGAGGGGGTCCCATAACCCCAACCGTGTGAGGAACACAGTATCAAGGAACATAACACCGGTTTATACGGTTCCTAGGGTGGCATGAGTGGAACAAAACACCAAGCAAGAGGCTTAGCCTTCCACCCAATGCCAAGTATATAGATGATTTAGTTTAACAGATTATATAGTGTGATATCCCAACAATAACTTCATCATGAAGCAAGAATCTTCAAATCTTCTCCTGCAACTAGCAATGCTATAAGAGGGGCTGAGCGGAGCTTACGTAGCCAAACAAAGGTTTGCTAGGTTGGGTGGTTAGAGAGATTCATGGCTACAATAGGAGGCTGACAAACGAACATGGGCATCGAGGCAATAAGCTAAAGAGCGAGACATCAAGCAATAGGCAAAGATAGCAATGATATCTGGGTCAGGTCATCTTGCCTGTCGAGTCGTCGATGGGATCGTAAGACGGCTCCTCGTCCTCAACCTCGGTAGGACCCTCGTTCTTGGACTCGGCTCCCGGCTCTACTCAACACAAGAACACAACATGGCACAAAATCAAGCACGGTGCAATGCACAGTCAACATGATGCAAGACAAGTCTATATGATGCATTTCATGGAAAGGGATGAATCACACAAGATCAACAAAAAACAACAAGTTTAAATGAGGTCGGAATCAACATATAGCAAATCTGTTAAGTCCTCATATGCATATTTTGAAATTGGTCCAGATCTGAACAAACCTTAAGTTAAAGTTGTTAAACAGCAAGCTAACACCATGATGATCTACACGAAATTCTAGTCAAGTTTCATGTAAAGTTTGTTTAATTTGGAGCTACGGTCTAGAAGATATGAGCAAAACAAGACAAGCAAGGCAACGGTGCAAGATGCACCCAAGCATCAGGCAAACACACTCCAAACATGTAAACAACATGATATTATGATTCTACATGCAAAATCACACAAGTTTCATATAGGGCACGCTCAAAACGGAGCAACGGTTCAACACATACACACGAAACAAGATACAATGCAAAGCTGAAGTTAACAGCCACATGGCATGTTTGGAGCAAGAAATAAATAAGCTACATCACCCAAACATGATGACAAGAAGCATGGATGTGAAGTAGACATGTTCTACAGCAAACAACTCCATTGGAGCAACTCCGTAGGAGGCATGGATCAATAGCAACAAGCTACACCAAATTGATCATGGTGTTAAAAACCTGACAGGCATAATTTATAGCAACTTGAGAGCAAGAAATAAATAAGCTACAACAAGCCATATGTGCAAGTAAGGGCATGAATGGATAGACAAAAACATGGACAACAAGGAATGATCATTGGCCACTCCAAAACAAGCATGGAATTGAGTGGGGCATCAAGCAAACATAGGCCCTGTTTGGTTCAGCTTTTAACGACGGATTCCGCTGCCGCGCAGCAGAATCTGCACCAAAGGGCGAACCCAGCAGAATCCGATTCCAGAAATCCGCTGCCAAAATCTGAACCAAAAGCGGAAGCAGCCCAGGACGTGATTTTCAAAATCCGGTTCCGCTGCGGGCCAAAATCTGAAAAAGTTGTATCAGTTTGTTTGACAAATGACTTACATCTTTTTCACATCAGATTTTCCACAGCTGTTTTTCTACAGCAGATTTTTCACATCTGCTTTTAGAAATCCACAGCCGAACCAAACAGGGCCATAGCATCAGGTTAAAACAGATTCCAGACTTGGCAGTTTTTTTCACTAAGTGTAAAACAGTAACATTGGCATGGTATGTTTACAAGCTTGTTTAAGTCACCTCATGGCATATCATGGAAAGTGGTTTGCACCACAGCAAAGACCATATGCTGGTGCTTCTAAAACATATTGACATGTGACATGGGGACAAACACATCAATAGCAAAGAGCATGTCAAAACAGCATCTCATAACAAGTTTTAGCGCTTAACAGCCACATGCACTTTTGCAACAGAGATTAACATGGCAATATGACCCCTAACATGAATGCTACAGCAACCATCATGTAGAGCACTTCACAATGAACATTTTGACATATCATATGCTCCATTTGGATAAACATGCACCAAGTTATCACATCTCAAACATGGCAACAAAATAACAAGTAAAAACAGTTTATAACAAGTAGCACTCTTGTCATGAAGATTAGGTTATCTAGATGAACTCAAACAAGCATGCCACAATGGAACAAAACGTAGAGCACATCACCACGATCATTTTGATATATCACACGCCCAAAATAGATCTACGAGCATGAAGTTACAGCCATGCAAAGGAGGCAACAAAATAACAGATTCCTAGGACTTAGTGGTTTTTATACCTCACAAAAAGTCAAACGTGGACGGGGATGTCCCGGGACGGAGGGATCCGGCGGGGACGGGGGCGTGCGTTTGAATGGGCGGATGGGTGGATCTGGTCCCGTCTTCCAGATCCGGCCGTGACGGAGCTCCGGCCGCCGGAGACGACGACGGCGGCGGTGGCGGCTCGCCTGAGCCGGCGAGGCGGCGATCGGCGGCGATGGCAAGGGCCGGCAGCGGCGGTGGTAGTCGGGCCCGCGGGAGGTGGCGGCCGGCGGCGGTGGCGACGGCCGGCCGGGGCGGCGCGGAGGCGGCGGCGATGGCGCCGGAGCAGCCGCGGAGGCTCGGGCGGAGGAGGAGTTGGTCGCGGAGGCGGCTGGGCCGCGGGGGCCCGATCCGGGCGGGCGGGCCCGGACGGCGGCGCGGTGGCTGGTGGGCGGTGGAGATGCCACGTGGAGCGACGGGGTTGGCTGGGCGCGTCCGGCCGGACGTGTCCGGCGGCGAGAGGAGGGAAGAGACTAGGGTTTGTCCGAAAAATGGACGTGGGGAGGCTTATTTATAGATTGTGGGAGCTAGGAAGGTCCAAATGGGGTGCGGTTTTTGGCCACGCGATCATGATTCGACGACCGAGATGATGGGAGTGGTTGTGCTGGGTTAGTGGGCTGTTGTGGAGGGGGTCTTGGGCCAACAATAAGAGGTACTTTTAGCCCACTAGGTTAACCGTTGGAGTACCAAACGAACTCCAAACGCGACGAAACTTGACAGGCGGCCTACACGTACCAAAACAACACCGCACGACAAGTCTCACGCCATTCCGGAAACGTTGCACGGCCACACACGCAAGAAGGACTCGGGGGTGCCACGGGCACGTGTGTGAGTGTCAAAACTCGAAACGGACAACGGGAAGAGACGAGTGGGACTGGGTGCAAGTGACAACACGAATGCAATGCAATGCACATGACAACATGACATGGATGAAATGCACACACGCACACAACAAAACGAAGAAATCCGAAATGAAAGAAGAGCCCAGAATGGAATTGATGAAGTCAAAGTTTCATATATTGCCATAATTGGAAAGTGTTATATCTGGGGCATTACAGTGATCCAGGAGTGGATCACTGGACAACGGTCAAAATTATCCTTAGAGGTATAAGGAAATGTTTCTTGGTTATGGAGGTGATAAAGAGTTCAACGTAAATGGTTACGTCGATGCAAGCTTTGACACTAATCCAAATGACTTTGAGTATCAATTTGGATGCGTATTGAACGTAGGAGCAATTAGCTAGAGTAGCTCTATGCAGAACATTGTAGACATAGAAATTTGCAAAGTACACAAGGATGTGAATGATGCAGACCCGTTGACTAAGCCTCTTCCACGAGCAAAACATGATCAACACCAAGAGTTTGTGGGTGTTAGATTCATTGCAATGTAATCTAGATTATTGACTCTAGTGCAAGTGGGAGACTGATAGAAATATGCCCTAGCGGCAATAACAAAGTTGTTATTATTATATTTCATTATTCATGATAAATGTTTATTATTCAAGCTAGAATTGTATTGACCGGAAACTTAAATACATGTGTGGATACATAAACAAATACCGTGTCCCTAGTGAGCCTCTACTAGACTAGATCGTTGATCAAAGATGGTTAAGGTTTTCTAACCATAGACACGAGTTGTCATTTGATAACGGGATCACATCAGTAGGAGAATGATGTGATGGACAAGACCCAACCGTTAGCATAGCATATGATCGTTCAGTTTATTGTTACTACTTTCTTAATGTCAAATACATGTTTCTTCGACCATGAGATCATGCAACTCCCTGACTCTGGAGGAATGCCTTGTGTGCTATCAAACGTCACAACATAACTGGGTGATCATAAAGGTGCTCTACAGGTATCTCCAAAGGTGTCTGTTGGGTTGGAATGAATCGAGACTTGGATTTGTTACTTCGTGTGACGAAGAGGTATCTTTGGGCCCTCTCGGTAATACAACATCTCAAGAAGCTTGAAAGCAAAGTGACTAAGGAGTTAGTTACGGGATGATGTATTACGGAACGAGTAATGAGACTTGCCAGTAACGATATTGAAATAGGTATGGAGATACCGACGATCGAACCTCGGGCAAGTAGCGTACCGACGGATAAAGGGAACTACGTATGTTTTCATAAAGGTTCGACCGATAAAGATCTTCGTAGAATATGTAGGAACCAATATGGGCATCCAGGTCCCGCTATTGGTTATTGATCGGAGAAGCGTCTCGGTCATGTCTACATCATTCTCGAACCCGTAGGTTCCACACGCTTAACGTTCGTTGACGATATAGTGTTATATGAGTTACGTATGATGGTTACCGAATGTTGTTTGGAGTCCCGAATGAGGTCACCGACATGATGAGGAGCTCCGGAATGGTCCGGAGGTAAATATTGATATATAGGATGATATGGTTAGGCCAAGGGGTCAGGCCCACGGGGCTTTAGGTCGGTGCAAAAGGATGTTTTGCAAAGGTCAGGGACCAAATGTCGGAGACCCTGGCGTCTGGACCAGACGCCAAGGACTGTGGCGTCTGGTCTTGGAAGTCCAAGAAGGATTCTTCCTTGCTGGCAAAACCGACTTTGAGGAGGCTCTTTCTCCAAGTTTCGACCCCACGGCTCAACATATAAATAGAGGGGCAGGTCTAGCACCCGGACCACATCAAGATACACCAAGCCGTGTACCGGCAACCCCGACCCTCTAGTTTATCCTCCGTAATAGTTTCCGTAGTGCTTGGCGAAGCCCTGCGGAGGTTGTTCTTCACCACCACCGTCATCTACTACTTCGCCCCTCTTGTTGGATCAAGAAGGCGAGGACGTCATCGAGTTGAACGTGTGTTGAACGCGGTGGTGCCGTACATTCGATACTTGATTGACACGGATCGTGAAGGTGTACGACTACATCAACCGTGTTGATAAATGCTTCCGCTTAGCGATCTTTAAGGGTATGAAGATGCTCTCCCCCTCTCGTAGCTATGCATCTCCATGGATAGATCTTGCGTGTGCGTAGAATTTTTTATTTTCCATGCAATGTTCCCCAACAGTTGTGTGGTTAAACAAATAATTGTGTTAAGGTCCGTGATTCCCGTAGCATGCACGTATGATCTTCTAGTTATGTGATGAAGTTGGAGCGTGATTTATTCTTGATTGTCTTCCTTTGCGTGAAAGTTGGGGACGCGCGATGGTTAACTCCTACCAACCTCTCCCCTAGGAGCATGCATAGTAGTACTTTGCTTTGAGGGCTAATAAACTTTTTGCAATAAGTATGTGAGTTCTTTATGACTAATGCTGAGTCCATGGATTATACGCACTCTCACCCTTCCACCATTGCTAGCCACTCTAGTACCGCGCAACTTTTGCTAGTGCATCAAACCCACCTTATACCTTTCCTCAAAACATCCACCATACCTACCTATTATGGCATTTTCATAGCCATTCCGATATATATTGCCATGTAACTCCACCGTTCCATCATCATGTTTAAGTTTACCATCGAGTTGTAATTTTGAGTTGTAAGTAAATAAAAGCGTGATGATCATCATTATTAGAACATTATCCCATGAGAGGTTATAAAAAAGGAGAGAGGCCAAAAGAGTCTCCAAAAAAGAGAAAAAAGGAGAAAAGATTCTCCAAAAAAAGAGTCTCCAAAAAAATGAGAGAAAAAGAGAGAAGGGACAATGTTACTATCATTTTCCACACGTGTGCTTCAAAGTAGCACCATGTTGTTGATTGTAGAGAGTCTCCTATTTTGACACTTTAATATATTACTAGTGGGAATTTTTCGTTACAAAACTTGGCTTGTATATTCCAGCGACGGGCTTCCTCAAATGCCCTAGGTCTTCATGAGCAAGCAAGTTGGATGCACACCCACTTAGTATATTTTGAGCTTTCATACACTTATAGCTCTAGTGCATCCGTTACATGGCAATCCCTACTAACTCACATTAATATCGATTGATGGACATCTTCATAGTCCATTGATTTGCCTAGTTGATGTGATACGTTCTTCCTACTTTTGTCTACTACCACCTTCTATTCCACCCATATATAGTGTTATGTCCATGGCTCACGCTCATGTATTGCGTGAAGAGTTGAAAAAATTTAAGAATGTAAAAGTATGAATACAATTGCTTGGCTGACACTGGGGTGGGCATGATTTATACTTTGTGCTAAGAAGAGGGAGCATAACAAGACTATATGATTTTGTAGGCATAACTTTCTTTAGCCATGTTATTTTTGAAGCTTCATAATTTTCTTTCTAGTATGCTTGAAGTATTATTGTTTTGATATCAATGAACCTTTGTTTTGAATCATATGGATCTGAACATTCAAGGAAAATAAAGTAGAAATACATTGCTAAATATGCTAGTAGCATTCCACATCAAAAAAATTGTTTTTATCATTTACCTACTCGAGGACGAGCAGGAATTAAGCTTGGGGATGCTTGATACGTCTCCAATGTATCTATAATTTTGATTGTTCCATGCTATTATATTATCAACTTTGGATGTTTCATATGCATTAATATGCTATTTTATAATATTTTTTGGGTCTAACTTATTAACCTAGAGCCAGTGCTAGTTTCCTTTTTTTCCTTGTTTTTTAGTTTCCCAGAAAAGGAATATCAAACGGAGTCCAAACGGAATAAAACTTTCACGATGATTTTTCTTAGACCAAAAGACACACGTAGGACATGGAGTTCAAGTCAGAGAGTACCCGAGGGCTCGTGGCCCCTCAGAGACCCCCTGACCCCTACCTTGGCCTATAAATTCAGAAGTATTCCCAAAACCCTGACAACATCCACGAAAATACTTTTCCACCGCCACAAGTTTCTGATCTCGTGAGATCCCATCTAGAGGCTTTTTCCGGTACTCTGCCGGAGGGGGATTCGATCACAGAGGGCTTATACATCAACCTTGTCGCCCTTCCGATGATGCGCGAGTAGTTTACCACAGACCTACGAGTCCATAGCTAGTAGCTAGATGGCTTCTTCTCTCTCTTTGATCCTCAATACAATGTTCTCCTCGATGTTCTTGGAGATCTATTCGATGTAATCTTCTTTTATGGTGTGTTTATCGAGATCTGATGAATTGTGGATTTATGATCAGATTATCTATAATATTACTTGTATCTTCTCTGAATTCTTATATGCATGATTTTATATCTTTGTATTTATCTTCGAATAATTGGTTTGGTTTGGCCAACTAGATTGGTAGTTCTTGCAATGGGAGAGGTGCTTAGTTTTGGGTTCAATCTTGCGGTGTCCTCACCTAGTGACAGAAGGGGTAGCGACGCACGTATTGTATTGTTGAAATCAAGGATAAAAAGATGGGGTTTATATCATATTGCTTGCTTTTATCCCTCTACACCATGTCATCTTGCTTAAGGCGTTACTATGTTCTTATGAACTTAATACTCTTGATGCATGCTGGATAGCGGTCGATGTGTGGAGTAATAGTAGTAGATGCAGCCAGGAGTCAGTCTACTTGTCATGGACGTGATGCCTATATTCATGATCATTGCCTTGGATATCATCATAACTTTGCGTTTTTCTATCAATTGCTCGACAGTAATTTGTTTACCCATCGTATGCTTTATTCAAGAGAGAAGCCTCTAGTGAAACCAATGGCCCCCGGGTCTATTTTACATCTATTATCTTCATATCTATAAAACCGAAAACCCCAAAATACCCTGCTGTAATTATTTTATGTTTACTTTATTTTGCTTTTTTACTTTAGTTTTAAATTTATCTCTATCAGATCTCACTCTTGTTCGTGACATTGAAGGGATTGACAACCCCTTTTTCGCGTTGTGTGCAAGTGTTTGTTAGTTTGTGCAGGTGCATATATTGGAGACTTGCTTGTACCTCCTACTAGATTGATACATTGGTTCTCAACTGAGGGAAATACTTATTTCTACTTTGCTGCATCACCCTTTCCTCTTCAAGGGAAAATCAACGCAATCTCAAGAAGTAGCATATGCGTGCCCTGGTGCCTAGTGGGCAGCTGCCCCCCCCTCCGGTGGGTCTTGGTTCCAGTATTTTTTATTGCAAAAATAATTCTCCAAAAAGTCTTTTCTAATTGCAAGAACTTTTATTTCTGCATAAAAAACAACACATTGGTAGTTCAGCAGAAAACAATGTCAATCCAGGTTAGTTTCATTCAAATCATGCAAATGAGAGTCCAAAACAAGAACAAAAGCATTAGGAAAAGTAGATACCATGGAGCCGTATCAACTTCGCAAAGCTTAACCCATTGCTTGTCCTCAAGCAATTCAGTTGACAAACTGAAAGTGCTAAATAAAAACTTTTTCAAACTCATTTGTTCTTGTGTCGATATATATGCTTAAATAATACCCAAGTTTTCAGCAAAGATCATAACTAACCATGCAAACGATAACTCTTAAAAGTTATATTCATTCATATCAATGGCATAATCAACTAGCGAACAATAATATGATATGTCAAATGCCAACACTTTGTCAAAACAATCATGATATACTATGACAATGATGGTATCTCGCTAGCCCTTTTTGAGACTGCGAAATATAAATGCAGAGCACCTCCAAAGTTCAAGTAGCAACATCTTCAATTCTTCAGCGGTAGCTTCATGATTCAGTTCTTTCCCATGGAAGAATTCACCTTGCAAACTAATATAAACAATAGCCCAAACGGCGGGGTTATGTCCAAGAATATGCATTTTCATCTTATGCTTCCAACTAGCAAAATTAGTACCATCAAAGTAAGGACCTCTACGGTGGTAACTTCCCTCGCTAGACGCCATAGTCTCCTAGGTTGTGAAACCAAGGCTATGATCACCAAAGCTATTGAAATCAAGGCAAATGGAGACCAAAGCTCTGATACCACTTCTAGGATCGAAAGTATGTCTAGAGGGGGGTGATTAGACTACTTGACCAATAAAAACTTAGCCTTTTCCCAATTTTAAGTTTTGCCAGATTTTAGCAACTTAGCACAAGTCAAGCAATCTTCCTACACATGCAATTCTAGAGTTGTGGCAGCGGAAAGTAAAGCATTGCATATGAAGGTAGAGGGGTTAGGAGAAAGCAAACACAATGGAGACATGGATGTTTTTGGTGTGGTTCCGATAGGTGGTGCGCTGTTGTGCATCCACGTTGATGGAGACTTCAACCCACGAAGGGTAATGGCTGCGCGAGTCCACGGAGGGCTCCACCCATGAAGGGTCCACGAAGAAGCAACCTTGTCTATCCCACCATGGTCATCGCCCACGAAGGACTTGCCTCACTAGGGTAGATCTTCACGAAGTAGGCGATCTCCTTGACCTTACAAACTCCTTGGTTAAACTCCACAATCTTGTCGGGGGATCCCAAGTGACACATAACCAATCTAGGATACACCACTCTCCAAAAGGAAATAAATGGTGTGTTGATGATGAACTCCTTGCTCTTGTGCTTCAAATGATAGTCTCCCCAACACTCAACTCTCTCTCACAGATTTGGATATGGTGGAAAGATGATTTGAGTGGAAAGCAACTTGGGAAGGCTAAAGATCAAGATTCTTGTGGTTGGATTGGAATATCTTGGTCTCAACACATGAGCAGATGGTTCTCTCTCAGAAAATGAGTACTGGAAGTGTAGGCACGTTCTGATGGCTCTCTCATATGATGGAGAAGGGGTGGAGGGGTATACATAGCCTCCACACAAAATCTAACCATTACACACATTTGACCCAACTCGGTCAGACCGAATAAATGAACTCGGTCAAACCGAAGCGGTTCAAAATGTGAACGTTAGGCTTTTCGGTGGGACCGACAGTATCAACTCGATGAGACCGATGCGTTAGGGTTAGGGCAAACCTCATCTCGGTGAGACCGATCACATGAGCTCGGTGAGACTGATTTCAGTAATAAGCTAACAGAGACTTGGTCAGGCAAACTCGGTGGGACCGATCGCTCATTTCGGTGAGACCGAAACGTTATGAAAAGGAAACAGAGAGTTTGCATTGCCTACTCGGTGGGACCGATTCACTTATATCGACCGAAATGTTACGAAGGGAAACAAAGAGTTTACAATCACATCTCGGTGAGACCGGGATCCCTATTGGTGAGACCGAACTTATTAGGGTTTGTGGCAGTGGCTATGTCAAGTGAACTCGGTGATGCCGGATAGATCAAATCGATGGGGCTGAGTTTGACTTTTAGGTTTAGGACATATGTGGAAATGAGAAAGTGGTTCAGGGATTTGGAGCATATCACTAAGAATTTTGAGCAAGTAAGCCATCAAGCAACACCTCATCCCCTTTTAATAGTATTGGCTTTTCCTATGGACTCAATGTGATCTTGGATCACTAAAATGAAAATGTCGAGTCTTGAGCTCCTGCCAATCTTTGTCCTTAGTATTTTGAGGGGTCCACATCTGTAATCCATGCCACGCCAATCATTGAAATTCTTGAAATATTTATCTTGAAAGGATATTTGTTCAATGAGCTATATGTTGTTATTAATTACCAAAACCACCCGAGGATTAGTTGCACTTTCAATCTCCCCCTTTTTGGTAATTGATGACAACATATAGATCAAAGCTTCGACAAATGATAATAAGAGTGAAATATATCGCCGCTTTGAGAAGTATGTGATAAGCAAGAGCTCCCCCTAAATTTGTGCATTATTTAAGATTTGCTTTTGAATGCAAATGCACAATCAATTAGGATCATGGGTTACTCTTCCATGTCGCATACATCTTGGTGGAGCGCTCAAAATGATAAGATTTAAGAAATAAGCACTCATCACCAAAATAGCCAAGTGAATTATCATACACAATTAAATAGGCACACATTAAGCATAGTATGATATGATCAAGTACATAAAGTATCTCACGCACATAAGCAAATTGTAGCAATAGCCAAACGATCAAACGAAGTAGCAAGCAGAAACCAACAAAGAGAATCAAGACACTCTCTCTCGAAGCCTAATGATCTATACACTGTCTCCCCCTTTGGCAATAAGTTACCAAAAAGCTCGAAAATGCATAGTGCTATACGACACTCTAGGCACGATCTCTGGGAGCTGGTGAAGAAGTCTTCTCGCTGGTGCCTCCGGTGTACGTAGATGGCGTGGATATAAGAGCATCTACAAACGCTTCCGACGAAATATGTGGAACTGGAGGAGTTGATACTGGAGGAACAACTATGGCAGTGGCTGCATGAGCTGAAAGTGTAGGCCTGGGCTCAACAACTGGCATAGCTGAAGATCTTGGTCCTCTTGGGACTCTCTGAAAAGCATTAGTTGTATCTTTGTCCTCAACATCTTCCTTGAGCTTCTCCACAGCAGTCTGGATCTCTATGATCTTCTCATCTAGATCATAGAATTTAGTCTCGTGATCCGCTCAAGACTCGCTTGATTCTGGGTCAAGTTGGCCAAACTTTTCTCAATCCTCAGAGTGGCCTCAAGCAGGTGGCTAAGCCGATCTTGCTTGGTCTTGGGGACTCCAGAAGCACTTGCTAGCTTTGTTGTCTTTGCTTGTGCAATCTTCTCTTGGCCTTCAACAGATGTAGGATGGGATGCATCCATGACAACTTCATTATTCTCAAATTCTGGCCTAAGAGGTAGATGCCTCTCGTCAAGAATATATGTCCCTTTCTCCAACCTGGAGTTAATCAACATCTGAATGTGGGGGGCATATCCACAAGACATCTTCTGGTCAGCTGTTGTCCTCTTGATTGTCTCTACAATCAGGCTCATGACCTTGAACTTCTGTGGAACATCAAACATGTGGAGCAAGTTGATGGAGTGACCTCGGATCATCCTATGATCTCCTGACTTGGGCACCAAAGTGTGCCTAAATATGGTGTTGATAGTGGTCAGTCCAGACATCAGATGATATATAGAACCAAGCTTGTGAGTCTGCAAGTCTTTATCAGGAATTGGCTTGTACATTTTTTCCATAGAGTCATGATCCTTTCTGGGGTTGGCATACACATCTGTGTCATTGTCATCTTCCTTGGGGGCATTGATCAAACTTGCCCATTCAGCAATTGTTGATTGATATCTAGTTCCTTCAGTCATCCATACAATTCTACCATCTGGATAGAAATGAGCAGTGGAGTAGAATTGCATGATCATCTCATCATTCCATCTGGTTAGTTTCTTCCCAACAAACTTGTCAACCTCATTCTGCCTGAAGCTTTCATGCACACCTAGAAAGAAATCAGCATGCTTGTCAATGTATTTCCAATCAACCCACTTCATGCCACAAACAATGGGCTTCTTGTCCAACAAGACTATTTCATAGAAATCACGTTGTTCCTTGGTGTGAAATCTGTAGTCCACAAAAGTTATCCTCCTGGTAGCATATGGATCAGTCTGTCTCCAACGTCTCAGACCTGCATCCTTTCTCAGCTTTATGTTTTCTGCAACAATATGGGCATCATTATGATCTAGAATTTTTGTCTGAAGCTTCCTGAGCATCACATTCTCTCTCATCATCATCTGAAGATTCCTCTTTTGATATTGCTCTTCTTATGGAATATCTAGCACTGGGGCCTTGTTCTTCTCAGCTGCAGGAATGTCTCTAGTGGATCTCTTGGGTGTTGAAGCCTTGAGGGAAGCTTTGGGCTTGGACGGGGCAGCCCTGGCTTTGATTGCATCTCCCATCAGCTTCTGAGTCTTTGCAGCAGGTGCAACAGGATCATCTACATCATCATCAGCATCATCATCATCTCTCATAGATGGCTAGCCAATCACTCTGGCAGTAGTCTTCCTAGCTCTCTTCTTGGTTCCAGCAGGCTCATCATCTCTTGATTCAAGAGTAAACACCATGGTTTCTTGTGTGGAAGCTCTACCCTTTGACATTGGAGCTCTCTTGGCAGGAGCCTTTTTGTTCAGACCAGGCTTGACAACTCTAGCAGTTTCCTCCTTCCTCATGGGATGTTTCTTTGAAGTGACCTATTGAGCCACAAAGTCATCATCCTCACTGTCAGAATTCTTATTGTTCCTTGTCTTGGTGGCAGCCTTCGGCAGATTGCTTGGAGTGCTTCTGCTGCTCTCATAGTAGCTGCTGTTGGCGGGACTAGAGCCCTCGCTAAGATCTGCCTGCTCCACTGACCTGTTCTGGCTGTCACTGCCCTCAAACATTTCTAAAACTGCAAGCTGACCCTATGAATAGATATAGTTGAGATAGAGTGGATGAGAATCACAAAGTGCAGAGTTTTTGCAAAACAATTGAGTCAAAAACTTGGTTTTAGGTTTCTACAGAAAGCATTTCGGAGCTACTGATTTGTTGAACTCGGTGACACCGAAGCAACTTTGGAGTCTAAACTAGTGAAATCGGTCAGATCAAGACACACTTCGGTGACTCCGAGATTGCTAGGGTTTCACTGAGAATTGAACTCGGTCACACCGATTTGTAAGTTTCGGTCAGACCAAAAGTCACAAGTGAATGGCCTAAGCCAAATCGGTGAGACCAATTTCCACAACTCGGTCGGTCCAAGATGGGTTCGGCGGAAACCTAACCCTAAAATTTTGAATCTAATCTAATATAAAGGGATTTTGCTGGATAGGATAATCTCAGACGTGGCAAGAATCATGGCATTGACTTTGTGCTAAGAATCAGATTGAGAAAAGAACAAAGGGTCGAAATCATACCCTAACTTGGCCATGAGTTCACTACGGCAACAACGGCGGTGAGGATTCCCGTTGACGGTAGCGGAGACCAGCGGTAGGGGGTCGCTGGCGATGAGGAGATGATTGATACATCTCCAACATATCTATATATTTTTATTGTTCCATGCTATTATATATGATGTTTTGGATGTTTAATGGGCTTTATCATACACTTTTATATTATTTTTTGGACTAACCTATTAGCCCAAAGGCCTAGTGCAGATTGCTGTTTTTTTTTTGCCTATTTTAGGGTTTTGCAGGAAAGGAATATCAAACGGAGTCCAAACGGAATAAAACCTCCGCGAGAGTTATTTTTGGAACGATATCAACACAGAAGACTTGGAGTACACGCGAGGGAACAAAGGAGGCGGCCACGAGGGTCCAGGGCGCGCCACCCACCCTCGTGGGCCCCTTCTGGCTCCCTCGATGCCCTCCTTCCTCCTATATATACCCATATACCCTGAAAATATCGAGGAAACAGAGAAAACACTAATTCCACCGCCGCAACCTTCTGTTCCCGTGAGATCCTATCTTGGGGCTTGTTCCGAAGCTCCGCCGGAGGGGGGATCTTCCATGGAGTGCTTCTACATCAACACCATTGCCTCACCATGAGTTGTGAGTAGTTTACCACAGACCTTCGGGTCCATAGTTATTAGCTAGATGGCTTCTTCTCTCTTTTTGGATCTCAATACCAAGTTGTCCTCGGTCTTCGAGGAGATCTATTCGATGTAATCTTTTTGCGGTGTGTTTGTCGAGATCCGATGAATTGTGGGTTTATGATCAAGATTATATATGAGAAATATTTGGTTCCTTTCTGAATTCTTTTATGTATGATTATAATATCCTTGCAAGTCTCTTCGAATTATTGGTTTGGTTTGGCCTACTAGATCTATAGGTCTTGCAATGGGAGAAGTGCTTGGCTTTGGGTTCAATCTTGCGGTGTCCTTTCCCAGTGACAGCAGGGCAGCAAGGCACGTATTGTATTGTTGCCATCGAGGATAAAAAGATGGGGTTTATATCATATTGCTTGAGTTTATCCCTGTACATCTTGTCATCTTGCTTAAATCATTACTCTGTTCTTATGAACTTAATACTCTAGATGCATGCTGGATAGCGATCGATGTGTGGAGTAATAGTAGTAGATGCAGAATCGTTTCGGTCTACTTGTCACGGACGTGATGCCTATATATAATGATCATGCCTAGATATTCTCATAATTATTCGCTTTTCTATCAATTGCTCGACAGTAATTTGTTCACCCACCATAGAATTCTGCTATCATGAGAGAAGCCACTAGTGAAACCTATGGCCCCCGGGTCTATTCTCAACATATTAATCTACAATCTACTTTACTTTGCTGTTTTTACTTTCTGTTCTTATATCCAAAAATACCAAAAATATCAAACTATTCTATCTATCAGATCTCACTTTCGTAAGTGACCGTAAAGGGATTGACAACCCCTTATCGCGTTGGCTGCGAAGTTCTTATTTGTTTGTGCAGGTGCGAGGGACTCGCCTGTGGTCTCCTACTGGATTGATACCTTGGTTCTCAAAAACTGAGGGAAATACTTACGCTACTATGCTGCATCACCCTTTCCTCTTCGAGGGAATACAATGCAAGCTCGAGAAGTAGCAACGATCCGAAGACCTAGAGTCGGCAGAGCTGGACACGCACGGGTGAAAGGTTTCGGAAAAAATTCCAAAGTTCGGCCCATGGGTATTTATATCCAGACCTTGTTAGTGTGACCGAGTGGAATGGCTCGGTGGCATCGAGATGCAGAATCACAAGCGGTTACTGGAACTCGGTGAGACCGTACTGGTCAAATCGCTTGCACCGAGATTGAAACCTAGATCAACTTAATGGACTCGGTATGACCGAAAGGAATGAATGGTCAGTCCGAAATGCACTAAGAGGTATTGGAAGTTTAAGTCTATGACGAATCGGTGACTCCGAGTGCTCCTCACCCACAGGGTTTGAATGTGACTTGATCAAACTTTGTGATGTAGCATGAATAGAGTTCGAGACAAGAAAAGCATAGATAGTTAGAGGGATTTCTTAGGCATTCTTGTCCATCCATTTGGCAAAATAAGAAAGCCAAACAAACAAAGCAACAAATGGATGTCCTCGAATGAGAAAAATATGCACTCAACATGCTCATGCAATAAGATAGCAAATGAAATATGTGGCAAAGCATGCACAAATAGTCTAGCATCTATCAAGCAATTGGCGATGACTAGGTCATCTATATATGAGTATATTGACTTAGGAGTCAAATGAGAACATCTGATCATATGTCATACTCATATTTTAAGCTCAAGTGGGGTTACCACTTTTACATAAAGAATTGTTGTGTTCACACCATTAGAGTTACTTTAGCTCAATTCTTAGAGTAAAGCTCCCCCTAGATGTGATATCCCCCCTAAGAGGAATGAACTAACCATGGGTTTTGCCGATGATGACTTCATGTAGGTGTTGAGGATGTAGATGCTCAATGTTGATGTAGATCATTTGGAGCAATCCATTTGAGTGAGTTGCACTTTCAATACCTACATGGGTTAGTCCCAAAAGGAACGAACAAGGATATCCATGGACACAGGTGAAGTACACACGAGATGATGTCAATGAAAACATTAGGTTACATTGTCCCTTGTCTTACCAACACTAGGGTTTGTGACTCCTTGGACTAGTGCAAGATGATTGCACTTGTCCTTGCCAATATGAATATGAGTGAAGTATGTTGGCGGAGTCACCCTCAATAACTCTCTAGTTCTTCTTCTTCGGGATCCACATCATCTTGATGGGAATCCTTGGAGTTGTAGATGTACTTGATGAAGTAGAACTTGACGTAGTCTTGGGAACCCACTTGACCAAAGCCTTAGGAGTTTGTTCAAATGCATCAATCTCCTCTTGAAGGTTGTCCTTGCCTTTTAGCTTGTGGTGTTGTGGTGGAAGATCATCTTGGGCTTGTGTCCCCTTGAAGGAAGTAGGATCATACTTCTCTTGTTGAGGAACAAACTTTGTCTTGGGGTATTGATCTTCTTCCCACCCAACTCCATTGGCATTGAACTTTTGTTCAAAACCAACACCTTGATTCTTCCAGTGCCTTCCTTGCTTGCGTACAATTTCCTCGAATTGCTTACTCTCGACAAGGCTCTTATAAACACCTTTCTCTATAATTCCCTTAAATAAGCTATTTTGTTGCTCAAGTGTAACTTGGCTAAGAGAATCATTAGTGGAATCAAGAGAACTACTAGAGGCAACAATATTTGATTTTTCATGATTATTGTTACTACTAGAGGAAGAAACTTTCTTGTTCTTATTGCTAGATTTTACTTGTGGCATGTAAGTAGACAATAGTAAAAGCTTGGCAATGTAAGAAAACCTTTTATTACGAAGATCATCATTGATTGCTTTTAAGAACCCATGCTCTTGCTCTAGATTGAGCTTTCCAAAGCGTAGCTTCTCACGAGTCCTCAAAAGCTCTTGATGATCTTCTAAGGTAGTTTCATGAGCTAACTTAAGAGTGTTTAGTTCTTTAGTTAGACTCTCAATCTCCTTCTTATCATCGTCATTCGTTCTATCTTGATTAGCATGATTGATAGCAATTTCATCATAGTTTTAATCACTACACTACTACAGGATGCTGCTAACGCGACACTACGATCATTGACCCTTCGAGAAACTGTGTGCGATGCAATAATCGCAAACAGTGCTGTATGAAAACCGTAAGAAATGTATAAAACTTTTGCGATGAGGGATGCATCAAACACGGTTCATGTTTTATTTGCGTGTGTGATGAAGGGCATACAGTTCAGCTCAATGAACTGTTTGCGATGAGGAGGAACAAAAGAAACGGGCAGCCAGATAAAGGCGTGTGCGATACACAGCATACGGTTCACTCGAATGAACTGTTTGTGATTAGGAAACACAAAAGAAACGGTCAGCCAGATCAAAGGTGTGTGCGATATACGGCATGCGGTTCATTCGGATGAATTGTTTGTGTTGAGACATGAGAATAAAAACGGTTCAAATGAACAAGATGTGTGTGATACGAGGCAAACAGGTCTGTAACCAGAGACGTGTGCGAAGAACGATTAAGCATACAATTACACAAGTGACTACACACATAACATTTCCCCACACCAAAGAAATAAATTACATGCATACTAAAGTAGGAGAAACGAGGATCTAATCATCTACTTATTGTTGCGATGACGCTTGCCATTGCTCCGCTTCCGGCTGGATCCCTAGCCGTTTTGGGGAAGGAGGGACTTCCTCATGTCAACGATCCGCCTGTACATGCCATAGCTCGTGTACGCCTCCTTGGCCGCGTACACGACATGAGCTTTGTCGAGTTTCTCCATCCAGGCCGAGTGCCAGGCACGCTTGTCCTTGTTGCACGAATCCTTCATGTCTCTGTAGTAGGGGTCGATGATGGCCTCGGCGAGGTGAACCAGTGAGTCCTTCTCATGCTCCTTGCTACCCCTGATCTTGTATTGACCCTGGATGTCGACAAGATTCTGGTAGGCGATGCCCGAATTCTCGAGCGCCTTTACATCGTTGGTGATGTCCACTGTAGCGAACATGTAGTGGGGGCTATTCAAAACCTGGCAAAACGCTCGCAAGGCCTTGTGCCCAGGCAGTAGTGGTAGACGAGGACATGGTGGCGCACACACATTCTGGGTGACGGCGATCTTGGGACGAGACCCGGCACGAGCGTGGGTGTACTCGAGGTCGAACCCGACTGTCGGGGGAAACTGTCCGCCACGAACACCTATGGGACCGGAGCCCCTTGTCTGTGCGGTACGAGGGCGGAGGGAGCACGAAGAGCAGATCGAGGCAGACGCGCGGGCAGTTTTACCCAGGTTCGGGCCGCACGGATGCGTAAAACCCTACTCCTGCTTGGTTGTGTATTGAGTTTGGGCGCTCGGAGCTTGAAGGAGCAGCTACACGAGCGTGAGAATGATCTAGGTTTCGAACCGAACCCCCTCCACGTTGTGCATGGGCCTCCTTTTATAGTGCAAGGGGTCACCGACAGGTGTCAACGTAGGAGAAAGGGGTAAAAATGTAAAAGAGGTGGTAGTTGTAACAGTGCGGGAACAGTGGAGCTACAGTACAGAACAGTGGTCTATACCTACTTTAACAGTGGGGGACAAGGGCATTTAATGCCCGTCGCCGTCGACCCCAAAAGCTCCCGCCGTTGCGTCTCCGTCTGCCACGGCGATGGATCCACTGCCGTGGAGTGCCACCGTGTCCCCCAGGCTGCACAGCCATCCGCCACGCGTCCCTGGAGCGGCCCCAGGGCGACGCGTGGGCCGATGAGCTGGAGCGCGGGCACACAGCGCACCTCCCCCGACAAGCACCTTGCCGGGGATCTCGACCTTGCCGGGCCCGGAAGCTTGCCGCTCCCCGAGCCCTTGCCGGGTCTTCTAAGATAAAATCTTCTATTCGTCCTGACAAGCTCCTCTTGCCAGGGCCTCGTGCTAGTTAAGCAATCTCGAGCCTGGGACGGCCTTCCCGGCAAGCTCCTCTTGCCGGGGTCTTGGTCTTCTGTCTTGTATACTTTGTTTTTGAATGGCTAGATAAGGGGCAGGAAGGTCTCCGGCAAGCGCGTGGTGAACCCTGCCGCGGGGAGCTGCCGCCGCCCGTGCACAAGTTGGGGTACTAGGGTACCCCTACCTTAGTACACCGACACCGACCACCTTGTACTTATCCTCGACAAGCAACAACTCCATGATGTGGATGGAGTGCTCCGCCCAGACCGGGTCGTTGGTGTACACCACCGAGAGGTCCATGAACCTACTGTGGGTGTCCACCACGGCACGCATGGTGACCTGCTGCTCGTCGTCGGCAGCCGCTCGGAGCGCCATTGGAGCCGTGCAGGATACCCTCTAAGAATTTCTCTTGGTGGGTGTGCTTCTTGCAATGGTGGGGCACGATCGAAAGGTTGAAGAGACACAAGGATAGGCTAAATGGCTACTGTAATAAATGGGGGTCGGCCGGCCTGTAATCTTCACGTCTTGTCACGATGTTCATAGCGGAGGATTCCAGACTCCGGTGCATGCTTGACAACACCGCGCCCCGGGCGTGGGCTCAAAGAGCCTGTTCCCGTGCTACTGCGCTGTTTACCGCACAAGCTTCCCGCCCGGCTAGTTTGGCCACGCGTCGGCTAGAAGAGGGACAAATCGTGGGCGTTTATTGCCAAAAAGCTTTGTAAAAATGAAGTGTGTGGAATGACTTCGGTCATAAGTTTACCCTTGGGTGATGAGCTCAAAGTTACACAGAATGGTGATGATGGACACTCAAGTGCCATAATTAATTTTGCGCTCTACATTGCACACAGTGGAAGAAACCAACTGTGTGAAATATTGTCGAAGATCGCAACCGAATTAGCTATACAGATCGTGTGCTGTGAGATCGACAAGGTAAACTGATTCGAGAATGGTTAATAAAATCTAAGACCATTGCATATTAAGGTCAAAATAGTGCTAGCAATATACGAGTCTCATACAATGCGATTTCAACGATTGTACCACAAAAGCTCAAAATGTTACAAGGTTCAAGTTCTAGAGTTATATGGCTGAAATTCGAAGATTACAAGGTTCAAACTGATATTAGAAATGAAATTCAGCTCATCAGCTGCAAACGCTCGCGCTAACGCGCGGAACATGGATATCAGAGAGGCTCAAACTAATATCACCGCATCTAAGTCTGGCTTCGAAACCTAACAATTTTTGCAAAGGGGTCAGTCACCGAGAAGTCATGTATGGGGTTGACCTGATGACTTCCGATTACTCTGTCATGTGAAGTTCCAAAATGAAATTCATCATTTTTGGAGCCTACTCCATTCTGCCACCGGCGCCGGCGCTGATCAACAGACCATTCATTTTTGCGAAATAAATGTAGGGCAAACCTCATTTCCTTCAGCACCCTTGCTCTGAGAACAAAGAACCTAGCGAATATAATCTCTGGTAAGGTCCCTCGGTAGAAGTTCAAAGTAATTTCTAAGAGATGAAGATCTAGGCATTCGACGTGATTGTTATATTGTATCACATTATCGACCACTGGGCCTAATCTTATTTACAATAGAAGAAAACGTGTTAGTGCCTACATGCAGTTTTGAACATTACTACATGCCTAGCTATTTGGTTTGTAGGATTTGTAAAATGCACTAACATGCCATCTTCGATCTGACATGATTAACATGGGCATTTGATTACATTCTAGAAAAATGTAGCCTTCATCACAAGAGATTGGAGTGGATGAAAAGTTCCCTACGAAAACTAGTACAGATGAATCCAAATGAGAAATGCTTATTGAATGTAACCATATGGATCAAGCAACCAATACGGGGGGGGGGGCATGTATGTACTGAAATCCTCCAAAAGAACCTTCAGAAATTGTAGTACATTGTCATTGTAAACTTGGAAAAAGGTGTCACAAATTGAACTCCCTTACGGTTAACATTTAACAGGAAAGGAACATCACTTGGATATATAGCTTCTCCACGCACGAAAAGCATCTCAGGAAACTGACAACTTGCTTCAGGTCGAGCCCAATAGATTCTAGTGCCAAGACCTTCACTGTGCGCAGTTTCGGGGTCAAGCTTGTCAGAATCATTTTATGAATGACAGACAAACAAACATCTTCAAAATTAGAAAGAACATTAATTTGTATAAGGAGAGGTAGAAGGTGGCTATTGTACCTGAACGGGTGTGGATCCAATAACAAGTTCAGAGTATTTGTCAGACGAGTAGCCCACCACTGTCAATTTCGGCGCAGAAATGACATTGATTCTTGTTGGACCTTCTTGATCAACTACAAGTAATGTCTCAAGTGCAGGTGTGTCCTGGATGACCATACCGTGGTCCACCTTTTGTGATGTCTTCCTGCCGCACCAGCAACGCACATAAATAGTCCGAAGAGTCATGGAGGTGATGTGGAAGGTACTCAACCCATTGATCGCCTGAAGACAAAGGTACTCAAGTGCAGTATAGCCACGGAGCCGGCGCTCCCTGTCACCCTTTGAGAGGCAGACGACAACGAGCTCGAGGTGCTTCATTCATGGTAGAATAAGAGCGGGCGCGTCATTAAGGGGCGGGAAATGGCAGTTCCTGAACTTCGCGACGCGCAGCGTGGGCGCGAGGCAGAGTGCGGACGTCAGCAGCAACCGCATATGCCCATCATCAAAAGTGAGCTCCTCGAGCTGATCTAGGGCGGGGGATCGGAACCAGTCGTCAAGCTTGGCTCGGTCCTTGCCGTTGGAACGGAACTTGCCCATTCTAAGGCCTTTGGTTGGGCCAAGGTGACTGCCAAGGATCTTGGAGAATGCATCCAAGCTTTTGCGATAGCCATGGCAGAGCTCGTGGGTGTCGATGAGGTCGAGAGGGCTGGAGTTCCATAGGGGGCGCCACCGTTGGGAAACGAGGGTTGTCCGCGCCCCATATTTGATTGGGAGGAGGGAGATGATGACTATCAACATATCATCGGGGAGGCTGCTGATTAAGTCTAGGCCTGCTGGAGTCGCTTGCGCTTCTAGCTCGCCCCGTTCTCCACCTCTGGAGTCTCCTTGTCAGCGGCGCTTTTTGATAGAAATGGGAGTACAGAGAATATTTAGTTAAAACAGGGCAATAGAAAAGTGTATTGGTAACTAGAAGTTATTAGGTAGGGATATAGTAAGAAAAGGGAATAACAATTGGTTGCTTAAATACTACACAATTCATTTGACATTGCTGGGTAAGTCAACATATGCAGATAGTTGAAAAGAAAACTTACTTCGAACAAAGTCTGGACGGATGATTTTGTCGGGGAAGTTAGCATATATCTCATGACCAAGCCCTTCCATGTGCAGTGAGAAAATAGTCTTGATAACCCACAAGTGTAGGGGATCGCAACAATTTTCGAGGGTAAAGTATTCAACCCAAATATATTGATTCGACAAAAGGGGAGCCAAAGAATACTCTCAAGTATTAGAAGTTGAGTTGTCAATTCAACCGCACCTGGAAGACTTAGTATCTGCAGCAAAGTATTTAGTAGCAAAGTAATATGGAGGTAACGATAATGGTAGCAAAAGTAGCGATAGTAGTTTTGTAGTGATTGTAACAGTAGCAACGGAAAAGTAAATAAGCAACAAGCAATATGTGAAAAGATCGTAGGCATTGGATCAGTGATGGATAATTATGTGGGATGCGATTCCTCATGTAATAGTGATAACATAGGGTGACACATAACTAGCTCCAGTTCATCAATGTAATGTAGGCATGTATTCCGAATATAGTCATACGTGCTTATGGGAAAGAACTTGCATGACATCTTTTGTCCTACCCTCCCATGGCAGCGGGGTCCTATTGGAAACTAAGGGATATTAAGGCCTCCTTTTAATAGAGTACCGGACCAAAGCATTAGCACATAGTGAATACATGAACTCCTCAAACTACGGTCATCACCGGGAGTGGTCCCGATTATTGTCACTTCGGGGTTGCCGGATCATAACACATAGTAGGTGACTATTGACTTGTAAGATAGGATCAAGAACACACATATATTCATGAAAACATAATAGGTTCAGATCTGAAATCATGGCACTCGGGCCCTAGTGACAAGCATTAAGCATGGGAAAGTCATAGCAACATCAATCTTAGAACATAGTGGATACTAGGGATCAAACCCTAACAAAACTAATTCGATTACATGGTAAATCTCATCCAACCCGTCACTATCCAGCAAGCCTACGATGGGATTACTCACGCACAATGGTGAGCATCATGGAATTGGTGATGGAGGAAGGTTGATGATGACGACGGCGACGATCTCCACTCTCCGGAGCCCCGAACGGACTCCAGATCAGCCCTCCCGAGAGAGATTAGGGCTTGGCGGCGGCTCCGTATCGTAAAACGCAATAATTCCTTCTCTCTGATTTTTTTCTCTCCCCAAAAGTAAATATATGGAGTCGGGGGAGACATCGGTGGAGCAACAGGGGACCCACGAGGCAGGGGGCGCGCCCCCACCCTCATGGACAGGGTGTGGCCCCCTTGGTGTGGTTCTTTCCGCATATATATTTTATATATTCCAAAATAAATCTTCGTTGAATTTCAGGTCATTCCGAGAACTTTTATTTCTGCACAAAAATAACACCATGGCAGTTCTGCTGAAAACAACGTTAGTCCGGGTTAGTTCCATTCAAATCATGCAAGTTAGAGTCCAAAACAAGGGCAAACATGTTTGGAAAAGTAGATACGTTGGAGACGTATCAACTCCCCAAGCTTAAACCTTTGCTTGTCCTCAAGCAATTCAGTTGATAAACTGAAAGTGATAAAGAAAAACTTTGACAAATTCTGTTTGCTCTTGTTGTTGTAATTATGTAAAGTCAGCATTCAAGTTTTCAACAAAGATCATGAACTAACCACATTCACAATAACTTTCAGGTCTCATGTCTACTCATATCAATGGCATAATCAACTAGCGAGTAATAATAATAAACCTCGGATGACAACACTTTCTCAAAACAATCATAATATGATATACCAAGATGGTATCTCGCTAGCCCTTTTTGAGACCGCAAAACATAAATGCAGAGCACCTTTGAAAATTAAGGACTGCCTAGACATTGTAATTCATGGTAAAAGAGATCCAGTCACAATCATATTCAATGCAAATTAATAGCAATACATGCAAATGACAACGGTGCTCTCCAACTGGTGCTCTTTTAATAAGAAGATGATGACTCAACATAAAAGTAAATAGATGGGCCCTTCGCAGAGGGAAGCAGGGATTTGTAGAGGTGCCAGAGCTCGATTTTGAAAATAGAGATGAATAATATTTTGAGTGATATACTTTCATTGTCAACATAACAACCAAGAATCTCGATATCTTCCATGCTACACACATTATAGGCGGTTCCCAAACAGAATGGTCAAGTTTATACTCCCCCAAGCTTAGGATTTTAGCCTAAGTTGGTCTATGGCCAATATTGGCCTGATGGATATCCGAAATCGTAGTTGG
The DNA here is from genome assembly GCA_902687465.1 of Secale cereale. Lineage (NCBI taxonomy): Eukaryota > Viridiplantae > Streptophyta > Magnoliopsida > Poales > Poaceae > Secale > Secale cereale. The sequence goes on along the minus strand of LR738715.1, from coordinate 242,592,049 downwards.
GGTTGTACTGAGATGCAGTGGCTACCGCCTGACGAGCTGCATCTTGAAGACGAGTTGCCCTCGTCGTCTCCTGATACTCATTCACCTCCTCCCTGGTTATAGTATATCTTCCTTTTGCCTGAAAGTCAAAGAAAGTAGCAGCAGGGAGAGCAAAATGGACAGTGCGACGCCTGTCAATGATTAGTCGATACTGGAGGGATTGTTCATCCCTCTCAACGAATTGATGGCGAATCATGGCATTATAATCTAGAAAAGCATGAGGCAACTCTGCATCATTCTCGTGTATGGGCACATGAAGATAATTAGCCAAGCGAGTTGCATAAATTCCACCAAAAAGATCGCCATTTAAACCATTATGATGTAACCTACGTGCGACAATGGCCCCCAAATTATATTGTCTATCACCTAGTACCACACTTTCGAGGACACTAAGATCTGGTACACACATGTGGCAAGCTTCATCTTTACCGTTAATGCATCTACCAATGAAGAGAGCAAAATAATGCATAGCAGGAAAATGAATGCTCCCTATGGTAGCTTGGGTGACTTCTCTAGATTCCCCCACAGTGATACTAGCTAGAAAGTCCTTATACTTAGATTTGCGAGGTTCACCAACACTACCCCACTGTGGGAGTTTACATGCATCATTAAAATCTTCTAAGTCCATGGTGTAAGATTTATCATAGAGATCAAACAAGACAGTGGGAGAATTACGTGAAGATGTAAATTTAAACCTTCTCACAAAGGTATCAGTTAGGTACTAGTATTGGGGGCACTTATATGACTTGAAGTTCTCAATATCCGCGTTACGCACATATGCGTAAAATTCTTCCTTGATACCTGCCCGAATCATAAACTCCTCTGACGGCCATTCGCAGGGCCGCACTTGAGCTTCCCTTGGTAACTCATCGTCTGGCTCACGTATCGCGAGCCTTGGTCCTTGCTTCCTTGAGGAAACACCTTGAAAGATTTTCCTATGCATTTTTTCTGAAAAATATCTGAAATTTTTAATGACTCAAAATAAAATTGAGCCAAACTCAACAATATTGATAGAAACTACTCCTACAAGTTCCTAGGGACTATATCATGCATTGGAACTACTTGGGACCTCATAAATTTGACATGCAAGCTCAAGAACAGGGTCACCTAAGCGGCAAAAATTTGCAATGAATAAAGCACTAGAACAAAAACTAATTGGACCAATGGAGGAGTCATGTACCAAAGAACAATCTCCCCAAACAGTTTTGTGAATGGAGCTTTGAGCAAGCAGATCGAAAATGACAGCAAGATGAGCTAGAACTCGTGCTTGAGCTGGATAGTGATTTTATTGGGAGGAAGAAGGAGTGTGTGGGTGCTGGAGTAAGTGGAGGGGGGCCACGTGGGGCCCATGAGGCAGGGGGCGTGCCCAGGGGTGTGGGCGTGCCTAGGGGGTGGGCGTGCCCTGTACCCTCGTAGCCAGGTGCTGGCCCCCCCTGCTATGTTCTTAGTGCCAAATATTCTCAAATATTCTAGAAAAAACATATTTCATTTTCGGGGCATTTGGAGAACTTTTATTTTGGGGTATTTTTTATTGCACGGATTACTCTAAAAACAGACAGAAAATACTATTTTTGCTTTATTTAATCTAATTAACAGAAAGTAAAAGGAGGATACAGAAGGTTGTGCTATCTAAGTTCAACCATCTCATGCTCGTCAAAAGGAATCCATTAACAAGGTTGATCAGGTCTTGTTAATAAACTCTTTCCGAATAACATGAACCGGAGAATTTTCGAATAACACTAGGTTACCTCAATATGGATATGTATGTCCCCAACAATAAGAATATCATATCTCTTCTTGACAGTAGGAAGAGGAAATTCAAAACCTCCAATAGTAATCATTGAAATTTTTCCAACAGAATTGATACTATGGACCTGAGGTTGTTTCCTCGGAAAGTGTACCGTATGCTCATTACCATTAACATGAAAAGTGACACTGCCTTTGTTGCAATCAATAACAGCCCCTGCAGTATTCAAAAAGGGTCTACCAACGATAATAGACATACTATCGTCCTCGGGAATATCAAGGATAACAAAGTCCGTTAAAATAGTAACATTTGCAACCACAACAGGCACATCCTCACAAATACCGACATGTATAGCACTTGATTTATCGACCATTTGCAAAGATATTTCAGTAGGTGTCCACTTAATCAAATCAAGTCTACGATAAAAAGAGAGAGGCATAACACTAACACCAGCTCCAAGATCACATAAAGCAGTTTTAACATAGTTTCTTTTAATGGAGCAAGGTATAGTGGGTACTCTTGGATCTCCTAGTTTCTTTGGTATTCCACCTTTAAAAGTGTAATTGGCAAGCATGGTGGAAATTTCAACTTCAGGTATCTTTCTTTTATTGGTAATAATATCTTTCATATACTTAGGATGCTTTAAGCATATCAGTCAAACACATACGCAAAAAGATAGGCATGATCATTTCAGCAAAGCGCTCAAAATACTCATCATCCTTTTTCCTGGATGGTTTAGGAGGGAAAGGCATGGGTTTCTGAACCCATGGTTCTCTTTCCTTATTGTGCTTCCTAGCAACAAATTCTCTCTTATCATAACGTTGATTCTTTGATTGTGGGTTATCAAGATCAACAGCAGGTTCAATCTCTACATCATTGTTATTGCTAGGTTGAGCATCATCATGAACATCATCATTAACATTATCACTAGGTTCATGTTCATTACCAGATTGTGTTTCAGCATCAGAGATAGAGATATCATTGGGATTCTCAGGTGTGTCAGCTATAGGTTCACTAGAAGCATGCAAAGTCCTATCATTTTTCTTTTTCTTCTTCTTAGAAGAACTAGGTGCATCTACATTGGCTCTCTGAGAATCTTGCTCAATTCTCTTAGGGTGGCCTTCAGGATATAGAGGTTCCTGAGTCATTTTACCACCTCTAGTCATAACTCTAACATCATTATCATTTTTATTACTGTTTAATTCATTGAGCAAATCATTTTGTGCTTTAAGTACTTGTTCTACTTGAGTGGTGACCATAGAAGCATGTTTACTAATGAGTTTCAGTTCACCTTTAACTCTAGACATATAATCACTCAAGCATTCAATCATATAAGCATTACGTTGCAATTGTCTACCAACATAAGCATTGAAGTTTTCTCGTTTTACAATGAAGTTGTCAAACTCATCTAAGCATTGGCTAGCAGACTTATAGCGAGGAATATCACCTTCATCAAATCTATAAAGAGAATTTACCTTTACTACCTGTGTCGGGTTATAATGACCATGTATTTCTTCAACATGAAGAAATACATGGTCTTGATAACCCAACACATGTCGTAAAGGTAAATTCTTAACATATTTAGCTTTAATACCCTTTTCTTTCATAGATTTCTTTGCCTCTTGCATATCTTCAGGACCGAGAAATAGAACACCCCTTTTCTTCGGAGTTGTCTTAGGGGCTGGTTCAGGAAGTGTCCAATTGTTTTCATTGGTGAACATATTATTCAATAGTAATTCAGCTTGATCAACTGTTCTTTCCCTGAAAACACAACCAGCACAACTATCCAGGTGGTCTCTGGAAGCATCGGTTAGTCCATTATAAAAGACATCAAGTATTTCATTCCTCTGAAGAGGATGATCAGGGAAAGCATTAAGTAATTGTAGAAGCCTCCCCCAAGCTTGTGGGAGACTCTCTTCTTCAATTTGTACAAAATTATATATTCCTCGTAAAGCAGCTTGTTTCTTATGAGCGGAAAAATATTTAGTAGAGAAGTAATAAATCATATCCTGGGGACTACGCACACAACCAGGATCAAGAGAATTAAACCATACTTTAGCATCACCCTTTAACGAGAACGGAAATAACTTAAGGATATACTAATAATGAATTTTTTCCTCGTTGGTGAATAGGGTGGCTATATCGTTCAACTTAGTAAGATGTGTCACAGCAGTTTCAGATTCATAGCCATGGAAAGGATCAGATTCAACCAAAGTAATTAACTCAGGATCAATAGAGAAATCATAATCCTTATCAGTAACAAAGATAGGTGAAGTAGCAAAAGCAGGGTCATATTTCATTCTAGCATTCAAAGACTTTTCTTTCAGCTTAACTAATAATTTCTTAAGATCATATCTATCATTGAAAGCGAGAAAGTCTCTAGCAGTTTCTTCATCCATAACATAACCCACAGGAATAACATGCAATTCATATCTAGGGGGAGAATCCTCATCATCACTTTCATCTATATTATCAGTTTCAATATTTGCATTCTCCTTAACCTTAGCAATTTGTTCATCAAGAAATTCACCTAGTGGCACAATATTATCAAGCATAGAAGTAGTTTCATCATACATAGCAGAAGTGGTGTCATCAAGAACATGCGACATATCAGATTCAATAGCAGGAGTAGGTGTCGCAAGTTTACTCATAACAGAGGGCGAATCAAGTGCAGGGCTAGATGGCAGTTCCTTACCTCCCCTCATAGTTGAGGGATAAATCTTGGTTTTTGAGTCTTTCAAGTTCTTCATAGTGATCAACAGATATAAATCCCAAGTGACTTAAAGAATATAGCTATGCTCCCCGGCAACGGCGCCAGAAAATAGTCTTGATAACCCACAAGTGTAGGGGGTTGCAATAGTTTTCGAGGGTAAAGTATTCAACCCAAATTTATTGATTCGACATACGGGGAGCCAAAGAATACTCTCAAGTATTAGCAGCTAAGTTGTCAATTCAACCGCACCTAGAAGACTTAGTATCTCCAGCAAAGTATTTAGTAGCAAAGTAATATGGAGGTAACGGTAATGGTAGCAAAAGTAGCGATAGTAGTTTTGTAGTGATTGTAACAGTAGCAATGGAAAAGTAAATAAGCAACAAGCAATATGTGAAAAGCTCATAGGCATTGGATCAGTGATGTATAATTATGTCGGATGCGATTCCTCATGTAACAGTTATAACATAGGGTGACACAGAACTAGCTCCAGTTCATCAATGTAATGTAGGCATGTATTCCAAATATAGTCATACGTGCTTATGGGAAAGAACTTGCATGACATCTTTTGTCCTACCATCCCGTGGCAGCGGGGTCCTATTGGAAACTAAGGGATATTAAGGCCTCCTTTTAATAGAGTACCGGACCAAAGCATTAACACATAGTGAATACATGAACTCCTCAAACTACGGTCATCATCGGGAGTGGTCCCGATTATTGTCACTTCGGGGTTGCCGGATCATAACACATAGTAGGTGACTATTGACTTGCAAGATAGGATCAAGAACACACATATATTCATGAAGACATAATAGGTTCAGATCTGAAATCATGGCACCCAGGCCCTAGTGACAAGCATTAAGCATGGGAAAGTCATAGCAACATCAATCTTAGAACATAGTGGATACTAGGGATCAAACCCTAACAAAACTAACTCGATTACATGGTAAATCTCATCCAACCCATCACCATCCAGCAAGCCTCCGATGTGATTACTCACGCACGGCGGTGAGCATCATGGAATTGGTGATGGAGGATGGTTGATGATGACGACGGCGACGATCTCCACTCTCCAGAGCCCCGAACGTACTCCAGATCAGCCCTCCCGAGAGAGATTAGGGCTTGGCAGCAGCTCTGTATCGTAAAACACGATAATTCCTTCTCTCTGATTTTTACCTCCCCGAAAGTGAATATATGGAGTCGGGGGAGACATGGGTGGAGCAACAGGGGGCCCACGAGGCAGGGGCGCGCCCAGGGGGGCGGCCCCACCCTCATGGACAGTGTGTGGGCCCCCTGGTCTGGTTCTTTCTGCATATATTTTTTATATATTCCAAAATAAATCTCCGTTGAATTTTAGGTCATTCCGAGAACTTTTATTTCTGCACGAAAATAACACCATGGCAGTTCTGCTGAAAACAGCGTCAGTCCGGGTTAGTTGCATTCAAATCATGCAAGTTAGAGTCCAAAACAAGGGCAAAAGTGTTTGGAAAAGTAGATACGTTGGAGATGTATCACAGTGCAATTTTAATGCCAGCTTTCAGTACATAAAACTTTGCAATTTCATTCCAAAAGCCAGTGCAAAAATAGGAGTCACCACGTTCATCAAGTCTTACAGTAGCAACGATTTTTAATCCATGGTTTGTGTGCACTATGACATTCGTGGAACCTTGATGTATGTAAAGGGAAAAATTGTGCACTTCATAATCTGTTGCATAGCGAGGGATGTCCTGCAGAAAATGGTAGGAATTTTAAAGAAAATAGGGTAACATGCATATATGGGCCCAAATTGAAAGAACTGTACAACAATTGAAATCGAAGGACAAAAGTCTATAATTAAATAGATAGGGTAAACATGATGTCATGGAAATATGAGAGTAATCGAAAGAACAATACATCATTAATTTGCCTAATATAGAAAGAAGAGGGCGGGTGAGGGTTTTTGTGACGTGGGGATGGTGAGGGTTTTCCTTTTTTTGTTTTTTGAATTGGGTGGTGAGGGTTTTCTGTCCCACAAAGAATTTTGGGGGCGACGGTTTTCTAGAGCGAACCGTGTGTGATTGACGTAGCACGTAAAATGAAAGTCATTGCACACGGTTCCAATTTTGGGAACCGTGTGTTATTGACGTACTACCTCCGTCCTGGTTTATTGGTCCCCCGTTGTAATTTTTACCAAAGTTTGGCAAAATATTTCACATACTCAGACATAGATAGTAAGCGTACACGTACATAAGCATAGTTCAACCATAAGTACATAGTTCAACCGTCATTAAGCATACTCAAGCGTACATAGTTCGATCCATCCCACATCTCATCTCACATGCGGCCAGCACGATCCTGAAGCTTCTCCACGTACTCGGCGTACGCGTCGTGCGCCACCCTGCGAGAATACTTCTGCTTGAAGGAGCCAACGGCCCATCCTCTTGCATGCGCCAGAACACTTAGATACGCATCATGAATCTTGTGATTGCAAAATGGGCATCCATAGCCGTCGTTCTAGGTCCTAATATGCCTGTTATGCATCCCCGCATAAAGCTCCCTCGGGATTCACCTCTTGTACCTCCTCTGGGCATCTTCATCCTCGCTGTCCACATCGTCAGACAGCACCTATTCAAATAGTAAAACAAATTTGGCATCAAATCACTGATTACATGTCGTGAAGAAGGATTAGGAATTTATGGATATTTATTTATACATATCCAGATTATGGTTTGATTTTTAAGCACAGTCATCTATGTACAGACTAATCTTGAAGAGAATAATGGAGGTAGGTCATTCAAAATCAATTGTCAAGTCCTGGCTAGGAATTATTAGCACGAACACTATCCCTAGTCGGATTAGTAGCAGAAATCATTTGCATAAATGAAACAACTAATCACTTATCACCTGTACCATTCAAACAATCAATACACAACAAGGATCTAACGAAACTTACTCAGATTTCATGGATTGGGAGAACATAACCACATGATTTCTATTCGAAAAAGGGGGAGGCAGGAGTAACCAGAGAAACCCTATGATCTATTTGACACATAAATGGGTATAGATGACTAACGAGCTATCCGTCGGAGTCGGACTCGTCGCTGGAGTGGTCGTCGGAGTCATCACCGGAGTGGTCGTCGGAGTCGGTGAGGGAGTCCTGTATTCAGGGGTCCTCAGGCATCCGGGTCGTTGAAGCTGGGCCGTATTGGTGGGCCACGAAAAGAAGAAGCAGAAGACTCTCCCCCGTATTTGGTCAGGACTCCTGTGTACATAGAAAGGCAAGTGTAGAGTCCGGATGTATCAATTACTTCCACCCCAAGTCACCCTTGTAACCCTAGGTCCCCTCTAGCGTGTATATAAGCCAGGGGGTTTAGTCCGTAGAGGGGATCATCAACATCACAATATCCTCATAGGCTAGACTTTAGGGTTTAGCCATTACGATCTCGAGGTAGATCAACTCTTGTATTCATATTCATCCATATTAATATAGCAGGAAGTGGGGTATTACCTCGATCGAGAGGGCCTGAACCTGGGTAAACATCGTGTCCCCAGCCTCCTGTTACCATCGATCCTCTAAACGTATAGCTTGGCCCCCCTACCCGAGATCTACCGATTTTTACACCGACAATGGTGCTTTCATTGAGAGCTCCGATATACGCTCGCGATGAGTGATCGATGGCTCGTCTCATCATCAGCGACGGCATCACCCTAGAAAACAACTTGGCCATTGGCCAGGTTCTCCAGCTCGGCGGATTCGCTACATGCGCCCGCATGGCCCCATGGCCGGCCGCACTCCCTGCGGTCATTGAGCACCACCCCTATGTTGACTCCGGCCACTCCGATGACGCGACCTCGGTAGATCTCTCGCCCTTAAATGAGCTGCTGGATTGCATCGCCGCCCTGGGGCTTTCATCGCCAGGAGATCAGATTGGACTTAAATCCGGTCATGATGAGATCGATCCCTTCCCGATCACTCATCTGGTTGCACTAGTTGAGGACGAAGCCATAGAGAGTTCGCCTCTCGATGCGGAGACTATTACAGTTCGGATCTCCGAACCCTTCGAGCCGAACACGCCCCTGTCGGGAGGCACTTTATGTTCTTTGATCTCTGGGACGGATACCGGGCCCGAAAGATGATTAGATCCTCTCGAACCCGGATCGTCCTCGTCGGAGGTTGTCAAAACCCCGAATACCACTTTGGGTCGGGACCTAAAATTATCAACACCCACCCACCCTAGGAAAAACTCTCCAAGTAAATCCGGATCTCCGGACATAGATGATCTCGCGAACATACAACAGTAGCCCGAGGAAACGATCAACCACTTTTGGGCCAGATTCCTGCTTGTTAAAAACAAGATCAGGGACTGTTGCGACGATGAGGCAGTCTCTCTATTTTACCACAACTGCACCAACAAGGGAGTCTTGAACGCCCTCAACCGACGTCGTGTTCTGAGTTTCACAGAACTGTTGCATTTAGTACAAAAGTACCATGCAATGGAAAACACTTGGAAAGCCCAGAATACACCTCTCGAACAGTCCATACCCGGACAGTACATTATCAAGGCTAAATGGACATACCCTAACAGGTCATCCGATAACATGCCTATTGGCAAGAAGAACAAACCTTTTTAAGGCACAAGTCCCTGATACGTCTCTAACGTATCTATAATTTTTATTGTTCCATGTTATTATTTATGAAGTCTTGGATGTTTAATGGGCTTTATATTCACTTTTATATCATTTTTGGGACTAACCTACTAACCCAAAGGCCCAGTCCAGATTGCTGTTTTTTGCCTATTTCAGGGTTTTGCAGAAAAGGAATATCAAACGGAGTCCAAACGGAATGAAACCTTTGCGAGAGATAATTTTGGAGAAAATCACGCACGCGGAGCTTCAAGACCAAGTCAGGGGACAGAGAGGTGGCCCTCGAGGGTGGGGGGCGCCCCCCTTCCCAGGGCGCGCCCCCTGCCTCGAGGCTTCCTCGTGTGGCCCCCGGTGCCCTCCTTCTTCCTATATATGTCCACGTACCCCAGAAACTCCATACGTAGAGAGAAAACCCTAATTCCACTGCCGTAGCTTCTCTTCCCGTGGAGATCCCATCTTGGGGCCTGTTCTGGAGCTCCACCGTAGGGGGATCCACCACGGAGGCCTTTGATACGTCCAAAACATATCTATAATTTCTGCTTGCTCCATACCACTTTTGGGTGATATTGCTATGATATTCATACACTTCCATACACTTTTGATCATATTTGGACTAACTTACTAATCCAGTGCACCCCAGTGCCAGTTTCTGTTTTCGGCTGTTTTTGTATTTCAGGTTTTCACGTTTCGAGAACTGCCCAGAAAAATCCAGAAAAATTATATAAAAAATCAGCGAACCGGAAACAACACTGCGTCCGAAGGGCAACCTGGGGGGGGGCATAGGGGCTCCAGGCGCCCTGTGGGCGCCCCCCCTAGGCCGCGCCGGGGGGGCGCCTCGGCCCCCCGAGACTCCCCCGGTGCCCTACTTTGGCATATATTTAAAGGACCCTCCGAAACCCTCAGAACAGGACTTCTTTTCGCGATCCCATCTCTGTTCCGCCGCCGCCGCCGCTTCCAAGATCGGGAGCACCAGGAGAACTCTTCCCGGCACCCTGTCGGAGGGGAGGATCACCACCGGGAGCTTCTCCACCACCATGGACGCCTCCAGGATGACTCGTGAGTAGTCTCCCTTGGACCATGAGTCCATGACCAGTAGCTATGTGATGTTCTCCTCCCGTTCTTGTGCTTCACTAATTAGTCCTCGTGAGCTGCCCTACATGATCGAGGCACCTATGTAATCGTTATGCTGTTGCTATGTTGAGTTTGCTGGGATCCGATGGATTATGAGATTATGTTCAGATTGATCTTGAGTAATATATTTGATTCACCTCTTTTATATTTTAGTTCATAAGTAATTCTTGCATGTTCTCCGTTGTTATTTATTGCTTTGGCGAGTAGTAGGTAGTGACTCCAAGAGGGAACGTTATGCTTGATTGTGGGTTCATGCCCCTCGATGACTAGCTTGAGTGACAGAAACATGAGTCTAGGGGATGTGCTGTTGCCACAAGGGGGAAAACAACGGTGCTTGTGCCCGCGGGTGCAAGGATTGTTTACTTTACGCAAAGTTCTTTTAATGCAGTTGTCTGTTGCATTGAGTTTACACTATGGGTGGGACTCGCAACTTAATACCAGCGAGATGTTCTGGATAGATATCTCAAGGTGGATGATTAGTAGTAGATATTGATGGATTTCGGTCTACTTACTTTGGTGTACCACCCATGCTTTGAACCTCAACCTTTCTTGCAATGTAATCAGGATTTGTATGCGCTCGTGGGTCCTGTCAATTGCCCAGCTGTAATTTGTTTACCTCACGTAGCTGTTTTATCGTCTTTTGGGAGAGAGACATCACTAGTGAACATCATGAGACTCCAGTCCATATTACCATCATTGATCACATCCACTATTTACTTTCCGTTATTACCTACTATTGTAAAAACTATCTATCACTACTATCATTGCTTTTAACCCTTTGTGAACTACAAGGCCGGAGAGATTGACAACCTCTCTGTACTCGTTGGGAGCAAAGTTATTTGTATCTGTGTGTAGGTCCACGTTGATTTCTACTAATCTGGCGCCGTAGCAATTGACACCTACTTGTTGAACCTAGGAGTCTCTGGGGAATCGATCCTTGGCATCTTTGCTAGGGGAAAACACTTCTACTTACTGCATCTTACACCTTCCACTTGGGGTAACCAACGAGGGGTTCGAGGCCCATCAAGGAGTATTTTCTGGTGCCGTTGCCGGGGACTCCACTCTTCAGGATAGGGGAGTTGCATGCTATCTTTTACCTTTGCTTTTTAGTCTTGTTAGTTTACCTTTCAGTTTTTGCTTTATTACCTTTTATCAAAAATCACAAAAATAGTTATCTCGTTCTTTAGATATCATTATGTCGGGTCCTTTTGTCTTTGACGAGGCAGAAGTTCTCACCTTTAAACAAAGAGGTGGGGAAAGTTTGAAAGATGCTTGGTATAGAATTAATGATTCACAAAAAAGAGCCACCAAGAAGCAACCTACTACTATCTTACTTAGAAAATTTTATGTTGGAATTACTTCTTGGAATAGGTTTATTCTAGATACTGCTATCAATGGAAATTTCCTAGAGGCCCCAGTTTGGGAGTCTCTTAGTATTATTGAAAATCTTGTTGGGAGTCCCCCTATTGTTAGCATTCGAGAGGACATCACCCTAGCTCACATTATGAAAAAACTTGAAAAAATAGAGCTAGAGATGCCAAGCACTAATAAGATGAATGAGTTGGATCGAAAGATCCAAGGGAATTTGAATAGACTTGATAGCTCCATGCATAAAATTTTCAAAATTTTGGAGACCGTCAAATTCCATGATTCTGACTCTTCTAGGATGGACAAGATTGAGGAAATATTTGATACCTTAGGAACTACTTTCTCGTCTATCAAAACCGAAAAGGTAGAAACTCCGGCAAAGAGGGAGCCTAAGTTCGTTCACGTTCCAAAGGCTCCCCGTTCTAAAAGTAACCCACCTATTGCCAAAGGGGTTGAAACCGTAAAAACTTTGGAAGAAACACCTATCGTTGATGAATTTATAAATGAATCTTCCCTTGACTTTTATCCTTTTGGTCTTCTACCTAGAAGTATCTCTATGAGGCCTTTGTTTGAGAGTCCTCTTAAGACTAGTTGTATTATTGAAGAGCTTTTTGATGATCTTGATGATGGTTCAATTGATACAACTTGATCTATGCATTATGCCTAGCTTAAAGGCATAAAAGAAAGCGCTTTTGGGAGGCAGCCCACATGAATAAAATTTTTGCTTTTGTTGTGTCTTGATGTTGTTTACTGCTGTAGCATCATCATTGTATCTTTGCTTTTCATATTTGTGCCAAGTATAGCCTCTGATTGCTAGAAAGTTCAAAAGTTGTGAGGTGCTGTCCAGGAAACAGATTCTGTCCTTGGATAGAAAAATTCGTATAAAATCACCAGATCATCTTTTTGGTCTGAATTTTTTCGACAGCGTTCTCTATATAATTGTCTTTCGTGCATCAGTTCTGAGTTTTTTGATTTGAGTTGCAGAAGTATCCCGAACAGGTCAATTACTGCCTGTTGTTCTGTTTTTCACAGATTCTGTCCTGTTTTGCCTTACCTTCACTTTGCAAATTAAGAACTTGCTTTTTTGCAAAGACCTTTTGGCAATCTTGAGAAACAGTAGAACTTCAAGAATATCTTTATTTCCAGCAAGGTATAATTATTTTATCAAGGGTACTAACCTCGCTAATCAGATTATGATGAGTTGTGTATGAAGGGAGTTTTCAAGTGTGCGAGGGAAGATGATAAAAAGATTCAGGAGTGTCAAGCGCTCAAGCTTGGGGATGACCCCGTGCACCCCCAAGAAATATTCAAGGAGACTCAAGCGTCTAAGCTTGGGGATGCCCCCGTGCATCCCCTTCTCCATCAACATTATCAGTTCGTCTTTCGTTCCGCTATATTTTTATCACTTCATGTGTTATGTGCTATGCTTGGAGCGTCTTGCTTTTAGTTTTCCTTTTAGTTTTTCATAACGAGTCGGAACTCAGCATTCCTTTATGTGGGAGAGAAACACGCTCCACCTCTACCTAGAACATTACATAGAATTTTCATGTCTATCTATGCTGTGTGTGTTCTTTATCTTTTAATAGCTACTATCATACTCTGCTCTTAATATTCATGCTTATCTTTTCAAGAGCTTTTATTTAGTTGGTTGCTTGAACTCTCTTTAATTACCAAGCTCACCTTATTGAGAGAGTTTGCTTCCGTTGCATTGGTTAATGTGTCTATGATAAAGATGCTACTTGCATGATGGTGCTTAGTAGTTCAGGTTTTCTTTTGGTTAATCTCAAATAGCTGGGGGGTTCCCAATGTGTTATTGGAGTACCAACTTGGTTTGTTTGCCTATGATGTGGTATGGTTTAGTAATGTCTTCCTTTGAGAATTTATTTTGATTGACTTGGCGTATGCTCACGCATATTCAAGACTGTAAAAAAAGTCTGTCAAGCCTTGATGATCTTTTGTTTCTAAGTAGCGATATAACTACCATGCCTGATTCAATATTGCTTTGTCGCTCTGCATGATTATGACCGTCATTGCTCTCTTAGTTGGTCGCTCCCAGTCTTTTTGCTAACCTCCACCTGTACTAAGCAAATTAACCATGCAATACATAGCTCATGGGAAAGTAGCCTAAAAACTATTGTGGTAAAGAATATGTTGCTAATGTATCTTATTTCTTATGAGTTGCTTGCTGAGCGGTAACCATGTTTCTGGGGACGCCATCAACTGTCACACTTTTGTTGAATATCATGTGAGTTGCTATGCATGTTCGTCTTGTCTGAAGTAAGGGTGATTTACCGTGGGTTGAATAACTATGCATATTGTTAGAGAAGAACATTAGGCCCCCAACCAAAGCCATGCATCATGGTGGAAGTTTTAGCTTGGACCTTAATCCTCAATATCTTATGAGAATATGCTTAAAGAGGAGTCCATCATCTATTTTCTATGTTGTCCCGGTATGGATGTCCTCAAGTTGAGATCTATCAAAAACGAGAAATCAAATGCGATCTATCTCCTTGGACCTTTGTACAGGTGGCATAGAGGTACCCCTTTGTGACACTTGGTTAAAACATATGCAATGCAATGATAACCCATGGGAATCCGAGCTAATTAGGACAAGGAGCGAGCACTATTGGTATTCGATGCATGAGGCTTGCAACTTATAGGATGTTTTATGCATGACACATATGAAGTACTACTACCGTTGACACAATTGCCTCCATGTTTTCAAAACGAAAAGCTCTAGCACATAACCTTTCTTTTTACCTTTGTGATTGAAGCACCAACTACTGAGAGCATGATTGTCATTCTGAGTGTAATGTGCATTGTCCCAAAGTAGCATTGTCTTTTGCATGATTGGGATATCGTTTATTCTGAAATGATTGTATCTAGTCATCACTTAAACCTTGAAGGTGCCCCTGCACTTATGTTTTGCATCACTAAAGGGGGCAAGCTAGATATCACTTTATCATATTTGCACATCATGTTCATTGCAAATCTTTTTGATGTTTCAGTTTCATGTTGTAAAACTTTCAGTCATTTGTGATTTTCTCTTGAGACAACTTAATTACTTTATAATCATTGTCCCAGTAAGCTTTTGTCATATGACTATGAGAAAGTCCTATATGGTTAATAGCATGTCACCACAGAAATTATTCTTGTTATCATTTACCTATACTCGAGGACGAGCAGGAATTAAGCTTGGGGATGTTGATACGTCCAAAACGTATCTATAATTTCTGCTTGCTCCATGCCACTTTTGGGTGATATTGCTATGATATTCATACACTTCCAAACACTTTTGATCATATTTGGACTAACTTACTAATCCAGTGCACCCCAGTGCCAGTTTCTATTTTTGGCTGTTTTTGTATTTCAGGTTTTCACGTTTCGAGAACTGCCCAGAAAAATCCAGAAAAATTATATAAAAAATCAGCGAACCGGAAACAACACTGCGTCCGAAGGGCAACCTGGGGGGGGGGGGCACAGGGCTTCCAGGCGCCCTGTGGGCGCGCCCCCCCTGGGCCGCGCCGGGGGGGCGCCTCGGCCCCCCGAGACTCCCCCGGTGCCCTACTTTGGCAAATATTTAAAGGACCCTCCGAAACCCTCAGAACAGGACTTCTTTTCGCGATTCCATCTCTGTTCCGCCGCCGCCGCCGCTTCCAAGATCGGGAGCACCAGGAGAACTCTTCCCGACACCCTGCCGGAGGGGAGGATCACCACCGGGAGCTTCTCCACCACCATGGACGCCTCCCGGATGACTCGTGAGTAGTCTCCCTTGGACCATGAGTCCATGACCAGTAGCTATGTGATGTTCTCCTCCCGTTCTTGTGCTTCACTAATTAGTCCTCGTGAGCTGCCCTACATGATCGAGGCACCTATGTAATCCTTATGCTGTTGCTATGTTGAGTTTGCTGGGGTCCGATGGATTATGAGATTATGTTCAGATTGATCTTGAGTAATATATTTGATTCACCTCTTTTATATTTTAGTTCATAAGTAATTCTTGCATGTTCTCCGTTGTTATTTATTGCTTTGGCCGAGTAGTAGGTAGTGACTCCAAGAGGGAACGTTATGCTTGATTGTGGGTTCATGCCCCTCGATGACTAGCTTGAGTGACAGGAACATGAGTCTAGGGGATGTGCTGTTGCCACAAGGGGGAAAACAACGGTGCTTGTGCCCGCGGGTGCAAGGATTGTTTACTTTACGCAAAGTTCTTTTAATGCAGTTGTCTGTTGCATTGAGTTTACACTATGGGTGGGACTCGCAACTTAATACCAACGAGATGTTCTGGATAGATATCGCAAGGTGGATGATTAGTAGTAGATATTGATGGATTTCGGTCTACTTACTTTGGCGTACCGCCCATGCTTTGAACCTCAACCTTTCTTGCAATGTAATCAGCATTTGTATGCGCTCGTGGGTCCTGTCAATTGCCCAGCTGTAATTTGTTTACCTCACGTAGCTGTTTTATCGTCTTTTGGGAGAGAGACATCACTAGTGAACATCATGAGACTCCGGTCCATATTACCATCATTGATCACATCCACTATTTACTTTCCGTTATTTACCTACTATTGCAAAAACTATCTATCACTACTATCATTGCTTTTGACCCTTTGTGAACTACAAGGCCAGAGAGATTGACAACCTCTCTGTACTCGTTGAGAGCAAAGTTATTTGTATCTGTGTGCAGGTCCACGTTGATTGCTACTAATCTGGCGCCGTAGCAATTGACACCTACTTGTTGAACCTAGGAGTCTCTGGGGAATCGATCCTTGGCATCTTTGCTAGGGGAAAACACGTCTACTTACTGCATCTTACACCTTCCACTTGGGGTAACCAACGAGGGGTTCGAGGCCCATCAGCCTTCATCATCATCATCATCATCGCCCTCACCATGAGTTGTGAGTAGTTTACCACATACCTTCGGGTCCATAGCTAGTATCTAGATGGCTTCTTCTCTCTCTCCGGATATCAATACAAAGTTCTCCTCGGTCTTCGAGGAGATCTATTTAATGTAATCTCTTTTTGCGGTGTGTTTGTCGAGATCCGATGAATTGTGAGTTTATGATCAAGGTTATCTATGAAAGATATTTGGTTCTTCTCTGAACTTTTTATGTGTGCTCATAATATCCTTGCAAGTCTCTTTGAATTATTGGTTTGGTTTGGCCTACTAGATCTATAGTTCTTGCAATGGGAGAAGTGCTTGGCTTTGGGTTCAATCTTTCGGTGTCCTTTCCCAGTGACAGTAGGGGCAGCAAGGCATGTATTGTATTGTTGCCATCGAGGATAAAAAGATGAGGTTTACATCATATTTCTTGAGTTTATCCCTCTACATCATGTCATCTTGCTTAAGGTGTTACTCTGTTCTTGTGAACTCAATACACTAGATGCATGCTGGATAGCGGTCGATGTGTGGAGTAATAGTAGTAGATGCAGGCAGGAGTCGGTCTACTTGTCTCGGACGTGATGCCTATATACAATGATCATGCCTAGATAGTCTCATAATTATTCGCTTTTCTATCAATTGCTCGACAGTAATTTGTTTACCCGTCGTAGAATATCGCTATCATGAGAGAAGCCACTAGAGAAAACTATGCCCCCCATGTCTTTTCTCAACATATCAATCTATATCTACTTTACTTTTACCACTTTTATTTGCTGTTTTATTAAACCAAAAATACCAAAAATATCAACTATCATCTCTATCAGATCTCACTCTCGTAAGTGACCGTAAAGGGATTGAGAACCCCTTAGCGCGTTGGCTGCGAAGTTCTTATTTGTTTGTGCAGGTGCGAGGGACTCGCGCGTGGTCTCCTACTGGATTGATACCTTGGTGGTCAAAAACCGAGGGAAATACTTATGCTACTGTGCTGCATCTCCCTTTCCTCTTCGAGGGAATACAACGCAAGCTCAAGAGGTAGCAAGAAGAATTTCTAGCGCCGTTGCCAGGGAGGCTTACGCAAAAGTCATATACCAAGTACCTATCACAAACCCTTATCCTTCACATTACATTTTTTGCCTCTCGTTTTCCTCTCCCCCACTTTACCCTTGCCGTTTTATTTGCCCTTCTTCTGCCGTGTGTTTACCGTTCGCGTGCCTCTTGTTTGCTTGTGTTGCTATGTGCCCTCATTTAGCTTGCATCTTCGCTTGCTAAAGTATGAATCCTCATCCACTTGATAATCTCTTTAAGAGATCCAATTATGTTGAACCTATTGCTAGTGAGATGCGTGCACTAGATTATCTTTATGGGGTTTTGCTTGAAATTTATGAATCTGAAAATTGTGAGGAGTTGTTAAAAGAAAAAGTGATTCATGTTAGCTCCTTAAATAAAAAGCATGATTGCAATGATGTTACTATAAATTCTATTGATGTGAATTGTGCTAATAATATGCAAAACCCTAAGCTTGGGGATGCTAGCTTTGTTATGTCTACTACTTGTTACAATGATCATGATTGGGGTGATTCTTCTTATGATCTTGAAAATTATTTTAATCCCCATGATGAATATAAGATTGATAATAATGTTTGCATTAATATTGAAAGTGGGTTTCGAAGAGTGTCAACTTTAGATCCCACATACTTGGAGAATGTTCAATCTTATGAAACTTTTGAAAAAAGTGGGTTTGGAGAGGTCATGACTTTAGTTAATGTTAATCCCACTATTTTGGAAGAGTGTCAACTTTGCATGCATGTAGATCATGTTGAGAATATGTTATGTGATAGCTATTTCGTTGAATTTGATCATGATCCTACATGCAATTATTATGAGAGAGGGAAATATGGTTGTAGAAATTTTCATGTTACTAAATTACCTCTGTTCGTGTTGAGATTGATCTTGTTTCTTTCTTCTTCCTTGCATATGCTAGATCTTGCTTGTCTTGCTAATTTGTTTTCCTATAAAATGCCTATGCATAGGAAGTATGTTAGACTTAGATGTGTTTGTCACATGTCTTATGATGCTCTTCTTGTGCTTCAATCCTTGTCCTTTATGTGAGCATCATTGAATTATAGTGCCTAGCTAGGGGCGTAAAACGATAACGCTTGTTGGGAGGCAACCCAATTTTATATTTTTTGTTTTTGTTTCTGTTTGGGAATAAATATTGCATCTAGCCTCTGATTAGATGTGGTTTCATGTTTTGTTTAGTGTTTGTGCCAAGTAGAACCTTTGGGAAGACTTGTGTGAAGTTTATGTGATCTTGCTGTGAAAAACAGAATCGTTAGCGCTTGCTAAAGTAGTCGTGGGATTTTACTGGAGCGTGATTTTTGGTTTATTCTTTTTGCTGCTGATTGGTAGACAAATGGCGCAAATTTAACAATTTAGTTTAAATTTTTTGGAGTTCCGGAAGTAGGCGAACCCTGCAGATTACTACAGACTGTTCTGTCTTTGACAGATTCTGTTTTTCGTGTGTTGTTTGCTTATTCCGATGCATCTATGAGTAATATTGGAGGATATGAACCATAGAGAACTTGGAGTACAGTAGGTTTAACAACAATATAAACAAAGAATGAATTCATTGTTGTACCTTTGAGTAGTGGTTTGCTTTCTCATACTAACGGAGCTCACGAGAATTTTTGTCTAAGTTTTGTGTTGTGAAGTTTTCAAGTTTTGAGTATTGCTTTGATGGACTATGGAACAAGGAGTAGCAAAGGCATAAGCTTGGGGATGTCCATGGCACCCCAAGTAAATTCAAGATGATCAAAAGCCTAATCTTGGGGATGCCCCGGGAAGGCATCCCCTCTTTCGTCTTCATCCATGGGTAACTATACTTGGAGCTATATTTTTATTCGCAACATGATATGTGTTTTGCTTGGAGCGTCTTGTATAATTTGAGTCTTTCCTTGTTAGTTTTCCACAATCATTCTTGCTGGACACACCTATTTGATAGAGTTAAATATGGCCTAGAAATTATTAGAACACTCTATGTGCTTCACTTATATCTTTTGAGTTGAATAGTTTTTGCTCTAGTGCTTCACTTATATTTTTTAGAGCATGGTGGTGGTAATATTTTGTAGAAATTGTTGAACTCTCATGCTTAACTTATATCTATTTGAGAGTCTATTAAAACATCATGGTAAAGTTTTTAGGCTAAAGAAACTAGTCTTCACATGATAAACATCCAATGTGAATGTAGTAAAAAAAATCACACCAACTGCATTGAATAGAATGAGATGTTGGATGCTTGATAATTGTTTTGAGAAATGAGGATAGTGATATTAGAGTCATGCTAGTGGAGTTATTATAAAA
Source organism: Secale cereale (assembly GCA_902687465.1). Taxonomy (NCBI): domain Eukaryota; kingdom Viridiplantae; phylum Streptophyta; class Magnoliopsida; order Poales; family Poaceae; genus Secale; species Secale cereale. Next base: position 242,572,186 of record LR738715.1, on the reverse strand, counting down.
TTGAGAAATACTTGTGTTAAGGTTAGTGATTCACGTATCATGCATGTATGGTGAACCGCTATGTGACGAAGTTAGAGCATGAGGTATTTGTAAAGTGCCAAGCTTTGTGTGGAGGTCGGGGGCGCGCGATGGTTAACTCCTACCAACCTCCCCCCTAGGAGTATGCGTTGATTGCTTTGTTTTGATGAATCGTCGATTTTTTCAATAATTATATGAGTTCTTATGACTAATGTTGAGTCCATGGATTATACGCACTCTCTCCCTTCCACCGCTGCTAGCCTCTCTTGTACTGCGCAACTTTCGCCGGTGCCATAAACCCACTATATATCCTTCCTCAAAACAGCCACCATATTGTTCCTCAAAACAGCCACCATACCTACCTATCATGGCATTTCCATAGCCATTCCGAGATATATTGCCATGCAACTTTCCATCGTTCCATTTATATGACACGCATCATATTGTCATATTGCCATGCATGATCATGTAGTTGACATCGTATTTGTGGCAAAGCCACCATGCATAATCTTTTCATACATGTCACTCTTGTTTCATTGCACATACCGGTACACCGCCAAAGGCATTCATATAGAGTCATACTTTGTTGTTGTAGTATTGAGTTGTAATCTCGTGTTGTAATGAAAGTGTGATGATCATCATTATTAGAGCATTGTCCCATGGGAGGAAAGGCTAAATCTATAAAGCCCCTCCGCAAAAAAAAAGAAAAAAAAAGAAAAAAGGCAAAAAAAAGAAAGGCCCAAAAAAAGAAAGAAAAGAAAAGAAAAGAAAAGAAAAGAAAAAGGGACAATTGCTACTATCTTTTTCCACACTTGTGCTACAAAGTAGCACCATGTTCTTCATTGTAGAGAGTCTCATGCTTAGTCACTTTCATATACTAGTGGGAATTTTCATTATAGAACTTGGCCTGTATATTCCAACGATGGGCTTCCTCAAATGGCCTAGGTCTTCGTGAGCAAGCAAGTTGGATGCACACCCACTAGTTTCTTTTGTTGAGCTTTCATTCATATTTAGCTCTAGTGCATCCGTTGCATGGAATCCCTACTCACTCACATTGATATCTATTGATGGGCATCTCCATAGCCCGTTGATATGCCTAGTCGATGTGAGACTATCTCCCTCCTTTTTGTCTTCTCCACAACCACCTCTATTCCACCCATAGTGCTATATCCATGGCTCACGCTCATGTATTGCGTGGAAGTTGAAATGTTTGAAAAGATAGAGTATGAAAACAAATGCTTGGCTGAAATCGGGGTTGTGCATGATATGAATATTTTGTGTGATGAAGAGGGAGCATAGCCAGACTATATGATTTTGTAGGGATAACTTTCTTTAGCCATGGTATTTTGAGAAAACATGATTTCTTTGTTAGTATTGCTTGAAGTATTGTTATTTCTTATGTCAATATAGAATTTTATCTTGAATATTTCAGATCTGAACATTCATGCCACAATTAAGAGAATTACATTGAAAAACTATATTGGTTAGCATTCCACATCAAAAATTCTTTCTTTATCATTTACCTACTTGAGGACGAGCAGGAATTAAGCTTGGGGATGCTTGATACGTCTCCAACGTATCTATAATTTTTGATTGTTCCATGCTATTATGTATGAAGTCTTGGATGTTTAATGGGCTTTATCATTCACTTTTATATCATTTTTGGGACTAACCTACTAACCCAAAGGCCCAGTCCAGATTGCAGTTTTTTGCCTATTTCAGGGTTTTGCAGAAAAGGAATATCACACGGAGTCCAAACGGAATGAAACCTTTGCGAGAGATATTTTTTGGAGAAAATCACGCACGCGGAGCTTCAGGACCAAGTCAGGGGACAGAGAGGTGGCCCTCGAGGGTGGGGGGTGCGCCCCCCTTCCCAGGGCGCGCCCCCTGCCTCGAGGCTTCCTTGTGTAGCCCTCGGTGCCCTCCTTCTTCCTATATATGTCCACGTACCCTAGAAACTCCATACGCAGAGAGAAAACCCTAATTCCACCGCTGTAGCTTCTGTTCCCGTGGAGATCCCATCTTGGGGCCTGTTCCGGAGCTCCACCGGAGGGGGATCCACCACGGAGGCCTTCATCATCATCATCATCGCCCTCGCCATGAGTTGTGAGTAGTTTACCACATACCTTCGGGTCCATAGCTAGTATCTAGATGGCTTCTTCTCTCTCTCCGGATCTCAATACAAAGTTCTCCTCGGTCTTCGAGGAGATCTATTCGATGTAATCTCTTTTTTCGGTGTGTTTGTCGAGATCCGATGAATTGTGAGTTTACGATCAAGGTTATCTATGAAAGATATTTGTTTCTTCTCTGAACTTTTTATGTGTGCTCATAATATACTTGCAAGTCTCTTCGAATTATTGGTTTGGTTTGGCCTACTAGATCTATAGTTCTTGCAATGGGAGAAGTGCTTGGCTTTGGGTTCAATCTTGCGGTGTCCTTTCCCAGTGATAGTAGGGGCAGCAAGGCACGTATTGTATTGTTGCCATCGAGGATAAAAGGATGGGGTTTACATCATATTGCTTGAGTTTATCCCTCTACATCATGTCATCTTGCTTAAGGCGTTACTCTGTTCTTATGAACTCAATACACTAGATGCATGCTGGATAGCGGTCGATGTGTGGAGTAATAGTAGTAGATGCAGGCAGGAGTCGGTCTACTTGTCTCGGACGTGATGCCTATATACAATGATCATGCCTAGATAGTCTCATAATTATTCTCTTTTCTATTAATTGCTAGACAGTAATTTGTTTACCCGCCGTAGAATATCGCTATCATGAGAGAAGCCACTAGAGAAAACTATGGCCCCCAGGTCTATTCTCAACATATCAATCTATATCTACTTTCCTTTTAGCGCTTTTATTTGCTGTTTTATTAAACCAAAAATATCAAAATATCAACTATCATCTCTATCAGATCACACTCTCGTAAGTGACCGTAAAGGGATTGGCAACCCCTTATCGCGTTGGCTGCGAAGTTCTTATTTGTTTGTGTAGGTGCGAGGGACTCGTGCACTGTCTCCTACTGGATTGATACTTTGGGTCTCAAAAACTGAGGGAAATACTTACGCTACTGTGCTGCATCTCCCTTTCCTCTTCGAGGGAATACAACGCAAGCTCAAGAGGTAGCAGTCCCCACTAGACGAACTGCTCGATACAACGTGCCAAATACACGCAGCCCCGGACAATGTCCCAAACCATTGCCTTAGAGCGTGTTGGGTACTCCGGCAGCTAGCAATGAGCGGTGCGGCAATTCTTGCCACCGTTGTATCAATGGAGAAAGATGTCAGTGTCTTCACGGTCTTCGAGACGTTCTCCTCAAATGACCGCCGCAAGAGAGGGAATCGCAAACTTGTCGAGGTCTACCAAATTAGCTCTGCAAGCCCATGGAGCGACACGGCAATCAATTTTTCTACCAAAGACGCACCCCAAGTCCGGCCGATCCGAGCATCAGCAGTTCTTGTACTAGATCCAATAGTGGACGGCTTCCGCCTCACTAAGGTACTTATGGATGGAGGAAGCGGACTGCACCTCATATATGAGGAAATGCTTGCAAAAATGCAGGTCGTAAAATCCCGCATTGAGCACACTAACACAACCTTTAGAGGAATTATACCCAGCCGCGAAGCCCGGTGTTCGGGAAGCATTAAGCTCGATGTAGTATTTGGCACATCCGATAACTATAGATCGGAGGAACTGCTCTTCCACATTGTTCCCTTTCACAGCGAATACCACGCCCTTCTAGGACGGGACGCTTTCTCACGCTTTCAAGCTACACCCCATTACGGGTACATGAAGCTTAAAATGCCAGGGCCCAATGGAGTGATCACAATAACAAGTGATCAGATAGAGCACTCCGCGCCGAGAACAAGACGACATCCTTAGCCTTAAAGGCATTATCCGAAGCCCTCCCAATCGAAGAATTAACTACCCTATGATCAAAGGTGGATAAGGACGATGTGATCCTCGCCAAAAGATCGAAGTCTACCTTCTTTAAACCAGCAGATGAAATCATCAAATTCCAAGTGCACCCAACGAACCCTAATAAGACAACATCTATCGGGGCACAGCTGGATCCGGCGGTAGACAACACATTGCGCGCCTTCCTTCGGGAAAATTGGGATATATTCGCCTGGCACCCTTTAGATATGCAGGGAATCCCATGCAGGCTGGCCGAACACAGCCTCAATATTATCAAAGGGTTCAAACCAGTCAAGTAGTCACTGTGACGGTTTTCTAAACCAAAAATACAAGCAATGGGAGAAGAGCTAGCCAAGCTATTGGAAGCCGGATTCATCGGAGAAATTAAAAACCCGGATTGGCTAGTAAACCTAGTCATGGTACCGAAGAAGGATAAATCCTGGCGCCTCTCCGTCGACTTCACAGACCTAAATAAGGCCTGTCCCAAGGATCCCTTTCCTTTGCCTCGCATTGACCAAATTATCTATGTAACAGCCGGACACGACTCGTTGTGCTTCCTTGATGCTTACTCCGGATACCATCAGCTAAATATGAAGGAATCCGATCAGGCCGCAACGGCATTTATCACCCCGTACGGTCCGTTTTGTTTCAACACTCTGCCCTTTGGACTTAAAAACACCGGCGCCACATATCAACGCATGATTCAAACATGCTTGGAAAAACAAATTGGCAAAACAGTGGAGGCATATGTTGACGACGTAGTCGTTAAGACCAAACATGTCGAGACTTTGGTGGAAGATCTCCGCCTTACGTTCGCCAACCTTTGAGAATATGACATAAGGCTCAATCCAAAAAAAAAATGTGTTTTCGGCGTTCCAGCCGGAAAGCTACTAGGGTTCATCGTATCCCATAGAGGAATCAAAGCTAACCCAGCTAAAATCGGGGCCTTGTCAGAGCTCAAAATACCAACCGACCTCAAGCAAGTGGAAAAACTAGCAGGCTGCGTAGCGGGCTTAAGCCGCTTCATCTCCAGACTGGGAGAAAAAGCATTGCCACTTTATACATTGCTACGACGCACTGACAATTTCGAATGGACGGATGCGGCCACGGCTAGATTCGAAGAAATAAAAACTCTACTAGTGAGAGACCCAATCCTAGCCAGCCTCGGTGTTGGCAAACCGATGATGCTGTATATATCAGCCACTCACCAGGTAGTGAGTGCCATGCTCTTCGTCGAGCGAGCTGAAGAGGGACATAAATTTCCCGTTCAACAACCCGTATACTACGTATCCGAGGTTCTAACACCGTGCAAATCACGGTACCCCCACTATCAGAAAATTTCCTATGCGGTCTTCATGTCATCTCGGAAACTCCGACACTACTTTCAAGAGTGTTCGATCACAGTGTCATTCGAGGTACCACTCAACGATACTATCAACAATAAAGACACCACTGGACGTATAGCCAAATGGGCCATCGAGCTCTTATCGTTCGAAATATCTTATAAGCCACGCCGGACTATTAAATCCCAGGTGTTGGCTGACTTTGTCGCGGAATGGACCGAAGCCGAACTCCCCACAGAGTACGGCTCATACTCCCACTGGACAATGTACTTTGACGGTTCCAAAATTCTAGCCGGATTGGGGGCCGACGTAATATTGATATCTCCAACTAGGGATACAGTCTGGTACGTCCTGGAAATTATGTACACGGACTTGAACAATGCGGCTGAGTATGAGGCCCTATTACATGGTATCCGCCTAGCTGTATCCATGGGCATACAACGCCTCGAGGTATGCGGAGACTCGAACCTCGCTATCTCCCAAATTAGTGGAGATTTTGATGCGAAGGATTCAAAAATGGAAGCTTATCGCAATGATATATTGAAAATGTCATCTCGATTTGAGGGGTTGGAATTCCATCACGTAGCCCGAGATAATAACCAGGCCGCTGATGTACTCGCTTGTATGGGCACTAAAGGTGACCCTGTCCCACCTAACACATTTGTGGAAAGGCTATTTAAGCCATCAGTAACATGGCAGTACGCGAGCGGCGACACGAATTCTGATCCGAACACACCCCCGGCCGAACTTAACCAAGACGTCATCGGAGACCCAGACATGGAGATAACTCCTTCAGCTCATGAAATCATGGTTGTCATAGCCTCCTGGACAGAGCCCTTCCTAGCCTACCTTAAAAGGCAGGAACTCCCCGATGACTAAAATGAGGCCCGCCGCATAGTCTGGCGTTCTAAAGCCTACAAAGTTCACGAATTTGAACTTTATAAGAAAAGCACAACTGGATTTTTACAAAGGTGCATCTCCGAAGAGGAGGGAAGGCAAATTCTCACTGAAATACACGCTCGAATGGGCGGCCACCATGCCGCAGCCCCAACGCTCGTAGGCAAAGCTTTTCGAGCTGGCTTTTACTGGCCAACTGCCTGAGCAGATGCCCAGACCTTAGTCCAACACTGCGTTCGCTGCCAGCTCTTTGCAAATCAAAGTCACATGCCTGCCACCGCTCTGAGAACAATCCCCATTACTTGGCCTTTTGCGGTCTGGGGGCTTGATATGGTCAGACCTCTTAAAGGGGGAAGCCATAAAAGGAAATACTTACTGGTGATGGTAGATAAATTCACTAAATGGATAGAAGCCAAGCCAGTAAAAACAGCTGAGGCAGCGCCTGTGATAGATTTTATATCTGGTGTAGTACACCGTTATGGTGTCCCGCACAGTATTATCACAGACAATGGCTCCAACTTCACAGCTGACGAGGTAAAAAATTGGTGCGCAAAGTTAGGTATTAAACTTGATTACGCTTCTGTGTACCATCCTCAAACAAACGGTCAAGTCGAAAGAGCCAACGGTCTGATAATGGGCGGCATTAAACCCTGACTTGTGCACTCCCTACGGGAGTCTGATAAGCACTGGGTCGAAGAGCTTGACTCCGTACTCTGGGGGCTGCGGACCACACCTAATCGGACGACCGGATACACACCTTTCTTCACGGTGTACGACGCAGAGGTTGTTCTGCCCTGTGACATTATTCATGACTCACCTCGAGTGCGCATGTACGATGTCGGTGTACTAAGGTAGGGGTACCTCAGTACCCCAACTTGTGCACGGGCAGTAGCAGCTTCCCGCGGCAGGGCCTACCACGTGCTTGCTGGAGACCTTTCTGCCCCATATAAAGCCATTCAAAAACAAAGTATACAAGACAGAAGATCAAGACCCCGGCAAGTGGAGCTTGCCGGGAAGGCCATCCCAGGCTCAAGATTACCTCACTAGCGCAAGACCCTGGCAAGAGGAGCTTGCCAGGAAGACCAGAAGATTACATTTCAGAAGACATGCCTCGGCGCGACGTGCGCCCCGGCAGGGCCCGGGGAGCGACAAGCTTCGGAGCCCGACAAGCTTCCGGGCCCGGCAAGGTCAAGGCCCCGGCAAGGTGCTTGCCGGGGAGAGTTACGCTGTGTGCCCGCGCTCCAGCTCATCGAACCACGCGTCGCCCTGGGGCCATTCCAGAGACGCGTGGCGGATGGCTGTGCAGCCTGGGGGACACGGTGGCACTCCACGGTGATAAAGCTATCGCCGTGGCAAACGGAGACGCAAGGGCGGGCGCTTTTGGGGTCGACGGCGACGGGCATTTAATGCTCTTGTCCCCCACTGTCAAAGTAGGTGATGACCACTGTTCATGCACTGTTCATCCACTGTTCCCGCACTGTTACAACTACCACCACAATTACGTTTTTACCCTTTCTCCTACGTTGACACCTGTCGGTGACCCCTTGAGCTATAAAAGGAGGCCCATGCACAACGTATAAAGGGTTCGGAACCTAGATCGTTCATTCGCTCGGTGTAGCTAGTTCTTCAAGCTCCCGAGCTCTCCAACTCAATACAAACTAAGCAGGAGTAGGGTTTTACGCGTCCGTCGCGGCCCGAACCTGGGTAAACTGCCCGCGTGCTCGCCACGATCTGCTCTTTGTGCTCCCTCCGCCCTCTTACCGCACGAACAAGGGGCTCCGGTCCCATAGGTGCTCGTGGTGGACAGTTTCCCCCGACATCTTTGGCGCGCCAGGTAGGGGGGCGTCGAGGTTGTGCGAACCTGATCCGGCGTTCACGCGGGCGCATTCTTCATCAACCTCTCCAGCCACTTCAGCTTCATCAGCAACAACAACATGGCCCCGAAGAAGAAGGCTTCGGAGGTCGCAGGCCCGTCTGCGTCTCATCCACCGCCACCGGAACCAACGGTGGGTGGAGGAGACGTCGGCGGAAGGGTGGTCGCCGGCGAGGAGACTCGCGGCGCCACCAAATCCAAGGACAAGACGGACGACCGAGCCTCGGTCTCCGTGGACGCGCCACGTCCATCTCAGCAAACGACAACCCAGCAGCGCCATGGCACAGGAGGTGGCATCCGCTTGCTGGGCCAAGGGCAAACCGGAGGCTCGCGGGATGATCAGGGCCATCGCCCTGGCACGAGCAAGGCGCGGTCGCCGGGGCGGGACCCTGCTCCTTCTAACCCCGTTAGGAGTCCGAGCATATCCCGCTCCTCGCGCCGCTCGCCCCCGCTCCCCTCCTCTCCAGCAGAAGCGCTCGCAAGAGCGCAACTGCTCCTCGATTTCCCTCCAGTGGCAGACAAGGCCGAAGACTGGAGGGCCACCATCCAGAGCCTGATCGCCTTCGCCAACAACGACACGCCGCAGCAGCCAGCGACCTCGCGGCCACGGCAAGTCGAGAAGACGAAGGCCGACGGCGACAAGACCGCCGGGGGTGCAACCACCGTGCACTCCCCGCCGCGGAAGCAGAAGACGCCGCCCCGCCGGATCAACGTCGACGACGACTCCACGGCGTCGTCGGATCTGCGGGCCCGTCGGGACCAGCGCCAGGTCCTTGACGACCGGCGACAAGAAGACGCTCGAACGACGATCGAGCGCCGCCGAGAAGCTCGGCGACAATCAGATCAGCGAGCTGGGAACGCTGTCGACACGTGCGCGCCCGGTGAACCAGGCGACTTGCCGTACGCGGCAGGTTGCCCTGCGTTTACCCATGAGCTGCGGCGCGTCCAGTGGCCCAACATGAAGAACTTCAAGCCCGACGTACCAGAGAAGTACGACGGCAAGACGCACCCCTCGGAATTCCTCAGTATCTACACCATTGCGGTGCAGGCTGCCGGGGGGCGCGACGAGAAGATACTGGCGAACTACTTCCCGCTGGTGCTTAAGCCAAACGTTCGTTCTTGGCTTATGCACTTGCCGGAAGGCTCCATTTCTTCTTGGGCCGATCTTTGCCACCAGTTTGTTGGCGCCTTCACGGGCAGCCACAAACCCCACGGCCAGGAGAGTGATCTCCACATCTTGGCCCAGAAGGAAGGAGAACCTCTGCGCAAGTATATCCAGCGCTTCAGCCGCGTGCAGCACAACATCCCCGACGTACACCCTGCTGCGGTTATCAGTGCGTTTCACCAGAACGTACGTAACCGCCGCATGCGTGAGGAGATGGCCATGACCAAGATACGGGATGTCAGCGAGCTTTATGCTCTAGCTGATAAGTGCGCGCGCGCCGAGGAGGGGAGGAAACTCCCCGGAGAGGATGCTGGCGCAGGGGGAAGCGACAGCGACGACGCCGCCCCGGCGAAGAAGAGCCGGCGGCGGAACAACAGGAGAAAGAACAAGAAGGAAGTGCTTGCCGTCGAGAAGTCCGGCAAGGAGGCTCCCGCCAAGCAAGCACAGGCTGGCGGCTCCGGCAAGGAGCCTGCCCCTGTAGCGGCAGCCGACAAGCAGGACGGCTCCGACAAGCAATACTGCAAAATCCACCGTACCAAGGGCCACGACCTCTCCAACTGCAAACGCGTCGAGTACCTCGTCGAGCAGCAGAAAGCTGAGTACGAGCAGCGCGACAAGGAGAAGGCCCAAGGTGGCGGGGGAGAACCAAGCAAGAAGCGGTCATTCAATGGCCGGGGAGGACGCCGCGGCAAGGCCAAGCAGCGGCAAGGTGACCGACCTCCCCGGGGCCGCGACAAGGATGAAGAAGACGACGACGATGACATGGAGGATGAAGATAGCAGCGAGCAGGAGTTCCAGAAGGCCACGGAGGTCCTGTGCGTCGACGGCAGCGCCTCTCTGCACACCTCCCACCGCCAACTCAAGAAGTGGGTGCGGGAGGTGAATGCAGCAGAGCCGCCCGTGGAGTCACGCAGGCTCCTCAAATGGTCCAGCACGCCCATCATTTTTGATCTTGAGGATCACCCTGACCGCACCACTGCGGTCGGGTGCTTGCCGATGCTGGTCTCATCCACCATCCGCAACCTCAAGGTCACCAAAATGTTGGTTGACGGCGGGGCCGGGCTGAACTTGATCTCCTCTGCTGTGATCAAGAAACTCCAGATCCCAGATGGCGAGCTCGAAGAGACCGGTTCGTTCCAAGGAATAAACCCGGGAAGGAGCAAGCCCAAGGGGAAGATAACTTTGCCGGTGACCTTTGGCGGGGAGCTCAACTTCAGAACTGAGCGCATCACATTCGACGTCGCCGATATACCATTGCCATATAATGGAATACTCGGCCGTCCCGCCCTCGCCAAGTTCATGGCAGCTTCCCACTACGCCTACAATGTACTCAAGATGCCGGGGCCGATAAGCGTCATCACTGTCCATGGCGACAAGAAGGACGCGCTTATCTGCGCCGACAAGATCTACCGGGACGCAGCAACCGCGGCGGAGAGCAGTACACTTGCCGCTGAAGCTCCCGGGGGGAAGAAGACCAAGACCAAGTCCGGCAAGTGCTCTGGGGCCCACTCCGGCAACCGCACCTCTTCGGAGTGCTGCGCTGCCGTCGAGGACGTCCCATCGAGGTCCACCGGCAAGTGCAAGAAGGGAATGGCCGCTCCTCCGGCAACCAAGAAGGTGTCCGCCAAGGAGGACGGCACTGGTGGTACCTTCACCATCAGTGCCACACTTGACAGCAAATAGGAAAGCGCGCTCGTTGCCTTCCTGCGGGCGAATGTCGATGTGTTTGCATGGCAACCATCTAACATCCCCGGTGTTCCCAGGAAGGTAATTGAGCACAAGCTTGCTGTTTGTCCTCATGCGCGGCCCGTCAAGCAGAAGGTCAGAAAGCAAGCCGTGGAGCGCCAAGAATTCATTGCCGAAGAAATCAAGAAGCATGTCCCAACGGACAGTGATCCATCCGACGTGGTTGGCAAACCCAGTTGTTGTGCGTAAGGCCAACGGGAAGTGGAGACTGTGTATAGACTTCACCGATGTGAATAAAGCATGTCCCAAGGATCCATTTCCCTTGCCGCGCATTGACCAGATTGTTGACTCCACTGTCGGATGTGAGCTGCTCTCTTTTCTTGATGCATATTCAGGCTACCACCAGATTTTTATGGCCAAGGAAGATGAAGAGAAGACTGCATTTATCACTCCGTGTGGCACATATTGTTTCATACGCATGCCCTTCGGATTGAAGAATGCAGGCTCAACATTTGCAAGGGTAGTGCACACTGCTTTTGAGCCACAGATCCACAGGAATGTAGAGGCTTACATGGATGACATCGTGGTGAAGAGCAAGAGAAAGGATACATTGATCCAAGATTTGGAAGAGACATTTGAGAATCTGCGCAAGATCCAGCTCAAGTTGAACCCCGAGAAGTGCGTCTTTGGAGTCCCTTCCGGTAAGCTTCTCGGGTTCTTTGTGTCACAGAGGGGGATTGAAGCCAACCCCGACAAGATTAAAGCCATCGAGCAGATAGAAGCCCCGAAGCGCGTCAAGGATGTCAGGAGACTTGCAGGTTGTGTGGCTGCCCTCAGTAGGTTCATTTCAAAGTCTGCAGAGCGCGCCCTTCCTTTCTTCAAAATCTTGAAGAAGGCAGGCCCTATGAAATGGACTCCGGAAGCGGAGGCAGCGCTGCAAGACTTGAAACGGTACCTATCCTCCACTCCGATACTTGTCGCACCTAGGCCACAGGAGAAGTTGTTGCTGTACCTAGCGGCAACCAACCAGGTGGTTAGTGTTGCGTTAGTAGCGGAGAGGGAGGCCGACGAGGAGTCTACACCACCGGCAAGCGAATCCAGCGACAAGCAGGGGGCTGCTCCGACAAGCTCTGGCCCCGACAAGGACAACTCGGCGCAGGAACAAGGAGAAGTGCGGAAGAAACTGGATAGAGGAGCTACCGGCGGCTCTTTGGTCAATCAGAACGACACCAAGTCGAGCCACCGGACAGACACCCTTTGCTCTAGTCTATGGAGCAGAGGCAGTTCTCCCCATGGAACTCGTATACGGATCTCCTCGAGTGCTCGCTTATGATGAGCTCGAGCAAGAGCAACTGCGGCAAGATGATGCATTGCTCCTCGAGGAGGAACGTCTCCAGGCTGCTGTACGAGCTGCTCGATACCAGCAAGCCTTGCGTCGCTATCATAGCCGCAAGGTTAGGGCCAGGAGTCTCGAGGAAGGCGACCTTGTTCTTCGGCGTGTTCAGTCCGCCAAGAATTCCAACAAGTTGACGCCGAAGTGGGAAGGCCCTTATCGGGTGAGACAAGTCACAAGGCCCGGCGCTGTCCGCCTTGAGACCGAAGAAGGCTTACCGGTGAGCAACTCCTGGAACATAGAACATCTTCGCAAGTTTCACCCATAAGGCGCGGTTGCCGTGATCCGCTCCGGCAACCACCTTTTGTACAAGCTTTGCCGCTGTTGCATGTAACCCTTTGTACAAAGCCGGGCGCAGACCCCGTGCATCAGTAAAGCTTTTGTGTTTTGCGCTATTTGCCTTTTCCATGCTCTTCTTCGTTATTTGCATGCGTTATTTGGCATTTCTTGTGCAACACACGTATCCGGTAAGCATTAGCACGCCGAAAGGCCATATACTTGTTTCCCTCTTCTTTTTCCTTGCCTCTTAAGCAGAAGGAATGTTCCTCGCGCACAAGTTTGCCGGGGGGGAAGGAGAGGGAAGATGAACCAAGTGTTGTTCAAGAAAGAGAAGCCTTGTCGGAGAAACAAGCAATATGTGAAAGCTAAGTTACCAGAATTTGAGCAGTTCGAATTTTTAAATTTCAGTTGTCTTCCTTGAACAACCACACTTTGTATGGAAAACCTGTACGCGGAGGAACCTACCCGTGGCTAGCCGCACCCTTATCTTGTTTCCGAGTACGCTCAACGACTTAAGTGAGCTGCGACGAGTGTCGCGCCCTTGCTTCGTTTCCGAGTTCACTCAGCAAGCTAAGTGCGTTGCGACTAGCTGCGGCAAGGTTGCTTGCCGGTAAGGCCTTGGCCAGCAGGCTGCTCGGAGTCCAGCACTCGGCGCTCGCGGCCAGGGACCCCTTGCCGGCAAGTTCCCTAGAAGCGTGGGTTTGAAAACATACAAAGTGGAGGACCAATACAAGGGAGATAACACTGCATCGATTGATCAAAATAAAGATAATATATTACAAGGGATAACTTGTCGCAATGACTAATAAGTTCATGGCACACTATGCAGCAACAGAAGAGATAAAGAGAAAGAGGCCTAATCTACGCGGTCGCCTTCAATCCTAGAGATCTTGTTCACTTTGGCGATAATGTGGGCGACCTGCGCCTTCAGCGCCTCCATATCCGCGTCGGTCGACAAGCTGCGGAGAACGTTGGCGAGGTTTATGCCGGGGTTACGGTACACTATCTTCGTCAGGATGCGCTCCAAGGTTCCCGCGCAGAGCTGGCGTGACTCCTCGGCCAGTTGCGCGGGGAGCTTCTTCTGAAGATTTGCGAGAGCCGGCACGACCCCTCTGAAGAAGAGGCTGAGCTTGGCGCTATGGGGGAGGTTTGGATCCGGAGAGTATATGAGATGCTCAACCTTCAGCGCCATCAGCTCCTTGTCGATGCTAGCTGCAGAAGCCACCAGATCCTCAGTCCATACCTCGACGGTCCGGCGGAAGTTCTCAGCTGAAGTAGCGGCGCTCTCAACCAGGCCCCGCTCCCTGCGGAGCTCGTCCTTCAGCTTGGTTTCCCGGTCCCGGACGGCGTCAAGAGAGTCCTTCAGCGTGGAAACCTTCAGCTCCAGATCTGCGATCGAGTCCTTGGCGGCCTTCAGCTCGTCGCCTTGCTTGGAAAGGCGCACCTGGAGTTCAGAGTTAGTATGGGCGTCCTTCTCGCGCTCTAAGTTCAGCGCGGTGACCCTCTCTGTGCTCGCCTTAAGGAACTCCTCCAGCTGCGCCACTTTAGCCTCAAGGTCTTTCTTGGCGGTCTCTGCTGTGGCGGCGGCGGCCTTCGCCTCCTTCAGCTCTCCGCCAAGGGCCTGCTCCCGGGCGGTAAGGTCTTCCTTGTGAGCGTCGAGGTTGACCTTCCGTTGGGTGAGCTCTCCTTCTCGCCGGGACAGCTCTTCTCCGGCGAGTCGCTGCTGCTCCTCGGCCTCGGCTTTCTCCAAGAGCCACTCCTGGTACTCCCCGGTGAGCCTCTCGCGCTCCTCCGCCACGTCACGGAGGGCCGCCTGGTTGGCGGCGCGGAGCTCCGCGGCGCGTTTCTCCATGTCAGCTGCGGCCTTGGCGGTGAGGGCCTCCCGGGACTCGAGCTTCGCCTGCCTGGCCCGGTAAAGGGCCAGGAGCCGGTGGAGCAACTTCTCCTCCTCGGGCTCGTCACCTCCGCCAGGCGCCTCGACAATCTTCAGTCCCGCGGAGGCGAGGACCTCTCCATCAAAGGCCTCTCCCTCCGCGGGGGCTCGCGACGAGGATCCCCACGGCACTTGGATGAAGACGCCATTAGGGGCCTCAAGGTACTAGGCGGACTGCTCCTTCTCGGTGGAGGGGTCGGCGGCCGGCGCAGCGCTCGACGCTCCTGCCGCCTCCGGGCCGGCAGTATGGCCGCCGTCCCCCTCCCCGGCCGCTGCGTCTGCGGTCGGAGCAGTCTCCTCCGCGGCAGGCTCGGCGGCTCCCGCCGCGTCTTCAACGATAGGGGCGTCGCCGCCGTCGCCCTGCGCGCCCTCCTCCTCGACGACGATTTCCGTCTCCATCTGCTCTGGGGGAGGAGGATCTAGAAGAAGAAGAAAAAGAAGAAGAAGTTCAAGCAAATATCCAAAAAAGACAAGTCCGAGAAGACAGAGTTACAAGGCCTACCTTGGCGGACTTCGTCGACGGCAGGCTCCCTCGCCGGGGAGCTCTCCCTTGGCGGGGTGGCCACCCTCGCCGGGCTGCTCGCCCTTGGCGGGGTACTCGCCCTTGGCGGAGTACCCGCCCTTGGCGGAGCGCTCTCCCTCGCCGGAGAGTTCGTCCTTGGCGGGGACGGCGGGGCCTGCGGCTCCTCGGGAGTGATCTCCGGGAGCTCCTGTGGCTGCGGCTCCACCTCTGCACAAGATAATCAAGACAAAACAAGAACAACAAGATGTTAGTATAAACAAGATCCTCAAACCCAGTTGTCGTGCGTAAGGCCAACGGGAAGTGGAGACTGTGTATAGACTTCACCGATGTGAATAAAGCATGTCCCAAGGATCCATTTCCCTTGCCGCGCATTGACCAGATTGTTGACTCCACTGCCGGATGTGAGCTGCTCTCTTTTCTTGATGCATATTCAGGCTACCACCAGATTTTTATGGCCAAGGAAGATGAAGAGAAGACTGCATTTATCACTCCGTGTGGCACATATTGTTTCATACGCATGCCCTTCAGATTGAAGAATGCAGGCTCAACATTTGCAAGGGTAGTGCACACTGCTTTTGAGCCACAGATCCACAGGAATGTAGAGGCTTACATGGATGACATCGTGGTGAAGAGCAAGAGCAAGGATACATTGATCCAAGATTTGGAAGAGACATTTGCGAATCTGCGCAAGATCCAGCTCAAGTTGAACCCCGAGAAGTGCGTCTTTGGAGTCCCTTCCGGTAAGCTTCTCGGGTTCTTTGTGTCACAGAGGGGGATTGAAGCCAACCCCGACAAGATTAAAGCCATCGAGCAGATAGAAGCCCCGAAGCGCGTCAAGGATGTCAGGAGACTTGCAGGTTGTGTGGCTGCCCTCAGTAGGTTCATTTCAAAGTCTGCAGAGCGCGCCCTTCCTTTCTTCAAAATCTTGAAGAAGGCAGGCCCTATGAAATGGACTCCGGAAGCGGAGGCAGCGCTGCAAGACTTGAAACGGTACCTATCCTCCACTCCGATACTTGTCGCACCTAGGCCACAGGAGAAGTTGTTGCTGTACCTAGCGGCAACCAACCAGGTGGTTAGTGCTGCGTTAGTAGCGGAGAGGGAGGCCGACGAGGAGTCTACACCACCGGCAAGCGAATCCAGCGACAAGCAGGGGGCTGCTCCGACAAGCTCTGGCCCCGACAAGGACAACTCGGCGCAGGAACAAGGAGAAGTGCGGAAGAAACTGGATAGAGGAGCTACCGGCGGCTCTTTGGTCAATCAGAACGACACCAAGTCGAGCCACCGGACAGACACCCTTTGCTCTAGTCTATGGAGCAGAGGCAGTTCTCCCCACGGAACTCGTATACGGATCTCCTCGAGTGCTCGCTTATGATGAGCTCGAGCAAGAGCAACTGCGGCAAGATGATGCATTGCTCCTCGAGGAGGAACGTCTCCAGGCTGCTGTACGAGCTGCTCGATACCAGCAAGCCTTGCGTCGCTATCATAGCCGCAAGGTTAGGGCCAGGAGTCTCGAGGAAGGCGACCTTGTTCTTCGGCGTGTTCAGTCCGCCAAGAATTCCAACAAGTTGACACCGAAGTGGGAAGGCCCTTATCGGGTGAGACAAGTCACAAGGCCCGGCGCTGTCCGCCTTGAGACCGAAGAAGGCTTACCGGTGAGCAACTCCTGGAACATAGAACATCTTCGCAAGTTTCACCCATAAGGCGCGGTTGCCGTGATCCGCTCCGGCAACCACCTTTTGTACAAGCTTTGCCGCTGTTGCATGTAACCCTTTGTACAAAGCCGGGCGCAGACCCCGTGCATCAGTAAAGCTTTTGTGTTTTGCGCTATTTGCCTTTTCCATGCTCTTCTTCGTTATTTGCATGCGTTATTTGGCATTTCTTGTGCAACACACGTATCCGGTAAGCATTAGCACGCCGAAAGGCCATATACTTGTTTCCCTCTTCTTTTTCCTTGCCTCTTAAGCAGAAGGAATGTTCCTCGCGCACAAGTTTGCCGGGGGGGAAGGAGAGGGAAGATGAACCAAGTGTTGTTCAAGAAAGAGAAGCCTTGTCGGAGAAACAAGCAATATGTGAAAGCTAAGTTACCAGAATTTGAGCAGTTCGAATTTTTAAATTTCAGTTGTCTTCCTTGAACAACCACACTTTGTATGGAAAACCTGTACGCGGAGGAACCTACCCGTGGCTAGCCGCACCCTTATCTTGTTTCCGAGTACGCTCAACGACTTAAGTGAGCTGCGACGAGTGTGGCGCCCTTGCTTCGTTTCCGAGTTCACTCAGCAAGCTAAGTGCGTTGCGACTAGCTGCGGCAAGGTTGCTTGCCGGTAAGGCCTTGGCCAGCAGGCTGCTCGGAGTCCAGCACTCGGCGCTCGCGGCCAGGGGCCCCTTGCCGGCAAGTTCCCTAGAAGCGTGGGTTTGAAAACATACAAAGTGGAGGACCAATACAAGGGAGATAACACTGCATCGATTGATCAAAATAAAGATAATATATTACAAGGGATAACTTGTCGCAATGACTAATAAGTTCATGGCACACTATGCAGCAACAGAAGAGATAAAGAGAAAGAGGCCTAATCTACGCGGTCGCCTTCAATCCTAGAGATCTTGTTCACTTTGGCGATAATGTGGGCGACCTGCGCCTTCAGCGCCTCCATATCCGCGTCGGCCGACAAGCTGCGGAGAACGTTGGCGAGGTTTATGCCGGGGTTACGGTACACTATCTTCGTCAGGACGCGCTCCAAGGTTCCCGCGCAGAGCTGGCGTGACTCCTCGGCCAGTTGCGCGGGGAGCTTCTTCTGAAGATTTGCGAGAGCCGGCGCGACCCCTCTGAAGAAGAGGCTGAGCTTGGCGCTGTGGGGGAGGTTTGGATCCGGAGAGTATATGAGATGCTCAACCTTCAGCGCCATCAGCTCCTTGTCGATGCTAGCTGCAGAAGCCACCAGATCCTCAGTCCATACCTCGACGGTCCGGCGGAAGTTCTCAGCTGAAGTAGTGGCGCTCTCAACCAGGCCCCGCTCCCTGCGGAGCTCGTCCTTCAGCTTGGTTTCCCGGTCTCGGACGGCGTCAAGAGAGTCCTTCAGCGTGGAAACCTTCAGCTCCAGATCTGCGATCGAGTCCTTGGCGGCCTTCAGCTCGTCGTCTTGCTTGGAAAGGCGCACCTGGAGTTCAGAGTTAGTATGGGCGTCCTTCTCGCGCTCTAAGTTCAGCGCGGTGACCCTCTTCGTGGTCGCCTTAAGGAACTCCTCCAGCTGTGCCACTTTAGCCTCAAGGTCTTTCTTGGCGGTCTCTGCTGTGGCGGCGGTGGCCTTCGCCTCCTTCAGCTCTCCGCCAAGGGCCTGCTCCCGGGCGGTAAGGTCTTCCTCGTGAGCGTCGAGGTTGACCTTCCGTTGGGTGAGCTCTCCTTCTCGCCAGGACAGCTCTTCTCCAGCGAGTCGCTGCTGCTCCTCGGCCTCGGCTTTCTCCAAGAGCCACTCCTGGTACTCCCCGGCGAGCCTCTCGCGCTCCTCCGCCACGTCGCGGAGGGCCGCCTGGTTGGCGGCGCGGAGCTCCGCGGCGCGTTTCTCCATGTCAGCTGCGGCCTTGGCGGTGAGGGCCTCCCGAGACTCGAGCTTCGCCTGCCTGGCCCAGTAAAGGGCCAGGAGCTGGTGGAGCAACTTCTCCTCCTCGGGCTCGTCACCTCCGCCAGGCGCCTCGACAATCTTCAGTCCCGCGGAGGCGAGGACCTCTCCATCAAAGGCCTCTCCCTCCACGGGGGCTCGCGACGAGGATCCCCACGGCACTTGGATGAAGACGCCATTAGGGGCCTCAAGGTAGTAGGCGGACTGCTCCTTCTCGGTGGAGGGGTCGGCGGCCGGCGCAGCGCTCGACGCTCCTGCCGCCTCCGGGCCGGCAGTATGGCCGCCGTCCCCCTCCTCGGCCGCTGCGTCTGCGGTCGGAGCAGTCTCCTCCGCGGCAGGCTCGGCGGCTCCCGCCGCGTCTTCAACGACAGTGGCGTCGCCGCCGTCGCCCTGCGCGCCCTCCTCCTCGACGACGATTTCCGTCTCCATCTGCTCTGGGGGAGGAGGATCTAGAAGAAGAAGAAAAAGAAGAAGAAGTTCAAGCAAATATCCAAAAAAGACAAGTCCGAGAAGACAGAGTTACAAGGCCTACCTTGGCGGACTTCGTCGACGGCAGGCTCCCTCGCCGGGGAGCTCTCCCTTGGCGGGGTGGCCACCCTCGCCGGGCTGCTCGCCCTTGGCGGGGTACTCGCCCTTGGCGGAGTACCCGCCCTTGGCGGAGCGCTCTCCCTCGCCGGAGAGTTCGTCCTTGGCGGGGACGGTGGGGCCTGCGGCTCCTCGGGAGTGATCTCCGGGAGCTCCTGTGGCTGCGGCTCCACCTCTGCACAAGACAATCAAGACAAAACAAGAACAACAAGATGTTAGTATAAACAAGATCCTCAAGCGCACCCGACGAGCGGAAGAATCAAAAACCAGACTTACGCTGGGGGCTGCGCTGGGGGCTGCTCCTCGGAGCAGCGCTCGGATCCGGCAAGCTCGTCGCTGGCGTGTCCCCTGTCGCCGCGACGGGCGAGTCGTCCTCGACCTCGACAATGGGAACCTTGGCCTTTTTCGCCGCTCGCTGGGCCAGGGTCCTGAAATCAAAGCAAGAAGCAAGATCAGAATCATCGAAGAAAAAAAATCAAGACGAAGTTAAAGAAGACACAAAACTTCAAGTCCTTACTCCTGTTCCTCGTCGTCGTCGTCGTCGCTCAGGGCGGAGAAGTCGAACGCCACCTGAGGCGCGTCCGTGCGAGGAGCAGGAGGAGAAGGCTCCCTCGGGCGCTTGGCGGTCCCCGGGACTAGGGGCTGCGAAGACCCAGTCCCCGTGGACACCGAGGCCCGGGGAGCGGGCGGAGCAGCCGCTCCGCTCTGTGAAGACCCTCCTCCACTTGGCGCTGACGTGCGGGGCGCCTCCGCCGTGGCCTGTGAGCGGGTCGCCCCCGCCATGGTTGGTGCGCCGGGCGCTCCCGTCGCAGCTTGGCTCCCCCGGGTAGCTCGCGCCGCCCGGCGAGCTGGTTGTTGTCGGGGCGCCTGCGCCCTCGTCGCCGTCGTCGCCTTGCGGAGGCGCTTCAGCGGAGATCGCCTGGGACTTGCCCGAGGCGGGGAGGTCTCTGATGACGAGGAGGCGTCGTCGTTGTAGAGCCCCAGAGACCCATCAGAGTCCTCGCCGGCCCCGGCGTCCTCCTCCTCCTCCTCCTCCTCGGCCGGCTTGCTGGGCCCAGCGCCCTGCCCCGCTGCCGTGCTCCCTCCGGTGCCTCCGCCCCCTCCGGCGCCTCCGCTCCCTCCGGCGCCTCTGTTTCCTCCGGCAACGTCGCCCCTTGCGGCGGCCTCGGTCACGATCCCGGGGATCCCAGCATACCTCAGAGAGGGGACCCCGGCGAGCTCGTCGGGCGGAAGCTTCAGCAGCCTGCGGATCTCCGCCTCCTCTGCTTGGCAGGACGCTTCCGCAGCCTCTGCCTCTTCAACCGTGAAGCCAAACTCTCCTGCCGCTGCGGCTGCGGCGGCCTCTTCTACCCGAGAAGCGATATAGGCAATCTCCCGGTCAGTGGTGTCCCGGGTGAGCCCCTTGATCTCATCCTTGTTCTTCGGCACCTCCACCAGGTTGTCGAAGAAGCTCATGATGGCATCTGGCTTGGGCGGAATCCATGTGCGGTCGACACCATGCGAGTCACATGCGGGCATCATTGCGCGAAGGGGATCCCGGGCCGTGCTATTGCAGAGGGGCACCACTCCCCGGGGAGCTCTAAACCACTCTGGGTGGGCCGGGTCGTGCTTAAAAAGTTCCCGGACCATCCCCTTCAGCTCCAGCGACGTGAAGTTGAAGTTTAGCCCTGGGCGCAGTCTCATTATGTCCGCCGCGTTGCCGTACTCCCATGCTGGCCTCTTTCTCTCCTGTAGAGGGGCAATGCGGCGGCGGAGGAAGTCTGCTCCTACCTCTCCGACGGACAACTTAGCTACCCGGAGACGAAGAATTCTGACAAGGGCGACGTTGAGCTTGATGTCGTCCGAGTCCAGCTCACTCCAGTCCCTGCCGCACACGATGACTGTTGTGCGCGGCGCAGTGAAAGGTCGCGACTCGTCCTCAACTACCCAGCACCAGTCCGCGCGCCACTCCTCCCACTTGCCGCGGAGTTCCCCTTGCAGGTAGGATTCCTTCTTGTTCAAGCGGAAGACCCAAGAGATCCCTCCGGAGAGGGGAGCGCCGGCCTCTACTCTAGGCGTGAAGAAATGCCTAAACAGTGCTTTATTCGGATAGATCCCTATATAGTTTTCGCACAGATGTGCGAAAACCGCCATCGTGAGGATGGCGTTGGGGGTGAAGTCTAGAAGGTGGAGGTTGTAGGTGTTCATGATGTCGCAGAAAAATTCAGAAAAGGGAGGACAAAGGCCGCAGTGGAAGAAAGCAGCGAAGAAGAAATACCCGCCGGGGTACATGTCCTTGGCGGCGGCGGGATAGACTCTAGTCCGAGGATGCGCCTTGGTCTTCTTGGCCCAGAACAAGTAGTACTTGTTCCAGAGCTCCCGCGCGCTGAGCCTCGGCGAGAAGACGACATTCCTCTTCCGCAGAAGAGCAAGCCTCGCCGCCTGCTCGGATTTCTCCTTCTTGGTCTTCTCCGCCTTCGCCTTCTCGGTCTTCGGGGCCATGGCGGAGGCGGCGAGGGAAGGGGACGAAGAGTCCGGCGGCGCCGCGGATGCGGAAGGCGGCGGAGGAGGTGTGGAGGCGGAGCGCAAAGGGGAATTTCTGAAGATGGAAGAAGATCCAATGAAGGCGAAGTAAGGTAACGGTCCCTGCTTCCTCTGCTTTTAAGGGGTAAGTGGGGGACGCTCCGCATTTCCCATTAAAGAACATGGCCACGTTCCCTCCCACGACGCCGCAATCGACGCGTGCCGTTACGGAGGGACGCGACGGATGCGGAAGTGGATTCGGCGTGTCGTGGGCCGCGCGTGCCCGTGCACTGTTTTGGGCCTGGCCCAACAGTGCTCGGCACCGTGTGTGGCCCAGGCCCGGGGGCTCCTGTCGGTGTACTAAGGTAGGGGTACCTCAGTACCCCAACTTGTGCACGGGCAGTAGCAGCTTCCCGAGGCAGGGCCTACCACGTGCTTGCCGGAGACCTTTCTGTCCCATATAAAGCCATTCAAAAACAAAGTATACAAGACAGAAGATCAAGACCCCGGCAAGTGGAGCTTGCCGGGAAGGCCATCCCAGGCTCAAGATTACCTCACTAGCGCAAGACCCTGGCAAGAGGAGCTTGCCAGGAAGACCAGAAGATTACATTTCAGAAGACATGCCTCGGCGCGACGTGCGCCCCGGCAGGGCCCGGGGAGCGACAAGCTTCGGAGCCCGACAAGCTTCCGGGCCCGGCAAGGTCAAGGCCCCGGCAAGGTGCTTGCCGGGGAGAGTTACGCTGTGTGCCCGCGCTCCAGCTCATCGAGCCACGCGTCGCCCTGGGGCCATTCCAGAGACGCGTGGCGGATGGCTGTGCAGCCTGGGGGACACGGTGGCACTCCACGGTGATAAAGCTATCGCCGTGGCAAACGGAGACGCAAGGGCAGGCGCTTTTGGGGTCGACGGCGACGGGCATTTAATGCTCTTGTCCCCCACTGTCAAAGTAGGTGATGACCACTGTTCATGCACTGTTCATCCACTGTTCCCGCACTGTTACAACTACCACCAAAATTACGTTTTTACCCTTTCTCCTACGTTGACACCTGTCGGTGACCCCTTGAGCTATAAAAGGAGGCCCATGCACAACGTAGAAAGGGTTCGGAACCTAGATCGTTCATTCGCTCGGTGTAGCTAGTTCTTCAAGCTCCCGAGCTCTCCAACTCAATACAAACTAAGCAGGAGTAGGGTTTTACGCGTCCGTCGCGGCCCGAACCTGGGTAAACTGCCCGCGTGCTCGCCACGATATGCTCTTTGTGCTCCCTCCGCCCTCTTACCGCACGAACAAGGGGCTCCGGTCCCATAGGTGCTCGTGGTGGACAGTTTCCCCCGACATCTTTGGCGCCTGCCTGGCCCGGTAAAGGGCCAGGAGCCGGTGGAGCAACTTCTCCTCCTCGGGCTCGTCACCTCCGCCAGGCGCCTCGACAATCTTCAGTCCCGCGGAGGCGAGGACCTCTCCATCAAAGGCCTGTCGCTCCGCGGGGGCTCGCGACGAGGATCCCCACGGCACTTGGATTAAGACGCCATTAGGGGCCTCAAGGTAGTAGGCGGACTGCTCCTTCTCGGTGGAGGGGTCGGCGGCCGGCGCAGCGCTCGACGCTCCTGCCGCCTCCGGGCCGGCAGTATGGCCGCCGTCCCCCTCCCCGGCCGCTGCGTCTGCGGTCGGAGCAGTCTCCTCCGCGGCAGGCTCGGCGGCTCCCGCCGCGTCTTCAACGACAGGGGCGTCGCCGCCGTCGCCCTGCGCGCCCTCCTCCTCGACGACGATTTCCGTCTCCATCTGCTCAGGGGGAGGAGGATCTAGAAGAAGAAGAAAAAGAAGAAGAAGTTCAAGCAAATATCCAAAAAAGACAAGTCCGAGAAGACAGAGTTACAAGGCCTACCTTGGCGGACTTCGTCGACGACAGGCTCCCTCGCCGGGGAGCTCTCCCTTGGCGGGGTGGCCACCCTCGCCGGGCTGCTCGCCCTTGGCGGAGTACCCGCCCTTGGCGGAGCGCTCTCCCTCGCCGGAGAGTTCGTCCTTGGCGGGGACGACGGGGCCTGCGGCTCCTCGGGAGTGATCTCCGGGAGCTCCTGTGGCAGCGGCTCCACCTCTGCACAAGACAATCAAGACAAAACAAGAACAACAAGATGTTAGTATAAACAAGATCCTCAAGCGCACCCGACGAGCGGAAGAATCAAAAACCAGACTTACGCTGGGGGCTGCGCTGGGGCCTGCTCCTCGGAGCAGCGCTCGGATCCGGCAAGCTCGTCGCTGGCGTGTCCCCTGTCGCCGCGACGGGCGAGTCGTCCTCGACCTCGACGACGGGAACCTTGGCCTTCTTCGCCGCTCGCTGGGCCAGGGTCCTGAAATCAAAGCAAGAAGCAAGATCAGAATCATCGAAGAAAAAAAATCAAGACGAAGTTAAAGAAGACACAAAACTTCAAGTCCTTACTCCTGTTCCTCGTCGTCGTCGTCGTCGCTCAGGGCGGAGAAGTCGAACGCCACCTGAGGCGCGTCCGCGCGAGGAGCAGGAGGAGAAGGCTCCCTCGGGCGCTTGGCGGTCCCCGAGACTGGGGGCTGCGAAGACCCAGTCCCCGTGGACGCCGAGGCCCGGGGAGCGGGCGGAGCAGCCGCTCCGCTCTGTGAAGACCCTCCTCCACTTGGCGCTGACGTGCGGGGCGCCTCCGCCATGGCCTGTGTGCGGGTCGCCCCCGCCATGGTTGGTGCGCCGGGCGCTCCCGTCGCAGCTTGGCTCCCCCGGGTAGCTCGCGCCGCCCGGCGAGCTGGTTGTTGTCGGGGCGCCTGCGCCCTCGTCGCCGTCGTCGCCTTGCGGAGGCGCTTCAGCGGAGATCGCGTGGGACTTGCCCGAGGCGGGGAGGTCTCCGATGACGAGGAGGTGTCGTCGTTGTAGAGCCCCAGAGACCCATCGGAGTCCTCGCCGGCCCCGGCATCCTCCTCCTCCTCCTCCTCCTCGGCCGGCTTGCTGGGCCCAGCGCCCTGCCCCGCTGCCGTGCTCCCTCCGGCGCCTCCGCTCCCTCCGGCGCCTCCGCCCCCTCCGGCGCCTCCGCTCCCTCCGGCGCCTCTGTTTCCTCCGGCAACGTCGCCCCTCGCGGCGGCCTCGGTCACGATCCCGGGGATCCCAGCATACCTCAGAGAGGGGACCCCGGCGAGCTCGTCGGGCGGAAGCTTCAGCAGCCTGCGGATCTCCGCCTCCTCTGCTTGGCAGGACGCTTCCGCAGCCTCTGCCTCTTCAACCGTGAAGCCAAACTCTCCTGCCGCTGCGGCTGCGGCGGCCTCTTCTACCCGAGAAGCGATATAGGCAATCTCCCGGTCAGTGGTGTCCCGGGTGAGCCCCTTGATCTCATCCTTGTTCTTCGGCACCTCCACCAGGTTGTCGAAGAAGCTCATGATGGCATCTGGCTTGGGCGGAATCCATGTGCGGTCGACGCCATGCGAGTCACATGCGGGCATCATTGCGCGAAGGGGATCCCGGGCTGTGCTATTGCAGAGGGGCACCACTCCCCGGGGAGCTCTAAACCACTCTGGGTGGGCCGGGTCGTGCTTAAAAAGTTCCCGGACCATCCCCTTCAGCTCCAGCGACGTGAAGTTGAAGTTTAGCCCTGGGCGCAGTCTCATTATGTCCGCCGCGTTGCCGTACTCCCATGCTGGCCTCTTTCTCTCCTGTAGAGGGGCAATGCGGCGGCGGAGGAAGTCTGCTCCTACCTCTCCGACGGACAACTTAGCTACCCGGAGACGAAGAATTCTGACAAGGGCGACGTTGAGCTTGATGTCGTCCGAGTCCAGCTCACTCCAGTCCCTGCCGCGCACGATGGCTGTTGTGCGCGGCGCAATGAAAGGTTGCGGCTCGTCCTCAACTACCCAGCACCAGTCCGCGCGCCACTCCTCCCACTTGCCGCGGAGTTCCCCTTGCAGGTAGGATTCCTTCTTGTTCAAGCGGAAGACCCAAGAGATCCCTCCGGAGAGGGGAGCGCTGGCCTCTACTCTAGGCGTGAAGAAATGCCTAAACAGTGCTACATTCGGATAGATCCCTATATAGTTTTCGCACAGATGTGCGAAAACCGCCATCGTGAGGATGGCGTTGGGGGTGAAGTCTAGAAGGTGGAGGTTGTAGGTGTTCATGATGTCGCAGAAAAATTCAGAAAAGGGAGGACAAAGGCCGCAGTGGAAGAAAGCAGCGAAGAAGAAATACCCGCCGGGGTACATGTCCTTGGCGGCGGCGGGATAGACTCTGGTCCGAGGATGCGCCTTGGTCTTCTTGGCCCAGAACAAGTAGTACTTGTTCCAGAGCTCCCGCGCGCTGAGCCTCGGCGAGAAGACGACATTCCTCTTCCGCAGAAGAGCAAGCCTCGCCGCCTGCTCGGATTTCTCCTTCTTGGTCTTCTCCGCCTTCGCCTTCTCGGTCTTCGAGGCCATGGCGGAAGCGGCGAGGGAAGGGGACGAAGAGTCCGGCGGCGCCGCGGATGCGGAAGGCGGCGGAGGAGGTGTGGAGGCAGAGCGCAAAGGGGAATTTCTGAAGATGGAAGAAGATGCAATGAAGGCGAAGTAAGGTAACGGCCCCTGCTTCCTCTGCTTTTAAGGGGGAAGTGGGGGACGCTCCGCATTTCCCATTAAAGAACGTGGCCACGTTCCCTCCCACGACGCCGCAATCGACGCGTGCCGTTACGGAGGGACGCGACGGATGCGGAAGTGGATTCGGCGTGCCGTGGGCCGCGCGTGCCCGTGCACTGTTTTGGGCCTGGCCCAACAGCGCTCGGCACCGTGTGTGGCCCAGGCCCGGGGGCTCCTGTCGGTGTACTAAGGTAGGGGTACCTCAGTACCCCAACTTGTGCATGGGCAGTAGCAGCTTCCCGCGGCAGGGCCTACCACGTGCTTGCCGGAGACCTTTCTGCCCCATATAAAGCCATTCAAAAACAAAGTATACAAGACAGAAGATCAAGACCCCGGCAAGTGGAGCTTGCCGGGAAGGCCATCCCAGGTTCAAGATTACCTCACTAGCGCAAGACCCTGGCAAGAGGAGCTTGCCAGGAAGACCAGAAGATTACATTTCAGAAGACATGCCTCGGCGCGACGTGCGCCCCGGCAGGGCCCGGGGAGCGACAAGCTTCGGAGCCCGACAAGCTTCCGGGCCCGGCAAGGTCAAGGCCCCGGCAAGGTGCTTGCCGGGGAGAGTTACGCTGTGTGCCCGCGCTCCAGCTCATCGAACCACGCGTCGCCCTGGGGCCATTCCAGAGACGCGTGGCGGATAGCTGTGCAGCCTGGGGGACACGGTGGCACTCCACGGTGATAAAGCTATCGCCGTGGCAAACGGAGACGCAAGGGCGGGCGCTTTTGGGGTCGACGGCGACGGGCATTTAATGCTCTTGTCCCCCACTGTTAAAGTAGGTGATGACCACTGTTCATGCACTGTTCATCCACTGTTCCCGCACTGTTACAACTACCACCACAATTACGTTTTTACCCTTTCTCCTACGTTGACACCTGTCGGTGACCCCTTGAGCTATAAAAGGAGGCCCATGCACAACGTAGAAAGGGTTCAGAACCTAGATCGTTCATTCGCTCGGTGTAGCTAGTTCTTCAAGCTCCCGAGCTCTCCAACTCAATACAAACTAAGCAGGAGTAGGGTTTTACGCGTCCGTCGTGGCCCGAACCTGGGTAAACTGCCCGCGTGCTCGCCACGATCTGCTCTTTGTGCTCCCTCCGCCCTCTTACCGCACGAACAAGGGGCTCCGGTCCCATAGGTGCTCGTGGTGGACAGTTTCCCCCGACATACAAGGAGAGAGAAGCCGAGCTAGATCGGCAAGACGACCTAGATGGACTTGAAGAGGAGCGCGATACAGCGCAAGCCCGTTCCGCATTTTATCAACAACAGGTCAGGCGATACCAGAGCAGAGAAGTGCGGGCCAAGACATACAACGCCGACGAACTCGTTTTACACCTCCCGGAAAAAGGACAAGCTCAAACCAAAATGGGAGGGCCCCTTCATTATCGACAAAGTACTCACTGGTGGAGCCTATCGCCTTCGGATTGCACGGGACAACCGCCTTGAGCCGAACCCGTGGAACGCTGCCAGGCTCCGAAGATTTTATGGATAGATCGGTAGCAATTTTTTCCTCCTCTCAAGTTAGGTGTTGTCTTTTATCTTTTATTTTTTCTCTTTTTCCTTTTTTACATTTTTCCTCATCGACAAGTATTCGGCTAGCCCGAACTGTCATAGGATAAGTATAAGTACATCTTTGAATGTATCTACCTCAAATATACTTGGGGGCTTCTTTAACGAAGCCTATTGCCAAAAAAGCTTATTGCTTAAAATGTCGTCTATTTTTTACAATCCTTCCTTGCCATTATATGCACCAATATGACTTAAGTTCTGGCCAACCTGGGTTGCCTGGCTTCGATGCTTACTCCTACGTTTCCGATTGTTCGGCTAGGGTGTAAAGGGAGCACCTCTGCGATTGTTACAACCGGGTAATCCGGACATGTACCTCAGACTGGGTGAAGCCGAAAGCTAGCGCTCTTAAGGGAATGATCGGTCAGCGGATACACGACATACCGCATTTTAAAGCGTCTTTTAAACTACCACAGGACAGGGCATCCTACAATCCTTTTCACAGGATCAAAAGCCTAGGCCCGCATCTGTATGCAGGCCGACCCAGGGAAAGGAACCCCTAAAGGAACTATTCTCTGTGGAAGATGTTTCTTACGTTAAACAGTAATATAACATAACTCCCGAACATGGTTCATCTGTTCAAGCAATGATGACCGGATTGCCTGGTTTCCGAACATATCACGTGTTTACCACAGATGTAGTATTCGCAAGCACTCCAGCCTTTGGGTTTATGGAGGCTAAAGCAGATGGTCGGCCATGATAACCTTTTTATAAATTCGGCCGGAGATAAGTTTGATGGTAAAAGTACATTAATACATAGAATCAAACAACTACTCTTTTTCTATTCCCTCTATAAGGCTGTCTAGTTTACAGTCCTGCTGGGAAAGCTTGGCAGCTATCTCTACTTGGTCATATACCAAGTGCAGAGGAATTTCTTGTCCATCGGACCCTCGAGGTCCCTTGCGGGCCATATGATTTGGATCAAGACAAGTGTAGCGCGTCTTCACCATGGCCTAGGCTTCTCGAGCACCCATGCGACATGCTGATGCTTTCCACAATTCGAAGCGGTGTCGAGCCCCTTTGAACAAGTCCGCCAAGTCCTCCATAGTTTCTGGAGATGAATCACCCGGCCATAAAGCCCTGACCATACTCTTCATGGCCTTCCGAGCTTGCTCGTGGACTCTGGAAAGCTCTTGCAGCACGTCACCCTCAAAATCGGACACTCCTCCTTCGGGCTGCCCAGTTAACAAACCCGCAGGAAAAGTTTTATAAGAAACTTCCAAAATAAGAGACTATAAGGAGACCTATGTATAAGGGACATACTGAACATGCCGCCCTTTAGCCTCCGGTTCTCTTCCAAGGCGCTTGAGAGCTGGGCCTCTACGTCCTTTAGCTCCTGTTCGAGCCGAATATTTTTATCCTTCGCTTGGTTCTTCTTATCTATGGCTTGCGTCAATACGCGCTTGCTAGCAGCTGTTTCATCTTCGGCAAAAAAATTCCCCAAAGCAGCCCTTAGCTCCCTCTCCAGTTGGTCGGTCGACCCTGTTGTTGTATTATAATTAGTATGTACATGACGGATTAGTGATCGGCACAAATATCATAGTATCCAGACACCATTGTTCTTACCACCAACATCCTTTCCGGATTTTGTCGAATTTTCCAATCCGGCGGTGGCATTCGCGAGCTAGGTCCGGCACTCTTCAAGCTCCTTGGATAAGGAGTTATTCTTTTCTTCAAGCACCTACAAAAACACAACGATCCTCAAATCAGTTGCACAAACTGCTTTAAGTCTCGGGGGCTACTGGCATAGGAACATCAAACTGTACACTTACCCGCATATCTTTCGAAAGCCGGTGAGTGGCTCCAACGAGTCCGTCTTGAGTGGCTCGGATATAGGCATCTATAGAACTAAGGGCGTTAAACGCCTCCTCGGAAAAGGCTGGGTCACGCATGGATGCTTTCCGCCGCCTGTGAACCATCACAACCTCCACTTCGGAATTAGTAACTGAAATTCGACAATTCGGCATTGAATCCATGTTAACCCTTGACGGGCCGGATGCCGGATTGGCTGGAGTTTGGTCTGCATGATCTTTGGAAATAGTCTGGTGTGTATTCCTCCTAAAAGGAAAAACAAAGCAGAAAGTTGTAATACCGACTTCTCCACCCAGCGTGTGTCAGGATAAAACATACCTCTTTGAAGGTTCGATGGGGTCCGCAGTCCTTTCTTCGCTTTGAGGCCTCACCCGGTGCAGGCGTCACCCTTTGGGATGACGGTCTTCGCACAGTCCGGCGTGAGGAGTGTCGTCCCTGTTTAGTATGATAAAAATTCGGTGGGTAAGGCGCACTGGGAATCCTCTCTTTGATGAGATACCCCCTAGAATACTTACGCGGGAAGAAGGAATGAGCCCTGGGTAATCGGCTACAATAGCCACCAGGGTGCCCTCATGGCAGGCTTGATAAAGACTCCCTCTTCTAGCTCTATGCCTATGTCCGGATCTTCATCATATCCGGGGCCCGCATTTTGAAACTAGTCCTCTGGCTGTGGGGCGGGACTGTTAATCCCCTCGATCACCTTCCTCCACTCCTGTCGGGAGAAACCGAATTCAGTTCGGACAATACATCATAACAAAGAAAAAGCGGGCCGTCAAGAGAGAGACTTATGATACGTCTCCAACGTATCTATAATTTTTTATTGTTCCATGCTATTATATTTTCTATTTTGGATGTTTAATGGGCTTTATTATACACTTTCATATTATTTTTGGGACTAACCTACTAACCCAACGCCCAGTGCAAATTATTGTTTTTTGCCTATTTCAGTGTTTCACAGAACAGGAATATCAAACGGAGTCCAAACGGAATGAAACCATTGGGAGAGTTATTTTTGGAACCGTATCTACACAGAAGACTTGGAGTACACACGAGGGAACGAAAGAGGTGGCCACGAGGGCAGGGGGTGCGCCCCCACCCACGTGGGCCCCCTTTGGCTCCCCCGGTGCCCCTCTTCCTCCTATATATATCCTTGTACCCTGAAAACATCAAGGCAACAGACGAAACCCTAATTCCACCACCGCAACCTTCTGTTCCCTTGAGATCCCATCTTGGGGCCTGTTCCGGAGCTCCGCCGGAGGGGGGATCGATCATGGAGTGCTTCTACATCAACACCATAGCCTCAACGATGAGTTGTGAGTAGTTTAACACAGACCTTCGGGTCCATAGTTATTAGCTAGATGGCTTCTTCTCTCTCTTTGGATCTCAACACAAAGTTCTCCTCGATCTTCGAGGAGATCTATTCGATGTAATCTTTTTGCAGTGTGTTTGTTGAGATCCGATGAATTGTGGGTTTATGATCAAGATTATCTATGAACAATATTGGATTCTTTTCTGAAATCTTTTATGTATGCTTATAATATCCTTGCAAGTCTCTTCGAATTATTGGTTTGGTTTGGCCTACTAGATCTATAGTTCTTGCAATGGGAGAAGTGCTTGGCTTTGGGTTCAATCTTGCGGTGTCCTTTCCCAGTGACAGTAGGGGCAGCAAGGCACGTATTGTATTGTTGCCATCGAGGATAAAAAGATGGGGTTTATATCATATTGCTTGAGTTTATCCCTCTACATCATGTCATCTTGCTTAAGGCGTTACTATGTTCTTATGAACTTAATACTCTAGATGCATGCTGGATAGCGATCGATGTGTGGAGTAATAGTAGTAGATACACAATCGTTTCGGTCTACTTGTTACGGACGTGATGCCTATATATAATGATCATGCCTAGATATTCTCATAACTATGCACTTTTCTATCAATTGCTCGACATTAATTTGTTCACCCATCGTAGAATTTTGCTATCATGAGAGAAGCCGCTAGTGAAACCTATGCCCCCCTCGGGTCTATCTTTACCATATTACTTTCCCTCCAACTAGCCAATTTCTGTTGCCGTTGCTTATTTGCTTTATTTACTTTCTGTTCTTATACCAAAAATACCAGAATATTATCCTATCCTATCTATCAGATCTCACACTCGTAAGTGACTGTGAAGGGATTGACAACCCCTTATCGCGTTGGCTGCGAGGTTCTTATATTTTTGTGCAGGTGCGAGGGACTCGCGCGTGGTCTCCTACTGAATTGATACATTGGTTCTCAAAAACTGAGGGAAATACTTACGCTACTGTGTTGCATCACCCTTTCCTCTTCAAGGGGAATACAACGCAAGCTCGAGAAGTAGCAAAAAGAATTTCTGGCGCCGTTGCCCAGGAGACTCATGCCAAGTCAAGTCAAGATTTGATCTCTTGGCAACTTGCCAATTTCTGGTGCCGTTGTCGGGGAGATCTACGCAAAAGTCATATACCAAGTACCTATCACAAACCCTTATCCCTCGCACTACATTATTTGTCTCTCCTTTTCCTCTTCCCCACTTCACCCTTGCCATTTTATTCGCCCTTCTTTTTCCGTGTATTTTATCGTTCGCTTGCCTCTTGTTTGCTTGTCTGTTGTATTGCTTGCTTGTCACTATGGCTCAAGACAACACCAAATTGTGTGACTTCTCCAATACCAACAATAATGATTTTATTAGCACGCCGATTGCTCCTATCTTAGATGCTGAATCTTGTGAGGTCAATGCTGCTCTATTGAATCTTGTCATGAAAGATCAATTTTCTGGCCTTCCTAGTGAAGATGCCGCTACCCATCTAAACAACTTTGTTTATTTGTGCGATATGCAAAAGAAGAGGGAAATGGATAATGATATTGTTAAATTGAAGCTATTTCTGTTTTCACTTAGAGATCGTGCTAAAACCTGGTTTTCTTCTTTGCCTAGAAATAGCATTGATTCATGGAATAAGTTCAAATATGCCTTTATTTCTAAATATTTTCCTCCCGCTAAGATTATCTCTCTTAGAAATGATATTATGAATTTTAAGCAACTAGATCATGAGCATGTTACACAAGCTTGGGAGAGAATGAAATTAATGATACGTAATTTCCCTACACAGGGTTTGAACTTATGGATGATTATACAAAACTTTTATGCTGGCTTGAATTTTGCTTCTAGAAATCTTTTAGATTCGGCTGCGGGGTCACTTTCATGGAAATCACCTTAGGAGAAGCTACCAAACTCCTAGATAATATTATGGTTAACTACTCTCAATGGCACACCGAAAGATCTACTAGTAAAAAAGTGCATGCTATTGAAGAGATTAGTGTTTTGAGTGGAAAGATGGATGAACTTATGAAATTATTTGCTTCTAAGAGTGCTTCTTCTGATCCTAATGATATGCCTTTATCCACGTTGATTGAAAATAATAATGAATCTTTGGGTGTGAATTTTGTTGGTAGGAATAATTTTGGTAAAAATGCTTATAGAGGAAACTTTAATCCTAGGCCTTTTCCTACTAATTCCTCTAATAATTATGGCAATTCCTACAATAACTCTTATGAAAATTTTGGTAAGATGCCCTCTAAATTTGAGACTAGTGTTAAAGAGTTTATGAATTCGCAAAAGAATTTCAATGCTTTGCTTGAAGAAAAATTACTTAAGATTGATGAGTTGGCTAGAAACGTGGATAGAATTACTCTTGATGTTGATTCTTTGAAACTTATATCTATTCCATCTAAGCATGATATCAATGAGTCTCTCAAAGCCATGAGAATTTCCATTAATGAGTGCAAAGAAAGAACCGGTAGGATGCGTGCTAAAAGAGATTGGTTTATGAAAGCGTGTTCTTCTAGTTATCATGAGAATAAAGATGAAGATCTGAAAGTGATTGATGTGTCTCCTATTAAATCCTAGTTTTCTAGTATGAATCTTGATAAAGATGGGACGGGAGATGAGTCTACTTTAGTTAAAAGGCGTCCGAATGATTCAGAGTTTTTAGATTTTGATGCTAAAATTGTTAAAAGTGGGACTGAAGAGATCAAAACTTTACATAGCAGTGAACCCACTATCTTGGATTTCAAGGGATTTAATTTTGATAATTTCTCTTTAATAGATTGTATTTCCTTGTTGCAATCTGTGCTAAATTCTCCTCATGCTTATATTCAAAATAAAGCTTTCACCAAACAGATAGTTGATGCTTTAATGCAATCTTATAATAAAAACTTGAATTAGAAGTTTCTATTCCTAGAAAGCTTTATGATGAGTGGGAACCTACTATTAAAATTAATATTAAAGATCATGAATGCTTTGCTTTGTGTGATTTGGGTGCAAGTGTTTCTACAATTCTAAAGGCTTTGTGTGATATGTTAGGGTTCCATGAACTTGATGATTGTTCTTTAAATTTGCATCTTAGAGATTCTACCATTAAGAAATCTATGGGAATGATTAATGATGTTCTTATTGTTGCAAATAGGAATTATGTTCCCGTAGATTTCATCGTTCTTGATATAGATTGCAATCCTTCATGTCCTATTATTCTTGGTAGACCTTTCCTTAGAACGATTCATGCAATTATTGATATGAAGGAAGGAAATATTAGATTCCAATTTCCGGTAAGGAAAGGCATGGAACACTTTCCTAGAAATAAAATCAAATTACCTTATGAATCTATTATGAGAGCCAGTTATGGATTGCCTACCAAAGATGGCAATACCTAGATCTATTCTTGTATCGTGCCTAGCTAGGGGCGTTAAATGATAGCGCTTGTTGGGAGGCAACCCAATTTTATTTTCTTTGTTTTTGCTTCTGTTTAGGAATAAATATTGCATCTAGCTTCTTTTTAGATGTGGTTTTGTGTTTAAATTAGTGTTTGTGCCAAGTAGAACCTTGGGGAAGACTTGTGTGAAGTTTATATGATCATGCTGTAAAAAACAGAAACTTTAGCGCTCACGAGATTGACTGTAATTTTTTTACTGGAGCGTGCTTTTTTAGTTGATTCTTTTTGCAGATGATTAATAGACAAATTCCTCATGTCCACCAATTTTTTCTATTTTTTTAGAGTTACATAAGTATTCGAAAGTTACAGATTTCTACAGACTGTTCAATTTTTGACAGATTTTGTTTTTCGTGTGTTGTTTGCTTATTTTGATGAATCTATGAGTAGTATCGGGGGGTATGAATCATAGAGAAGTTGTAATATAGTAGATTTAACACCAATATAAACAAAGAATGAGTTCATTATAGCACCTTTGAGTGGTGGTTTGTTTTCTTATACTAACGGAGCTCACGAGATTTTTGGCTAAGTTTTGTGTTGTGAAGTTTTCAAGTTTTAAGTATGGCTTTGATGGACTATGGAACAAAGAGTGGCAAGAGCCTAAGCTTGGGGATGACCAAGGCACCCCAAGGTAAAATTCAAGGATAACCAAAATCCTAAGCTTGGGGATGCCCCGGGAAGGCGTCCCCTCTTTCGTCTTCGTCTATCGGTACTTTACTCGGGACTATATTTTTATTCACCACATGATGTGTGTTTTGCTTGGAGCGTCATGTATGATTTGAGTCTTTGCTTTTTAGTCCGCCGTAATCATCCTTGCTGGACACACCTTTTTGAGAGAGATACAAATGAATCGGAATTTATTAGAATACTCTATGTGCTTCACTTATATCTTTTGAGCTAGATAGATTTGCTCTAGTGCTTCACTTATATCTTTTAGAGCACATTGGTTGTTTTATTTTGTAGAAATTATTGATATCAAATGCTCCACTTATATCCATTTGAGAGTCTTTGAGAACATCATGGTAAAGTGATTTGGTTATAAAACTAGTCCTAATATGATAGGCATCCAAGATGGGTATAGTAAAAACTTTCATATAAAGTGCATTGAATATTATGAGAAGTTTGATACTTGATGATTGTTTTGAGATATGAGGATGGTGATATTAGAGTCATGCTAGTAGAGAAATTGTGAATTCAAGAAATACGTGTGTTGAGGTTTGCAAGTCCCGTAGCATGCACGTATGGTCACCGTTGTGTGACAAATTTGAAGCATGAGGTACTTCATTGAGTGTCATCCTTTGTGTGGAGGTTGGGACCGCGTGATGGTTAACTCCTACCAACCCTTCCCCTAGGAGTATGCGTGTAGTACTTTGTTTTGATGACTTGTAGATTTTTGCAATAAGTATGTGAGTTCTTTATGACTAATGTTGAGTCCATGGATTATACGCACTCTCACCCTTCCACCATTGC
Source organism: Secale cereale (assembly GCA_902687465.1). Classification (NCBI taxonomy): domain Eukaryota; kingdom Viridiplantae; phylum Streptophyta; class Magnoliopsida; order Poales; family Poaceae; genus Secale; species Secale cereale. The sequence continues at coordinate 242,536,235 of LR738715.1, read as the reverse complement.
TAGCCTCTCTTGTATCGCGCAACTTTCGTAGGTACCATACACCCACCATATACCTTCCTCAAAACAGACACCATACCTACCTATCATGGCATTCCCATAGTCATTCCGACATATATTGCCATGCAACTTTCCACCATTCCGTTCATATGACACGCTCCATCACTGTCATATTGCCATGCATGATCATGTAGTTGCCATCGTATTTGTGGCTAGGCCACCATGCATAATTTTTCATACTTTTCACCCTTGATTCATTGCACATCCCGGTACACCGCCGGAGGCATTCATATAAATTCATACTTTGTTCTAGTATCGAGTTGTAAATCAATATAAGTGTGATGATCATCATTATTAGAGCATTGTCCCAAAGAAAAAAAAGGAAAAGAAAAAAGGGAAGGAAAGTCCAAAGAAAAAAGAAAGGCCCAAAAAAGGGGGGAAATGGGAAAAAAGAAAAAACGAAAAATAAAAAGGGACAATGCTACTATCTTTTTCCACACTTGTGCTTCAAAGTAGCACCATGATCTTCATGATAGAGAGTCTCTTGTTTTGTCACTTTAATTTACTAGTGGGAATTTCATTATAGAACTTGGCTTGTATATTCCAACGATGGGCTTGCTCAAATTCCCTAGGTCTTCGTGAGCAAGCAAGTTGGATGCACACCCACTTAGTTTCTTTTGTTGAGCTTTCATACATTTTTAGCTCTAGTGCATCCATTGCATGGCAATCCCTACTCACTCACATTGATATCTATTGGTGGGCATCTCCATAGCCCATTGATACGCCTAGTTGATGTGAGACCATCTTCCTCTTTTGTCTTCTCCACAACCACCACTCTATTCCACATAGTGCTATGTCCATGGCTCACGCTCATATATTGCGTGAAAGTTGAAAAAGTTTGAAAAAAATAAGTATGGAACAATTGCTTGGCTGAAACCGGGGTTGTGCATGATTTGAGTATTTTTTCTGATGAAGATGGAGCATAACCTAACTATATGATTTTGTAGGGATGAACTTTCTTTGGCCATGTTATTTTGAGAAGACATGATTGCTTTGATAGTATGCTTGAAGTATTATTATTCTAATGTCAATATAGACTTTTGTCTTGAATCTTTCGGATCTGAACATTCATGCCACAATAAAGAAAATTACATTGAGGATTATGTTGGTTAGCATTCCACATCAAAAATTCTGTTTTTATCATTTACCTACTCGGGGACGACCAGGAATTAAGCTTGGGGATGCTTGATACGTCTCCAACGTATCTATAATTTTTTATTGTTCCATGCTATTATATTTTCTATTTTGGATGTTTAATGGGCTTTATTATACACTTTTATATTATTTTTGGGACTAACCTACTAACCCAAGGCCCAATGCAAATTGTTGTTTTTTTGCCTATTTCAGTGTTTCGCAGAGAAGGAATATCAAACGGAGTCCAACGGAATGAAACCTTCGGGATAGTTATTTTTGGAACCGTATTTACACAGAAGACTTGGAGTACACGCGAGGGAACAAAAGAGGTGGCCACGAGGGCAGGGGCGCGCCCAGGGGGGTAGGCGCGCCCCCACCCTCGTGGGCCCCCTCTGGCTCCCCCGGTGCCCGTCTACCTCCTATATATATCCTTGTACCATTAAAACATTGAGGCAACGGACGAAACCCTAATTCCACCGCCGTAACCTTCTGTTCCCATGATATCCCATCTTGGGGCCTGTTCCGGAGCTCCGCCGGAGGGGGGATCGATCACGGAGTGATTCTACATCAACACCATAGCCTCACCGATGAGTTGTGAGTAGTTTACTATAGACCTTCGGGTCCATAGTTATTAGCTAGATGGCTTCTTCTCTCTCTTTGGTTCTCAATACAAAGTTCTCCTCGACCTTCGTGGAGATCTATTCAATGTAATCTTTTTGCGGTGTGTTTGTCGAGATCCGATGAATTGTGGGTTTATGATCAAGATTATCTATGAAAAATATTGGATTTTTCTGAAATCTTTTATGTATGATTATAATATCCTTGCAAGTCTCTTCAAATTATTGGTTTGGTTTGGCCTACTTGATCTATAGTTCTTGCAATGGGATAAGTGCTTGGCTTTGGGTTCAATCTTGCAGTGTCCTTTCCCAGTGGCAGTAGGGGCAGCAAAGCACATATTGTATTGTTGCCATCGAGGATAAAAAGATGGGGTTTATATCATATTGCTTGAGTTTATCCCTCTACATCATGTCATCTTGCTTAAGGCGTTACTCTGTTCTTATGAACTTAATACTCTAGATGCATGCTGGATAGCGGTCGATGTGTGGAGTAATAGTAGTAGATGCAGAATCATTTTGGTCTACTTGTTACGGACGTGATGCCTATATATAATGATCATGCCTAGATATTCTCATAACTATGCGCTTTTCTATCAATTGCTCGACATTAATTTGTTTACCCATCGTAGAATTCTTCTATCATGAGAGAAGCCACTAGTGAAACCTATGGCCCCCGGGTCTATCTTTATCATATTACTATCCCGTCAACTAGCCAATTTCTGTTGCCATTGCTTATTTGCTTTATTTAATTCCTGTTCTTATACCAAAAATACCAAAAATATTATCCTATCCTATCTATGAGATCTCACTCTCGTAAGTGACCGTGAAGGGATTGACAACCCCTTATCGCGTTGGCTGCGAGGTTCTTATATTTTTGTGCAGGTGCGAGGGACTCGCGCGTGGTCTCCTACTGGATTGATACTTTGGTTCTCAAAAACTGAGGGAAATACTTACGCTACTGTGCTGCATCACCCTTTCCTCTTCGAGGGGAATACAACGCAAGCTAGAGAAGTAGAAACTTACCCAATCAGGAGAATTGTACATAGAAAAACCCTCCCGGCACGTTAAATGAATGAAGTATTGCTTCACTCCCTTATAAAGACCTTCCAGGACAGTGGCTAGAGCAGCGGGGTCATCCGGACCTAGGCGTAAGCAGCACGAGGCATCATCCTGGCCATTATAGTGCCACATGGGAAACCCTCTGGCTTGAAGCGGCTGCACGCATCGCTTTATTGAAATGGCCATCACTTTGATAATAGATAACCCCGAACTGGTGAGCAATTTGATCTTGCCAGCCAGTCTGCTAACCTCCGCTCTCTCTTCTTCCGAAGGACTGTGGGGACACCGGTTGAAAAACTTCTTTAGCGGAGCACTAGAATATTTGGGGAGGCCTCGCCGAACTGGATCCGACAGAGCAACGTCCTCAATATAAAACCACTCTGAAGGCCATTCTTCGCATGCTTTCTTCGGAGTACCGGGCACATAGCCTGTCCCGGCTATGCGCCATACTTCTGCGCCCCCAACTTCAAATATGGACCCCTTTTCCGAGCGAGGGACAAGGCAGAAGAACTTTCTCCGCAACTCAAAGTGAGGCTCGCAGCCCAAGAACAGTTCGCATAAAGCAACAAAACCCGCAATATGCAGGATAGACCCCGGTGTAAGATCGTATAGTTGGAGACCATAGAACTCCAGGAGTCCCCTAAGGAAGGGGTGGATGGGGAACCCGACGCCTCTTAAAAGGAAGGGGACAAAACATACCCGCTCTCCATCGGAGGGGTTGGGGAAGCTCTCTGCCAGGGCTTGGTTGTCGATAGAAGTTAGTCCGGCCCGGACGTGGACTAGATCGTCAGGAGGGAGATATCCATGCACTTGTAGTGTCCTCAGACGCGCATGGGGCACAGAGCAGCTTCTCCAATCTCCTGCATGAGGGCCATGAAGGCGCGAGGAAGAGCTTGGGGCACTAGCCATGTTTGAAGATTTCTTGCAGGCACTAGGGTTTCTTCCGCATGGAATGGGATGGAGAGGCGATTAGGATCTATTCTCTTATATAGGCGCCTTCCCTACACAGTCAAGGGGGTATTTGTAAAACTGCCCAGACGGTTCACATTCATTGGACACGTGGGAGCCAAGGCGACGGCGGCAAGGAATCAACGGAATACAATATTTAAAGAAACTGAACTATCATCCAGGAGGACTCACCTTGCAAGACCGAAGACATGAAGCCGAACACAATCTCATCCTTGAAGGAAAGTACGGGGGCTACTGAGGGAGTCATGTATTCAGGGGTCCTCAGGCATCCTGGTCGTTGAAGCTGGGCCATACTAGTGGGCCACGAAAAGAAGAAGCAGAAGACTCTCCCCCGTATTCGGACAAGACTCCTATATACGTAGAAAGGCAAGCATAGAGTCCGGATGTATCAATTACTTCCTCCCCAAGTCACCCTTGTAACCCTAGGTCCCCTCTGGCGTGTATATAGGCCAGGGGGTGTAGTCTGTAGAGGGGATCATCAGCATCACAATATCCTCATAGGATTGACTTTAGGGTTTAGCTCTCGAGATAGATCAACTCTTGTATTCATATTCATCCATATTAATATAGCAGGAAGTAGGGTATTACCTCAATCGAGAGGGCCTGAACCTGGGTAAACATCGTGTCCCCAGCCTCCTGTTACCATCGATTCTCTAAACATATAGCTTGGGCCCCCCTACCCGAGATCTGCCGGTTTTGACACCGACAGTCGGTGTGGAACTTCGCCTCCGGTTGTGGAAGCTCAACGCCGTCGATGATGTCAGGGTGCAGCGATAACTCGCCGGCGGTGACAGCAACCTCTGTCTCCATCTCCACGCCGTGCTCCGGTGCTTTAGCAGCCCCAGCATCGCCACTCCCTCCGATGGGGCGCTTCGGCGGCATCCTCATACACTGACAGCTTTTAGGACTGAGAGCGGCGTCGAGGATGCAAGCGGAGAGAGAGGATTGTGTGTGCATAGCTAGGATGGGGGGTGCGGCCGCTCGGGCGCACCATTAATATGGAGTACTGGGAGAGAGGCGGGCAGCGGTCAAACCGATGGCTCGTCTCCTAGTGAGCCTGCGCACCGGACTACTGGCATGCCTACCAAAGTTTCACACATCTACTCACACGCCTCTCGATGACACTGCACAGCGAGCATGCCTTCGTCAATTCACACACCTGCACGCACGCCTCTCCGTCTGCCTGCGCGGCAGACTGCTCGCATGCGTCCCGTCAACTCATGCCAGCTCGCATGCCACACGGGTCGCACGGCGGCACGTATATTGTTTTTCTATTTGGATGATTAATGCTGCCGCTTTATTGCTTAACCGAAGCATGGCACGTATGCATTGTTGGTCTAATGCTCACGGTTCGAATAAATAATCCATTTGGGATATTGGTTCCCAACTATTAATAATCTCCCGTCTGTAATTAGATAAAGATTACATCAAAACTGGTCTCAAATTTGACAAAAAAGTACAATGCCACTTTGTATTGGTGTCCATATGACAACACGCTAAGTTTTATGAACTTCAAATAAGTTTTGGATGTACTAGAATTTAAAAATCAAGATTCTCAATGTTTGAAATTTGTTGCACCGGGAGTAAACATGCACCCAGTGAGACACGTGTGTTTTTGCAATCCATTTAGGTGCACTGTCACGTGTGCAAGTAGCTCAAATTTGTTTTTTGCACATTATACCCATAGAAAATCAATCAATCAATGTACTAAAACGTCTTAATGATCTCTGTGATTTTTTTTGAAATTAAAACGTCCCTCCTTTGGTAACATGTATGTTCACCGCGGGATAATTAATTTAACATGCATCGTAGTTGCGGTGGATTCGCGGTGTGTGTGTGGGTGTGTGCGTCTGGGGGTGGCGGGTGGCTCGCAGTACACTACAAGTTGTGATCCACTGTCTGGGTTGGCCGTTTTGTTAGGCAGGCTGGTGCCACATGAGAGTCGTGAAATCGTTATTTAAAACATTACACAACCCTTTCATACATAAATGGCCCTGTTTGGATCCATGGGTTAGAGTTGGTTTGGGTTAGTTTGGACTCAACTAACCCGAAAATATCCAAACATGAGGGTTAGTTTGGGTTAGATGCATCTAACCCACCCCAAAAAACTAACCCATCCAAGAGGTGCTTATTTGGTTAGTTCTTCAAGAAAAAGAGTAAATGATTGCGAAAGAGCATTTATTGTCAATCTAACCCTGCCATCCAAACACCTCTTTGGTTAGAGTTAGTTCAGGGTTAGTTTAGGGTTAGAATCTAACTCTAACCTCTAACTGAGTTAGAGTATCCAAAGAGGGCCAATGTTTTGCCACATGCAGTCGATGGTTGTCCTACACGACACTTGATACTCGCGTGTGACGCTTTCTGTGGGCCCGCGAGGTCGTCGTCCATCACTTTAACGAACATCTGACAGTGAGGTTAATTTGACCAGCAAGGTAGAATCTTTTTTGTTTGTGTTATGGTGGTATATAGAACGCGTCGAAGAGGTGGGAGGGGACTAGCATATATACTATATGTATGCGTCCGTGAACAAGTAGACCTCACTTAGTGTCGGGACTTTTTGGTTACGAGGCATGTGCCACATCAAAATTGTTAAATTGGTTATTCAAACATCACACAACACCTTTGTGGGCCACGTGCATATATATCCTTGCTAGGACACTCACGTGTGATGCTTCCATCTGTGGGCCCACGAGGCCATCGTCGATGCATGCATGCATGCATCACTTTGACCTACATCGGGAGAGGTTAATTAATTTCACCATCGACGTGGATTCTTTTGGGTTGTACATATATTACGGCAGGAGCATATAGTATGCGGTGAAGAGGGGGAAGGGGACCATCATATGTAGTACGCTTGATATGAACCTCGCTCTGTGTGGGTGCATGGTTTATGGTTTTTGAGGCATGTGGCACATCAAAGTTGTGCATTTTGGGTATTCAACATATATATATGTTTGGCCCACATGCAAAGCGGTGGTGGTTATCCTCTCGCACCCACTTAAGCGATTATGAGTGATATCGATGCTTTCCATCTGTGGGCCCGCTTGGTCCATCACTTATTTTTGCCTCACAACAAGAGAGGTTAATTTGACTTAGGAGGGGATTATTATTTTTGCTCTGGGATGACATGCATGATACACTTTGAGCACACACACATGCATGTGTACGCATGAATCCCTCCCATCGAGTCGAAGTGGCTAGTATAACGAGACCATCATGAACCGATCTCGCTCTGTGTGGGGAGCTAGTGTATGATTTTTGACACACGCGCCGGATCAATGTTGTATATTCAAACATTCATGCACGCATCACCTCCATACATATGCATGTAGTGGTTGCCTTCGAACGATACACTCCCTCGCGTGGTTATCGGCGAAAAGCCTATATATTCGTGGGCCCGCGTGGACATCCATGATCACCTTGACCAAAAACAAGATAGGTTACCATGGCGGATTCTTCATTGGGTTCGTGTTATCGTAGTATAGGTCATGGTGAGGTTCATACCTAATTAAGTTTGAGCGCATATACTATGCACGCATGCATGCATATATGAATCCCCATCGTTGGCTTGAAGTGTGGTGTAACATACATATGCATCATCGTCAACCTAATCCTCACTCAATGTAGGGATTTCTAGTTCGAAATCACGGTGCCACATCAAAGTTGTTCCATTGTTACTCAAAAACACACCTCTCCATACATATGTTTGGGCCACACGCATGCAGTGGTTGTCTTTGGGGACTAGCTACTTGCGTGATTATTGGCGAGCTAGCCCATCTCCGGGGTCGCATGGACGGCCATCACTTTGACCAACAACAAGAGAGAGGTTGTACGACCAAGGTGGATTATTCTTGGTCCGTTTTACGACCCATCTTGGTTAAATATATGCCTCTCTGGC
>LR738715.1:242501054-242527390 GCA_902687465.1 Secale cereale | reverse complement strand
GGACCGTGTGCAATGCACTATCATCAAAATTTTGAATAGCCCGGCATTTCACTCCCGCCTTTGACTCCCACGTAGTAAAAAATTAGTACCCGCGTCATTTCCTCAAACACCCCGCCCCCCCTCCACACACATGCACAGACACCAAAACCTCCTCGGGCGTGCACGCGCGCACACACGCACACACACACACACACACACACACCCTGTTAGTGCATCCAGTGCCACCCCTAGTTGGTTTTGGAGTATTGACGGCAAACCTGGTTGAGGGACTAATGTGTTTGTGAGAATTACAGGATAACACATGTAGTAGTCCCTCATTGATTCGGTTTACCTACCGGAGATGACCCCTAAAAATGTATGAAGACATTGACGACAATGGTGGTATATGAAGATAATCATATTGAAGACTATGGCAAGAGAAGACATTGTGTGAAGACTATGGAGCGCGGAGACTTAGATGTTTCGTTGTTTCCTTTTCTTCTTTGTTGAGTCATAGGAACCACCGTACTGTTAAGTGGGGTCCAAGTGAACTAAGTCAGAGTGACTGAAGTGATGCTCAACCAAATCCTATGTCTTCGAGCGAAGACAATGAGAACAAATCTTATCCAGAGTTGGATGAGTCAGCTTTACTTGTAGCCCAAGTAAAGTTGCCGTGTGTGTTTGAAATCTGACCGTTGGAACACGTGTCAGTTCTTTAGTGACCCAGGGTCACTTCGGACAAATCAGGTCGGGTTGCCCAGTGGCTATAAATAGCCCACCCCCTACACCATAAATTGGTGGCTGCTCAGAGTTATTACACGGCTTTTGTCGTTTGAGAGCAACCCACCTCCGAAGCATTTGAGAGAGAAATCCTTGCGAGGACAAAGCCCAAACACCCAGAGCCAAAGAGTGTTAGGCATCACTGAAGTCTTTCTGTCTGTGTGACCCGAAGACTTGTTACACTTGAGGACTGTGTTTCCTCCAGCCGGTTAGGCGTCGCGTTCTGAGCATCCAAGAGTCATTGTGGATTGCCGGTGAACGAAGTCTGTGAAGGTTTGGAAGTCTACCTTGAAGACTTACCAGAGTGATTGGGTGAGGACTAGGTGTCCTTAGCTCAAGGGGAACAAGGTGAAGACGCGGTCTTCTGAGTTAAATGTCATCCTCCCAAACCAGACGTACAGTTGTCACAGCAACTGGAACTGGTCCAACAAATTACTGTCTTCCCCGAGCTACTGGTTCTATCCTTTCCTTCCCTTTACTTAATGTCTTATGTTGTGAAGTCATTGCCTGCTTGCCTTATCTGATTGACTTCACTGTGTGACTACTTGTTCTGATTGGCTTCATTTAATCTTCCATCCCGATCCTTACTGCCTAACTGTTGTTAGTCTTCATGGTTTCACTTCATTGAATACTTGACTATGGCTTGTCTAGTGTAGTCTACCTTCCGATGCATATAAATAGGATCGATACTATTGTCTGTCTTCGAAACTTCCATGTATTGAAGCATTCCATAAAAATCGCCTATTCACCCCATCTAGTCGATATACTACACTTTCAATTGGTATCAGAGCAAGGTACTCCCTTGTTCTGTGTGATTCGGTTTAACCACCTGGAGTTTTAGCTATGTCGACTACATGGATAATCAAAGTCTCCGCTGCGTGCCCCGTCTTCGATGGCACCGAATATCCCTACTGGAAGAACAAGATGTGCATGCACCTTGAAGCCATTGATGTGGACCTCTGGTTTGTCGTCAAGAACAGCGTTCCCAAGACTGGTGAAGGTATCACCCCTGCTGATGTCAAGAGGCTCGTTCAACTGGATTCAACGGCCAAGAACATCATCTGTGGTCATCTGACCATAGGACAGTATGGTTGTGTGAGTGCCCTGGAAACGTCAAAGGAAGTCTGGGACTGGCTCTCAAAGGTCAACGAAGGCATCTCAACCCAGAGAGATCAATGGATCAGTGTCCTTCGCAATCTTTTCAATCGCTTCAAGAGACACGACAATGAGAATGTCCAGCATACATTCGATCGCCTCACTGACATCACAAATGAGCTTCAGGCACTTGGCGCCACTGAGATCACCAAGCATGAAATTGTCAAGACCCTCCTGAGATCACTCGACAGCTCATTTGACATCCTTGCCCTGATGATTCAAGAACGCCCTGACTTCAAGACTCTCGATCCGTCTGACATACTTGAGAGGCTCAACACACATGAGTTCCAGCTATCTGAGAAACGTGAAATCTATGGTCCCAACTTTGGCCAAACTCGCGCCTTGAAGGCAAAGGCTGTTTCTTCATCTGAAGAAGAATCTAACTGCAATTCTGATGATCCTGAAGACATTGGAAATGAGCTTGCCATGCTTGTGAAGAAGTTCCAGAAATTTACTAGGAAGAAAGGCTTTAGAAAGTCTTCACGATCCAGCTCAAGAAATGATGAAGCTTCTACCCGTGACTACAAGAAGAGAACTTGTCATAAGTGCAAGAAACCTGGTCACTACATCTCTGAGTGTCCTCAATGGGACAATGAGAAGAAGAAGAAGAAGAAGAAGAGCAAGGAATATGATTCGGATGACAAGAAAAAGAAGAAATACTCAAAGTCTTCTTCCAAGTCTTCATCAAAGTATTCATCACACAAGAAGAATTCATCTGGCAAGGCTTGTGCGTTTGTCGGCAAGGAGATGGATTCAGAGGAGGAGTCTGCTTCAGAAGAAGCGGAGGTGGATTCTGAGGAGGAATCCGATTCTGGTGCTGCAAGTCTGGCTCTAGCCACAGCCTACGTGGCCAAGTCCATCTTCAACACTGAAAACAATGGCCCCGTCACCAACATTGATGATGAGGACGACGACTCTGCTCCCACCTACTGGTTCATGGCACGCGGTGCCAAGGTAAAATCACGTGATGCTTACTTTCAAACATTCAGTGAAGATGACTATGATTATGAATCAAAACCTAGCTACAAAACACTTGCTAAAATTGCCACTGAACAGCAGAAAGCTATGGAACATATTCAAAAACTGTTAGACAAAAGCGATGACCTGTTGGACGCGGAAATGACCCGTTCTCAGTCCTTAATTGAAGACATAAAAAATCTTCACGTTAAGTATGAGGAACTTGAAGGTCTTTATGAATCGCTCTCAAAAACTCATGAAAACCTTTCCCATGATTACCTTCAAAGGAAGCGAGAACTTGAGAAATTGAAAGCGGCTCATGAATATCTTCAAAAAGAAAATGAGTCACTCCGCGCACAACTGATTAGTCCACTCAGGAAGGATTTGAACCACCATGTCTAAAATGCATTGAGCGTGATAACACTACATACGTTGCTGAATGTTCTACTGCTGCCACTGTTGCAATATCTTCAACTACTGATGTGGTAACTAACCCCTCTGCTGAGAATACCACTACTATTGCTGATGAAAATGCTAGGTTGAAGACTTTGCTTGAAACATGGATGTACAAAAGCCTCAAAGGGCATCAGACTTTATGTGATGTCCTCAAAAAGCAGATACTGAACCGAAACCCTAGGAAAGAGGGTGTAGGGTTCGAGAGGAAAATGAATGTTGATGGTTCGTGCTGGAAGCCTGAGCAGTACCCCAAAACCACATGTTTGCTGCAAAGGAACCTTCAGTGGATCCATCTACCTTATCTGGCTTCACTTGTGCTAATCCTATTATCATTGATGAATCCTTTGATGCAAACTATAAACTGTTTAAGAGTCAGAATGGTGAAGTGTTTGCCAGGTATATTGGTACTAACTGCAGGAACGGGCCACCTATGAAGAAGATCTGGGTTCCCAAAGGTTGTCTTGAGAAGCTTCTAGCAAATGTCATCATGACACCACCTGGGAAGAAGACAAACCCCAGACCAAATGCTTCATATGGTCCTAAGGCTTCATACAGACAAAGGACTCACCTGAGTCACTCTAACGCCAATGTTTTGCAGGGAAATTATACTCAGACCCATGAATATGAGCGTGTTTCCTCAAACCTCTACATTCACAAAACAAAGAATTTTTCTGCATATTCTTATGAGTATTATTCTCCTCCTACAAGACTGTTTGCTAGGGCTCCAAAGCCAAAATTCTCAGATGCTGCTCTTAGACTCATTGCTTCTAAGCCACCCCTGAAGATGTGGGTGGTTAAGAAGAACTAACTTTCTCTTCCAGGGAAAGGTCTCCAGTCGAAAATCAAAGGCGTCTGATGCTATTGCTGGGGACCTAAAACACTTGTAGGGCACAAGATCAAATGCCCAAATGGTCTTACTATCAATATTGTTCATGAATCGCTTGCTAACCATCTTACCAGTCCTAACTTGGATCTAAGCTTTCATAATCCACCTGTACGTCAAATGTTTATGCTTCACAATGGCTATTGGTGAAGCCTATCCTCCTAACTGCATTGTAGGGAGTGACACCAAAGTCTTCAGAATGGATTATGGACAGCGGATGCACAAATCATATGACTGGAGATCGATGTCTTCTTATGGACTCAACCTTACGTCCATCTAACAAGAGTCACATCACATTTGCTGATACTGGTAAAAGCAAAGTGTTGGGTCTAGGTAGAGTTGCAATCTCAAGGGATCAGCACATGGATAAAGTCATTCTTGTTGAATCTCTTGGTTTTCAACTTAATGTCTGTCTCAATGCTTTGTGACTTAAACATGATTGTGATATTTGGAAAATTTCGTTGCCTTGTACTAATGGAATCTGACAAGTCTCTAGTATTTGAAGGATACAGAAAAGGTGATCTGTATATGATAGATTTCTCAGCTGGACCGCAGATGGCCGTATGTCTTCTAGCAAAAGCTTCAGAGTGCTGGCTATGGCATCGGAGGCTAGGACATGCCGGCATGAGGAACTTGCACACTCTCGCAAAGAAGAAGCATGTCGTAGGCATCGAGGACGTCAAGTTCAAGAAAGATCATCTGTGTGGTGCCTGTGAAGCTGGGAAGATGACTAGGGCCAAGCATCTCTCGAAGACAATCATGACGACATCCAAACCCTTCAAGCTACTTCACATGGACTTATTTGGCCCTACTCACTACTCCACGTTCACTACCACAGCTTTTCTCTATGGCTTCGTCATTGTTGATGATTATTCAAGATACACATGGGTGCACATAATTCTCTACAAGACTGAAGTGCAAGATGTCTTCAGACGCTTCGCCAACCATGCCATGAACAACTATGGCGTCAAAATCAAACATATCAGAAGTGACAATGGCACCGAGTTCAAGAACACCGACCTTGATCTTTATCTAGATACAGTGGGAATCACTCATGAGTTCTCAGCTCCATACACACCTCAGCAGAATGGCATCGTAGAGAGCAAGGACAGAACCCTAATTGAGATGGCTCGAACGATGCTCGATGAATACAAGACTCCAAGAAAGTTCTGGCCCGAAGCTATTGATACTACATGCCATATCATCAATCGAGTTTATCTACACAAGCTTCTGAAGAAAGCACCCTATGAACTCCTTACTGGCAAGAAGCCAAATGTTAGTTACTTCAGAGTATTTGGAGCTAGGTGCTGGATCAAGGATCCACATCACAAGTCAAAATTTGCACCAAAAGCACATGAAGGTTTCATGCTCGGCTATGGAAAAGACTCACACTCCTATAGAGTCTTCAACATCTTTCTCTATAAAGTAGTTGAAACTGTGGATGTGCAGTTTGATGAAACAAATGGTTCACAAAGAGAGTTCCTACCAAATGTGATGGATGAAGCTTCACCTAATGAATCTATCAAGCTAATGGGAACCGGTGAAATCATGCCTTCTGAAGCACAGGCCAACGAGGAACTCATCATTTCTGCTCCAAATCAACCTGACGACAATGCTCAGCCTGAAGACAATCCTCCTGATGATGACAACGTACAACAAGAGCAAAATCTTCGTCCAGCTCATCCTCGTGTTGCAAATGAAGTACAAGTTGAGAAGATAATTGACAACATAAATGCACCTGGTCCACTTACTCGTTCAAGAGCAACATAGCTAGCAAATTTTTGTGGGCACTTTCCATTTGTCTCAATATCTGAACCCAAGAAAGTTGTTGAAGCCTTTATGGAACCCGAATGGATTCAAGCAATGCAAGAAGAGCTTCAACAGTTTGAGCCGAACAACGTATGGGAACTTGTCAAGCGTCCTGACCCTCGCAAGCACAACATATTAGGCACAAAATGGATATATCGCAACAAGCAAGATGAGCATGGTCAAGTTGTCAGAAACAAAGCTCGTCTTGTTGCTCAAGGATACACTCAAGTTGAAGGGATTGACTACGATGAAACATTTGCTCCCGTGGCTAGGCTTGAAGCTATTCGCATACTGCTAGCCTATGCAAATCATCATAACATATTCTGTATCAAATGGATGTGAAGAGTGCTTTTCTCAATGGAAGGATTGAAGAAGAAGTATATGTTGCACAACCACCTGGTTTTGAAGATCCAAAACGTCCTGATATGGTATACAAGCTCAACAAGGCACTGTATGGCCTCAAACAAGCGCCTCGTGCTTGGTATGACACACTCAAAGACTTCCTGACGAGCAAAGGCTTCAAACCCGGATCCCTGGATCACACACTCTTTACGAAGACATATGATGATGAACTGTTTGTCTGCCAATTCTATGTGGACGACATTATCTTCGGCTGCACTGACAAAAGATACAGTGATGAGTTTGGTCACATGATGCAAGAGCAATATCATATGTCCATGATGGGTGAGCTGAAGTTCTTCCTTGGTCTTCAAATTCGTCGGCAAAGCAACGACATCTTCATATCTCAAGAGAAATATCTCAAAGATTGCCTGAAGAAGTTTGGAATGCAAAACTGCAAAGGTTACTCGACGCCTATGCCAGCTAAACACCATCTGGGTCCCGATGCCAATGGTAAAGATTTCGATCAAAAGGTATACCGCTCCATGATTAGCTCTTTACTTTATTTATGTGCATCTAGGCCAGATATTATGCTTAGTGTTTGCATGTGTGCTCGATATCAAGTGGCACCAAAGGAGTCGCATCACTTAGCTGTGAACCGAATACTTCGATATTTGGTTTACACCCCAACACTAGGATTATGGTATCCAAAGGGCTCAGAGTTTGATCTAGTTGGATTCTCAGATGCTGATTACGCTGGTGACAAAGTTGATCGCAAGTCTACATCAGGCACATGTCACTTTGTGGGACGATTACTTAACTGTTGGTCTTCAAAGAAGCAGAACTGTGTATCACTCTCCACTGCTGAATCTGAATACATTGCTGCTGGATCTTGCTGCGCTCAACTTCTCTGGATGAAGTAAACGCTCAAGGACTATGGTGTCCTTCTGAAGCATGTGCCACTCTACTGCGACAATGAGAGCGCCATCAAGAGTGCCAACAACCCAGTTCAGCACTCGAAGACAAAGCACATTGAAATTCATCATCACTTTCTCAGAGATCATGTCATGAAGGAAGATATTGATATCATACACGTCAACACTGAAGAGCATCTGGCAGATATCTTCACAAAGCCCTTGGATGAGAAAAGGTTTTGCAAGTTGCGGTGTGAGCTAAATATCTTAGAATCCTCAAATGTCCTGTAATTAGGCACACATCCTAACACTTATGCATATTAATGAGTTAGATGTGCAACACACGAAGTAGAGTATATCTTCAATCAATGAAGACTTACATTCTAAGTGTGAATACATTAACGCGGAATTTGACTTCGGAGCGCTAGGATAATTGTGCGCCATGTCTGGGTCTAGTACTTCCTATACGGTGGGTAACGCCACCACCAAATCTTTGTTTGAAGTGTTTCTCGTAGCGTTACATTTGCATAGTCTTCGCATTTGGTTTATCTTCATATAGGACATATATATATATATAGACTTGTGTTCTGTCCTCTACAGCATTCACTTATAGCTATGTCTTCTTATTTGAATCTTTTGAACTAAGTGAATGTGATCAGACCCTAACCTCTCTATGCTTTCTCATCTCAAACTCTATCTGTCCAAATCATATGCATTCTGTTGGAACCGTCGAATATCTTCTCTGCGTCCTTGTCAGCGGAAGATACAAAGACAAACTTTAAATCCGATTTTAATGCTCAATCCTTTATGCCTGAAACCCGGAGAAGCCGGAACGACCACCCCGACAGCCTTGGCGTATGTGGGATTGTGGGACAACTCCCAATGTGTTACATGTCTGCCACGTGTCCCTCAGATGTGAACCGCCAGGGGCACCTGCGTAATTGCACTGTGCCGTCTTCCATGCTTATAAATGCACGTCCCATCACGGTCAAAAATCCTTCTACCATCTCTCCACCTCGACCAACCCTAGCGCCTCCGCTAGCTCTCGACGACGCCGGCGACGAAGCGCTTCGCTGCCGCGACCTCGTAGACACCGTCTTCACGCCGGCCGCGAACATCGTCTTCTCCGCCGCCGCCGTAGGTGTCTTCCGTCGCCAAGTTAGGGCACGGAAGATCGAACTGCTTGGCATCCACTTCTTCTCCGTCTAAGCAGTTCATCGTGTGGTAAATTATAACTCTCTTTTTACCATCTTCTTGATCCAATAGATTCATCACTTTTACCATAAGAAGTTTCTGCCTCCACATGTTTGGATCTATCCTGTCTGCATCTCATATCTTGCCTAGTACATTCACATATGCTTCAAACATAGTTAGATTCCTCACTTGTACCTATTCATGGATTCGTACAAATCTGTAACCAAATCTCAACATATAAGTGAATGTCTTCGCGCTATGAGGTCAAAGTCTTCTAAACTGATTTATCTTCAAACTCTTCTGAGAATGCATATGACCTCTTCCCCTTCCCTCGCATCTCTAATGCTGTCACATGTAAATGTCCATGGGAGAATCCCCTAGTTCTCATAGTCTGCATTCATTTGCAGAATTATTGCAGCGTCATATTCACTCTCCCGAAGCCAGTTCCTGTATGACCAGAAGATCGAAGAATTTGCCAGTGTTGAAGCCATTCAGTTTGAAGCCTTTCAGATTGAACCCAATGGCAACCGACAAATCAGTTAGGAAGGGTGGCAGACAGCGCCGTGGCAGCACCTCCAAAGATTTGCCTCCTGATCTCAGTGAAATGTACAAGACTGATCCAGAGGAGGACTACAATCATTGGAAGACTCGAATCCAATGGATTCGAAGATATTGGGCTGAACAGTGGTTTAAGTACAGATTCGTGACCCAAGAGTATGTTGAAAAGAATGCTATCAAGCATCCATGGGGAGACATTACGTACAAGAATCTTCCACCCAGGACTCAAGCTGAAGCCATTGCTCAAGGCTTCTATCCTTGTATGGTCAGAGGGCCACAACCAGCAGATGCCGACCCATCTTCACTGCTATGGTGTCGCGACGACAATCTGTTCAAGCGAAATCTTCAGTATGCCAAGAACTTGGCCAAAGAGAACAAGAAGACTTGGGGATTGGACTTCAATCCTGGCCCCTCTGCGGCCCGTGTCGATGGCATGCGCGAAGCTGAACCTAACCTGGTTGGGCCCTTCTACAACTTAGAAGGTCTCATCAGTCACATAAGGGTTCAAGGGGCGGATGCGGATCAACCTGCAGATGACCCTGATTCTGATGAAGCGCCTGCATCTCCAAAGCCCAAGAAGAAGAAGAAATCCAAGGCTTCAAAGACCACTCAACCAATTGCTTCGAGAGTGAAGCCGTTGGCCACTGCTCCACCAACACCCAGTGTGCAATCTGAGGAGCACTCTCGCATATCCAAGAGTAGACAGCTAAGGAAGAAGCCCATGTGCAACCCCAATCCAGCTCTCACTCCTGATGCTGTTATGAAGAACGCCAATGAAGCCATTGATCTCTCAAGTGATGAAGATCTAGCTGATGACGCTCTGGAGCAATTGATCAAGAGCAGGCAAGACGTAGAAATCCTCAATGATTTGTCGCTCTTTGACGTGGAAGTGTTGAACAACTTCATTGATTAATGGTTTGAAACCCCCACCCTCAGCTTTGACGATCTGTAGCTTCCAGTTGGCCTCAGCGTCTCCTTCAATGGCGCCATTGCTTCTGAGCTAGCTCTTGCTCAGAAAATTGTTGAGCTAAAGCAAAATATTGACTATGAAAAGGCTCAGTTCAAGAAGCATATGGACAAGCTCAGCGTCCAAGAAATCCAGAACTTCAAGGTCATGATGCATGAGCTCAAGGAAGCTTTTTGCAAGAGGTGTGAAGAAGCCAAAGGTTCTCGTGAGCGAATTAAGGCCTTGGCTGCCAAATGCGTCCAAGCTTACAATGAAGCTGAAAAGCGCAAGGCCCTTGGGTGTCCTGGCATTGACCCTAGAATGGCTGCCAAGAAGAAGAAGAAGCAAACTGTGGCCCAAGCTGAAGGATCAAGGCAGGAAGAGCCTAGCATTGTCTTCCCTGCCAGCATGACAGGCACGAAGCCTAAGGTCACCCCAGCTGCTTCAGAGCTTAAGAAGACAAAGGTAGCTGAAGCTGAAGCCCGCAAACGCAAGCACACAACTGATGATGCTCCACCCACAAAGAAGCGCAAGACCAAGAAGGACAAGGCTGCTCCCACAGATCCCCTTATTGTCAAGCCCATTTTAGTTGCTCATCCCACATCTGCGCACCAGGAACGTCGCATGATAGTTCATGAGCCTGCTCCCACAGAGGCTGCAGACATTCCAGCTGTTGACCCCACCGCACCTGAAGACATTGGTCCTCATGACAATGTTGAAGATGATGAAGTCCTTCCTCCGATCGAGTACAATGTGGAATCTTCGCCTGTTCTTACGAATAGCGAACGCATCAGCATTGGTCGTCCATTGACGCCAATTGCACAGGATGACTCGTGGGCTGATCACCCACAAGATACACCAGCAACTCCCCCAACTCAAGTCACCAGTTCGGTGCTTGAAGATGAAGACTTTGAGGCCCAACCAACTCCATCCCCTCAGGCGTCGCCAGCATTCCGCAGGCTTTGCAAAGGACCAAGGCCTCAAGTCGTTACCCGAAGTGTTCCAGAAGGAGAAGAGCACCATTCAGTTCCTGAAGCTACTCCTACTGTGAACCTCCCAGAGTCTGAAGCCAAAGCGGCTGAAGATATTCCGGCTGCATCAGCCGACGAAGAAGAACAACCCCAAGAAGAAGAAGAAGCACGTGTTGCCACACCCCCTATTCTCGAGGAGAACGTGTCCGACCCTCCTGCTCCGGAAGTGGATGTTACAAATTCTGAGGCTGCCACCACCACCACTGAAGCCAATGACGTTGTCATGGCTGAAGCTAATGTGGCACCTGAAGTCAATGAGGTGCCTGAAGTTATGGCGCCTGAAGCAAGTGCTGCACCTGAAGCCACTCAGCAGCCTGAAGCCACTGCCACTGCTCCTGTTCCGCCTCCATGGCCCCATACAATTGAGCAAGCATACGACAAATATGATCAGCTCGTCTATGTCAGATGGCCCATTCTAATTCCTCCGCCTACTGATGGACCGCGTGCAGCTGGTCCTCAATTTGACCACCATGTTGAGCACAGGCCTCAGGTTCAGAAGCCTAAGCCAAGACTGTCAAGGTTTCCAAGTATTGCCACCTCTCAAGGGTCCTTCAATGCAAATGGCTTCACTGCGCACAACACATTCTTTGACAGCGCCAAGAACCCCTATTCCAAGCCAAGGATATCATCAGATAGGTTTTGGAGCCATCAATAGCGCAGTTATTATTCACGAGTACTCTATGATCAAGGGCGCATTTTCCCTCATATGCGTCTTGATTCTGAAGCCATTGCTGGACTGCCCTGTCTTGAGGAAGCTCTTGATTGCTTCCGTGATGCTGGCTTGCTCAATTTTGTAACTGACAAAGAGCACTGGAATGAAGAGCTGCTTCTGCAATTCTATGCGACCCTCCACATTCGAGGCTACATCAGGGATCCGAAGACATGGGTCCTTGAGTGGATGACAAGCAATGTCCATCATGAAGCCAAAGCCTTTGATCTCATTGAGCTTACTGGCCTGCCCACTCCAGGAGAACTGTATGAACCTGGCTGTCAACTACACAACGAAGCTTTGGAGAGTATCTTTTAGAAGCGCAAGCCCAACATGAGCCAGATGCTGAGCATGATGAAGCCTTTGCCAATGGATGCCGAATATCCAAAGGAGTTCTTTGTTGAAGACCTAGAGTATCTGCCATGCACCATCTATGATATCATTAGGCGAACTCTATGGCCTGTCAAAGGACATTCTTCATCAACCAAGCTTGGAGGCACAATGAAGACATTGGTCTTCTATATTTTCAATGGCATCAGCTTCAATGCTCAAGATTTCTTTATCAGGCAGTTGGCTGTGTCAGGCTCTGATCTATTTGGTCTCAAATTCTATGCTCCATGGATTATGCGCCTCATGAAGCTTCATTATGCTATCACCTATCAGCCTTCTGCTCACAACCATCATATATTCTTGCCAGAGGTTGATATGTCAGCTGAAGCCATATACCAAGAGCCTGCCAAAGAACCTGTTAGTCTTCACAACGCTGATCACCAGAGCTTCACTCAACAAATTGAAGGAGTTCCAGCAGTCTCTCGCATGTACCCTCTGGCTGGCCGTACTCGCCTACCTCGTCATGCAAAGACTGAAGCAACTGAAAGCACCATTGCCCAAAGGCCTCGGAAGCGTTCTCGTATTCTCAATAATCGAGAGCTTCTCATTGCCCTACATCAGAAACAGGATAAGCATCACTACTGGCTGAAGCGTTAGATGCAAAGCCTCTTGGTGGATGTCAATCACATTCACAACCTTGCCACCAAGAATGCCTTTGTCGCTCATGAAACCTGTCGGAGGTCATGGAAGAGTTTGACTTTGCTGAGTGCTGAAGCGGATCTTCAAGACGATGGCTTCACAGAAAGATTCAAGTTTGACCACACTCCTCCAAGGAATGTTGTTCTGCGTCGAACTCCATCTCTTGAAGACTCTGACTACTCCTCCACCGCTGCAACGGTTGACGCCAGGGTGATCGATGATCAAGATGATGCTACCTCACCACCTTCTCCTTCAGCCCGTGTCGACACTGCACCAACTTCTTCTGCACCGCCAAACACCAACGCCGACCCCGCATCCTCTCCTGCTCCAACTGGGAACGAGTAGAGGCTCTATGTCTTCAAACCATTTTGGTCCTTACTGGCAAAAGGGGGAGAAGCATATGAGTTGATAGTCTTCAAGCAAGTCCATATGGGCGGGTTCTTTATATTTTGCCTAGTGTTTACAACTCTCGTTTTTGCTACATTTGGTTCTTTGAGTTGTAACACTTAAACTTGATGGTCGTCTGCTACGTTTTCTGGTACTCTGTAATGCGAGGATAAATTCCGCATGTGCTACGTTATATTCCGCACTTAGTCATTTTGCAGACGTCCATTTCTCATTATGCATATCATTATATTCGACATATCAATTGTGCATGATGAATTATCTTCATAAGTTGAAGAGGATCTCCACAAGTACAACCTGCCATGTGCATTTCCATTCAAAAGCAAATCAACTATATGCACATCTTCAGGGGGAGCCTTTTGCTACTTGCAAAGACAATACCTTTATCCTTTACAATTTCACATACTTTTATCCCCGTTGAAAACTTCAACCAGTTTGTCATCAATCACCAAAAAGGGGGAGATTGTAAGTGCATCTAGTGCCACCCCTGGTTGGTTTTGGAGTATTGACGACAAACCTGGTTGAGGGACTAATGTGTTTGTGAGAATTGCAGGATAACACAGGTAGTAGTCCCTCATTGATTCGGTTTACCTACCGGAGATGACCCCTAAAAATGTATGAAGACATTGACGACAATGGTGGTATATGAAGATAATCATATTGAAGACTATGACAAGAGAAGACATTGTGTGAAGACTATGGAGCGCGAAGACTTAGATGTTTCGTTGTTTCCTTTTCTTCTTTGTTGAGTCATAGGAATCACCGTACTGTTAAGTGGGGTCCAAGTGAACTAAGTCAGAGTGACTGAAGTGATGCTCAACCAAATCCTATGTCTTCGAGCGAAGACAATGAGAGCAAATCTTATCCAGAGCTGGATGAGTCATCTTTACTTGTAGCCCAAGTAAAGTTGCCATGTGTGTTTGAAATCTGACCGTTGGAACATGTGTCAGTTCCTTAGTGACCCAGGGTCACTTCGGACTAGGGATGGCAATGGGGCCCCATACCCGCCAAACCCATGGGGATTTCATCTATTAGGGGCTGGGGCTGGGTGAAAATTTTCCCCATGGGGATATTTACCAAACTTATTTATTCACCATAGGGTACAACGGGGATGGGGATGGTATCGTATTCCCCATACCCGATACCCGACGGGGACCTGCTTTTTAGATATGACATGTAGGATCATGTATATGTCTATATATAGAGAGAGCAGTTAACCCTAAAAAATTCAATAACCCTACCTCTCATCTGATCATCCTCACCTCAGAAATTCTCGTAATGTGTTGGAAACATGCTCGTAATGTGCTCAAAAATGACATACGACATCTTGTGGTTACCTCCTACTATTAATGTGTTTTTTCTTTGTTATTTTAGATTAATGTGTTTCGATTATATTTTATCATATTAAAATTATGATTATTTGTTTATGGGGATGGGGACCCTAATGGGGCCCCGCTCCCCGATGGGGCATGGGTATGGGAAAATTTCATCCCCGGTCATGTAAAAGGGGATGGGGATGGGGTGATGGGGAATAGATGGGTACGGGGATGTTTTAGGGGTCCCCACAGGGGATTGTCCCCATTGCCATCCCTACTTCGGACAAATCAGGTCGGGTTGCCCAGTGGCTATAAATAGCCCACCCCTACACCATAAATTGGTGGCTGCTCAGAGTTATTACACGGCTTTTGTCGTTTGAGAGCAACCCACCTTCGAAGCATTTGAGAGAGAAATCCTTGCGAGAACAAAGCCCAAACACCCAAAGCCAAAGAGTGTTAGGCATCACTGAAGTCTTTCTGTCTGTGTGACATGAAGACTTGTTACACTTGAGGACTGTGTTTCCTCCAGCCGGTTAGGCGTCGCATTCTAAGCATCCAAGAGTCATTGTGGCTTGCCGGTGAACGAAGTCTGTGAAGGTTTGGAAGTCTACCTTGAAGACTTACCAGAGTGATTGGGCGAGGACTAGGTGTCCTTAGCTCAAGGGGAACAAGGTGAAGACACGGTCTTCTGAGTTAAATCTCAGCCTCCCTAACCAGACGTACAGTTGTCACAGCAACTGGAACTGGTCCAACAAATCACTGTCTTCCCCGAGCTACTGGTTCTATCCTTTCCTTCCCTTTACTTACTGTCTTATGTTGTGAAGTCATTGCCTGCTTGCCTTATCTGATTGACTTCACTGTGTGACTACTTGTTCTGATTGGCTTCAGTTAATCTTCCATCC
Organism: Secale cereale; assembly: GCA_902687465.1. NCBI lineage: Eukaryota > Viridiplantae > Streptophyta > Magnoliopsida > Poales > Poaceae > Secale > Secale cereale. The sequence continues at coordinate 242,512,028 of LR738715.1, read as the reverse complement.
CGATCCTTACTGCCTAGCTGCTGTTAGTCTTCATGGTTTCACTTCATTCAATACTTGACTATGGCTTGTCTAGTGTAGTCTACCTTCCACTGCATATAAATAGGACCGGTACTATTGTCTGTCTTCAAAACTTCCATGTATTGAAGCATTCCATAAAAATTGCCTATTCACCCCCCTCTAGTCGATATACTGCACTTTCACTCCCTCGCTCAAAACCCTAGAAAAGTCCCCGCCACCGCTCCCGCCGCCGCAAGGACTCCATGGTCAACATCTGTCGGTTTGCCCGTGCAACTTACCCACCGATCTCCATACCTAGACCGCCCTGAGTTTCTTAGATGACGCCTGCCAAACTCCCTCTTTCACACAGATCCCCATCCCCATCCCCATCACCCACTCCAGAGCGTCGCAACCTAAGCCCGGCTACGCTTCCCGTGGAGCTCAAGGAGCGACTCGCCCAAAAGAGGTGTATATCCATCTCTTCGCCCGACGTCGCCAAGGAAGCTGACGACCATTACTGGCGGCAGTCACTCAACTAGCGGGCTAGAGTATGCGGGCATGTGTCATCCGCCGGCTACGATATCGAGGTCACCGACAGCGACACCCTGAGGCGGGCTGTGTCACAGGTTAAGTGGCCCACCCCCAATTCCTCGGGTTCAACCGCCATCGATCTCATACATGGCCCCGCCGCTGATCTCCTCTGGCTCGCTGTCAACAATTTGCCATTCTACATCGCCATCGAGCCCCTTTTGTCATTTCTGAAGGACATGTTCTGCGATGCAGGCTTGGGATCCATAGCTTCCCAGTCATACCTCATCGACGGCGACCATGAGGAGGGCACCCTCTCCGGCTCTTCCAAGGGAAAGATCCCATCTGCACTTCCAAGGGTAAAGCGCCCGTCTGCGACATCAGGGAGGGCACCCTACAGCCGTGCTCTTCCAAGGGAAGGAGCCCATCTGTGACAACATGGAGCGCATCTAGGGTCTGTGCTCTTCCCACGGGAACGAGCCCATCTGTGACAAGTGAGGAAACCCATGATTTGTTTTGTCGTGCCTCTTCACAGGGGGAAACCCATGATTTGTTTTGTCGAGTCCCTTTTGTAGTGTAGTGAGAATATGTTCAGTTTTAATTGCTATATCTAGTTGTTTGCAGTATGCCTTCTTTATTTCAGTTGTTCACAATGTGATGCTCTATATGTGCATGTGCACTACATTTCATCAATCCAGTTTTAAACATACCTACAAGAATGCATATATTTGCTTGATGTTAAGCCTGTTATAGCTAGCATATGCCTCTTTTAAAGTTTTTTGATTCTTCGGTTGTTTGTAGTTAGCATATGTTCAGTTTCAAATGCTATCTTTGTTTGTTCGTAGTATGCCTTGTTTATTCCAGTTATTCACAATGTGATGTTCTATATGTGCAAGTATGAACTGTGCAGTTCAATTTCATCAGTACTAGTTTCAACAATACCACTATGAATGACTACATTTGGTTGCTGCATCTTGTAGTTAACACACCTTTCCATTTTTATTTAACCATAACCAGTGTACTTAGACCAACACAATACCAGTTTGAATGACCATGTTTGCTTATTGTTAAATGTTTGGCCTGTTGCAGTTAGCACACCTTTCCACTTGTTTTACTTTACTAGCATGCTTAAACCTGCACACTGAAGCTATCTTTTGGAGATTATTTTGTCTGCCATGTGTAATTTTGGTTGATGTTTAGCCTGTTGTGCTTAACATGCTTCTTGATGTACCTACATAGGACAATTTTGGGAACGACTGCTATTTTCCATCGAGGTTAGTTTCATCCCATGGCTTATATCTGCTCACTGTTCAGGATATCGGTAGCTGGTACCATATAGGCTGGCGGCTGATAAGGGACTAATCGGTGAATCAGACTTTTAACTAAATATATCTGCAACCCATTTTTCCTTAGGTTAACTAGGGCCATATGTAATATATTTGAGGCTACATAGCAACATGCAATGTACTTAATGTCTAAATATGCAATCCTAGGCTACATAGCAACAAGGAAGAGTGTTACATTAATGTTCTAATGATGTCTAGATATACGTAGAAGAGCAGTAGCAGCAACAGCAACAACATAGCCCTGTTTGGATACTCAACTTAGCTAGAGGTTAGAGTTAGTTTCTAGCTCATTACTAACCCTGAACTAACTCCATCCAAAGAGTTGTTTGGATGGCAGGGTTAGATTGACAATAAATGCACTAGGAGAACTAGCTCCAATTAGCACCTCTTGGGTTGGATACTAGTTTTTTTGGGTGGGTTATAGATGCAACTAGCTCAAACTAGCCCTCTTGTTTAGATATACTTTAGGGCTATTTGAGCCCGAACTAGCTCAAACTAACTGTAACCTGTGGATACAACATCAGATAATTTGTAAGAATGAACTAAACTCCTTCCGGTCCATAATATAAGATGTTAATTCATCTAATATGTGAGTATATTGGATGTTATAAGATACTCCCTCCGTTCTGAATATTTGTCTTTTTTAGAGATTTCAAATGGACTACCACATACGGATGTATATAGAAATATTATAAAAGAGTGTTGTACTACATCATTGTGCAATTGTTGTTTAGCTTCTAATATTGTCTTGGTGCTTTTAGGTACATATGTCATTGGCAAAGATCCGCGCTTCGACCATTTCTGCGTATGGGACAATGAGATATCAATGAACCAGCATCAAGTGAGGAAGCTGATAAAGATTGTTAGTAAAATGGGTCCAAAGATGGCAATTAATCTATTTGTTTACACTTTATCCAAGACAACAGCGAACTGCGGGATGGTAAGTAAGAACTCTGCAGCCTTCTTTTTACTACCCATAATGAGTTGTGTTAGATGACAATGTCTGAATCTTTTTCCTTTGCAGTGGTTGCCAAAGCAGTTTACTTAAGATTACCTCTCAAACTACATGATTGGTGGGCATGCAAAGGTTAAAGTATTTCTACCAGAACACGATGATTATCTAGATGTTTTCATGAAGACCATGAAGGATGGGCGGTCGGCCATCACAAGGGGTTGGACTAGAGTCATGCGTGCCTTCTGCATGGAGGAGGGCACAATATGGGCATTCCGCTTCACCTTGTTCAGCAACCAGAATATATTTCGCCTCTTTCTTTACAGTCTTTAATAGTACAAGTATACAACCATGGTTCATCATTCTTTATTTGGTTCTTATGTAATTATTGAACATATGTACCTATGAATCGAATAATGCATTGGTTGTTTGAACCTGATGGATATGAATAAAGCTGTAGCATACATTCAAATTCAAATCCAAATCCAGTACAGTTTGGAAAAGCGGCAATTAAATTACAGTGAAATTATGCTCTCCAGGTTGTTACGGCACACATGGTTGGTAAAACACAAACGTTTGCGATATGCACCATAATCGGAGACGGTTCACAGAGAGGAAACGTGTGCAAGCATGCACATAGTTTCCTTTTGCAAAGCGTGTGCGATGTCAGACAATATCACAAACGGTGCAGGCAAACTAAATGTTTGTGTTAGTTGCCTTATTGTACACGTTTCGCAACCATGAACTGTTTCTGATGAAGTATGCATCATAAACGTTGCATGACAGAATCGCGTGTGCGATAGTTGTCATGTACGATGACGTTACGAAGGTCCGACGTTTCGTAATCATGTGCGACACTCATATGACGATTAGCTAATCTTCTTAATGGTGAACCGTTTGTGATGGGCCGCGCATCATCCACGTTCTATAATAGGGAGCTGTTTGTGATGGGCCGCGCATCATAAATGTAGCACCACAGAATACCAACTGCGATGGCAATGCGAGCAGAAACGAGTAGAAGTACTGTAGGGGCCCTATCCCTGACGGTTTCTGGGTCATGTGGGAAGGACGCCCCTATCTCCCACACTCACTTGGCGACGGTTCCAAATGCCTTCGCGGAAAGGGGTTTTAAACCGTTTATTTAGGACCGACGCGCACCAGTGCTAGTGCTACCAACAAGTAAATCATCATCTCCTAGCAAATCATCTTCATCACTATTGAAGTCAAGATATTCGGGGTGTGATACCTTAGGGCCTTTAGCCATGAAGCATCTTCCAATTCCTTCATTAGGTGAGTCAAACATATCGTAGGAGTTGGATGACACACGAGCAATTCTGGCAACACCTTCATCTTGAGTATATTCGGAGTCGGAGTAATAGCTTCTCTTGGAGTGGTCATCGGAGTCAGAATAGGATACCCATTCACCAACATGAGCTTGATGTCTTCGTCTTGTATATCTCCTTAATGATTTGTCCTTCCTTTCTGAATCCTTGCTTCTACGAGAGGGTCTTCGTTCATAACGATCATCGCTACTCCTTGTCTCTCTTGGTGGTGAATCTTGTCTTCTACTTCTCCTTTTAGGTGAATCTTCTCTTCTCTTGTGTGGAGCCGTACACTCATTTGAGTAGTGTCCGGGTCTCCCACAATTATAGAAATTCTGATCACGACTAGAAGATCTCTTGTCATTGTAGGACCTTGACTTGGAGTTTCTTTCTTTGCTTATATTCTTGTAGAATTTGTTGAAGTTCTTCACTATTAAGCTCAATTTTTCATTGAAGACTTGTTTCTCACTTGATGATGTAGAAGCATCACATGAAGCTTTGTAAGCGCCACTAGACTTGTTGTGCAGCTCTTCTTTATCCTTAAGTGACATCTCATGAGAAACAATTCTACCAATGACTTCCCTTGGCTTGAGATCTTTATATTGGGCATCATTTGGATCAATGTGCACACGGTATCATATTTTCCATCCAAGGCTCTTAGAATCTTCTTGATGATGAATCTATCGGTCATCTCTTCACTTCCTAAGCCAGCAATCTCATTTGAGATGAGAGAAAGCCTAGAGTACATTTCAGCGACACCTTCACCATCCTTCATTTTGAATTTGTCAAGTTGACTTTGAAGCACATCCAACTTGGATTCCTTGACAGAGTCGATACCTTCGTGCATATCAAGCAAAGTATCCAAATTTCCTTTGCATTCTCAAGACGGTTGATTTTGTTGAATTCTTTGGGACACAATCCATTGAAGAGGATATCGCAAGCTTGAGCGTTGTATTGCAACATCTTCAATTCTTCAGCGGTAGCTTCACGATTCGATTCTTTCCCATGGAAGAATTCACCTTGCAAACCAATACACATAATAGCCCAAACGGCGGGGTTATGTCCAAGAATATGCATTTTCATCTTATGCTTCCAACTAGCAAAATTAGTACCATCAAAGTAAGGACCTCTATGGTGAGAGCTTCCCTCACTAGACGCCATACTCTCCTAGGTTGTGAAACCAAGGCTATGATCACCAAAGCTATTGAAATCAAGACAAATGGAGACCAGAGCTCTGATACCACTTGTAGGATCGAAAGTCTGTCTAGAGGGGGGGTGATTAGACTACTTGACCAATAAAAACTTAGCCTTTTCCCAATTTTAAGTTTTGGCAGATTTTAGCAACTTAGCACAAGTCAAGCAATGTTCCTACACATGCAATTCTAGAGTTGTGGTATCGGAAAGTAACATATGAAGGTAGAGGGGTTTGGAGAAAGCAAACGCAATGGAGACATGGATGTTTTTGGCGTGGTTCCGATAGGTGGTGCTATCGTACATCCACGTTGATGGAGACTTCAACCCACGAAGGGTAACAGATGCGCGAGTCCAAGGAGGGCTCCACCCACGAAGGGTCCACGAAGAAGCAACCTTGTCTATCCCACCATGGCCGTCGCCCACGAAGGACTTGCCTCACTAGGGTAGATCTTCACGAAGTAGGCGATCTCCTTGCCCTTACAAACTCCTTGGTTCAACTCCACAATCTTGTCGGAAGCTCCCAAGTGACACCTAACCAGTCTAGGAGACACCACTCTTAAAAAGGTAATAAATGTTGTGTTGATGATGAACTCCTTGCTCTTGTGCTTCAAATGATAGTCTCCCCAACACTCAACTCTCTCACACAGATTTGGATATGGTGGAACGATGATTTGAGTGGAAAACAACTTGGGAAGGCTAGAGATCAAGATTCTTGTGGTTGGATTGGAATATCTTGGTCTCAACACATGAGCAGGTGGTTCTCTCTCAAAAAATGAGTAGTGGAAGTGTAGGCACGTTCTGCTGACTCTCTCATATGATGGATAAGTGGTGGAGGGGTATATATAGCCTCCACACAAAATCTAACCGTTACACACATTTGACCCAACTCGGTCAAACCGAATAAATGAACTCGGACAGACCGAAGCAGTTCAAAATGTGAATGTTTGGCTTTTCGGTGGGAACGATAGTATCAACTCGGTGAGGCCGATGCGTTAGAGTTAGGGAAAACCTCATCTTGGTGAGACCGGTCACATGAACTCGGGGAGACCGATTTCAGCAATAAGCTAACAGAGACTTGGCCACACAAACTCGGTGGGACCGATCGCTCATTTCGGTGAGACCAAAATGTTAAGAAAAGGAAACAAAGAGTTTGCATTGCCAACTCGGTGGGACCGATTCGCTCATCTCGGTTAGACCGAAACATTATGAAGGTAAACAAGGAGTTAACAATCCCATCTCGGTGAGACCGAGATCCCTGTCGATGAGACCGAACTGATTGGGGTTTGTGGCAGTGGCTATGTCAAGTGAACTCGATGGCGCCGGATAGATCAAATCGGTAGGGCCAAGTTTGACTTTTAGGTTTAGGACATATGTGGAAATGAGAAAGTGGTTGAGGGATTTGGAGCATATCACTGCTACTTCTCGAGCTTGCGTTGTATTCAGGGTGATGCAGCACAGTAGCGTAAGTATTTCCCTTGGTTTTTGAGAACCAAGGTATCAATCCAGTAGGAGACCACGCGCGAGGCCCTTGCACCTGCACAAACAAATAAGAACTTCGCATCCAACACGATAAGGGGTTGTCAATCCCTTCACGGTCACTTACGAAAGTGAGATCTAATAGATAGGATAGGATAATATTTTTGGTATTTTTGGTATAAGAAAAGAAAGTAAAGAAAGCAAGGTAAAGTAGATGGAAGATTAATATGATGAGAATAGACCCGGGGGGCATAGGTTTAACTAGTGGCTTCTCTCACGATAGCAGAATTCTACGGTGGGTGAACAAATTATTGTCGAGCAATTGATAGTAAAGGGCATAGTTATGAGAATATCTAAGCATGATCATTATATATAGGCATCACGTCCATAACAAGTAGACCGAAACGATTCTGCAACTGCTACTATTACTCCACACATCGACCGATATCCAGCATGCATCTAGAGTATTAAGTTCATAAGAACAGAGTAACGCCCTTAAGAAAGATGGCATGATGTAGAGGGATAAACTCAAGCAATATGATATAAAGCCCATCTTTTTATCCTCGATGGCAACAATACAATACGTGCCTTATCGCCGCTGCTGTCACTGGGAAAGGACACCGCAATATTGAACCCAAAGCCGAGCACTTCTCTCATTGCGGGAAATATAGATCTAGTAGGCCAAACCAAACCAATAATTTGAAGAGACTTGCAAGGTATTATAAACATACATAAAAGATTTCAGAAAAGAATCAAATATTGTTCATAGATAATCTTGATCATAAACCCACAATTCATCGGATCTCGACAAACATACCGCAAGAAGATTACATCGAATAGATCTCCTCGAAGATCGAGGAGAACTTTGTATTGAGATCCAAAGACAGAGAAGAAGCCATTTAGCTAATAACTATGGACCCGAAGGTCTATGGTAAACTACTCACAACTCATTGTTGAGGCTATGGTGTTGATGTAGAAGCACTTCGTGATCAATCCCCCCCTCCGGCGGAGGTCCGGAACAGGCCCCAAGATGGGATCTCATGGGAACAGAAAGTTGCGGCGGTGGAATTAGGGTTTTCTCTGTGGATATATATAGGAGTAAGGAGGGCATCGGGGGAGCCCGAGGGGGCCCACGAGGGTGGGGGCGCGCCCTGGACCCTCGTGGCCACCTCTCTCGTTCCCTCGCGTGTACTCCAAGTCTTCTGGGTAGATACGGTTCCAAAAATAACTCTCCCGAAGGTTTCATTCCGTTTGGACTCCGTTTGATATCCCTTTTCTGCGGAACACTGAAATAGGCAAAAAAACAACAATTTGCACTGGGCCTTGGGTTAGTAGGTTAGTCCCAAAAATAATATAGAAGTGTATAATAAAGCCCATTAAACATCCAAAACAGAATATATAATAACATGGAACAATAAAAAATTATATATACATTGGAGACGTATCAAGCATCCCCAAGCTTAATTCCCGCTCGTCCTCGAGTAGGTAAATGATAAAAACAGAATTTTTGATGCGGAATGCTAACCAACATAATTCTCAATGTAATTTCTTTATTCTGGCATGAATTTTCAGATCCGAAAGATTTAAGACAAAAGTCTATATTAACATAAGAATAATAATACTTCAAGCATACTAAAAAGTAATCGTGTCTTCTCAAAATAACATGGCCAAAGAAAGTTATCCCTACAAAATTATTTAGTTGGGCTATGATCCCTCTTCATCACACAAAATATTTAAATCATGCACAACTCCGATTTCAGCCAAGCAATTGTTTCATACTCAAAAAAATTCAAACCTTTCAACTTTCACGCAATACATGAGTGTGAGCCATGGATATAGCACAAACAAATAAGAACTTCGCAGCCAACGCGATAAGGGGTTGTCAATCCCTTTACGGTCACTTACGAGAGTGAGAACGAGAGTGAGATCTGATAGAGATGATAGTTTATATTTTTGGTATTTTTGATATAGGAACAGAAAGTAAAGAAAGCAAATAAACAACGGCGGCAGAAATTGACGGGAAAGTAATATGATAAAGATAGACCCGGGGGCCATAGTTTTTTCTAGTGGCTTCTCTCATGATAGCGGTATTCTACGGTGGGTAAACAAATTACTGTCGAGCAATTGATAGAAAAGCGAATAATTATGAGACTATCTAGGCATGATCATTGTATATAGGCATCACGTCCGAGACAAGTAGACCGACTCCTGCCTGCATCTACTACTATTACTCCACACATTGACCGCTATCCAGCATGCATCTAGTGTATTAAGTTCACAAGAACAGAGTAACGCCTTAAGCAAGATGACATGATGTAGAGGGATAAACTCAAGCAATATGATGAAAACCCCATCTTTTTATCCGCGATGGCAATAATACAATACTTGCCTTGCTGCCCCTACTGTCACTGGGAAAGGACACCGCAAGATTGAACCCAAAGCCAAGCACTTCTCCCATTGCAAGAACTATAGATCTAGTAGGCCAAACCAAACCAATAATTCGAAGAGACTTGCAAGGATATTATGAGCACACATAAAAAGTTCAGAGAAGAACCAAATATCTTTCATAGATAACCTTGATCATAAACTCACAATTCATCGGATCTCGATAAACACACCGCAAAAAGAGATTACATCGAATAGATCTCCTCGAAGACCGAGGAGAACTTTGTATTGAGATCCAGAGAGAGAGAGAAGAAGCCATCTAGATACTAGCTATGGACCCGAAGGTCTGTGGTAAAATACTCACAACTCATGGTGAGGGCGATGATGATGATGATGAAGGCCTCCGTGATGGATCCCCCTCCCGGAGCAGGCTCCAAGATGGGATCTCCATGGGAACAACAGCTACGGCGGTGGAATTAGGGTTTTCTCTCTGTTCACAGAGTTTCTGGGGTACGTAGGTATATACTGGAAGAAGAGGGGCACCGGGGGCCACAGGGGATGTCCTCGAGGCAGGGGGCGCGCCCTGGGAAGGAGGGCGCGCCCCCACTCTCGAGGGTGGGCCCTCTGTCCTCTGGCTTGGCCCCGAAGTCTTTCGTGCGTGATTTCCTCCAAAAATATCTCCTGCGAAGGTTTCATTCCATTTGGACTCCGTTTGATATTCCTTTTTTGCAAAACCCTGAAAAAGGCAAAAAAAAGCAATCTGGATTGGGCCTTTGGGTTAGTAGGTTAGTCCCAAAAATTATATAAAAGTGAATGATAAAGCCCATTAATCATCCAAGACTTCATAAATAATAGCATGGAATAATCAAAAATTATAGATACGTTGGAGACGTATCAGGCACTGGCCCCGACCGCGTGCTGGTTGGCCGGTGGCCATGGCAGGGCGGCCGGAGTGGGGGGCTGCGAGGTGAGGGGCAGGGCCAGGAGAGGCGCAGGGCGAGTGCCGCGGCGGAGCGGGACATCAAGTGCGTCGGCGGCCTCGACACGCAGTGCGTGGCCACGGGGAGCAGGGGGCAGGGCGGAACTGGTCGCGGCTACGGTGGAGGTGAAGGGCGCCGGCGGGGTACTGGCCGGAGCGGGACGTGGGGAGGCGGCCAGTACCGCGGCTGAGAGGCGGCGCAGCAGACCAGCACGTGCAACAGAGCAGCAGCTGCGAGAGGGACGACGGTTGGCGCGCGCGACGCGGCGGCGGTCGGCGAGCAGCGACAGGCGGCGTGGGGCAGTGGCCGGAGCCGAGCGACGGCGACACAGGGAGCCTGCGAGTGGGGCGAGAATAGGGAAGACGGAGCGATGGCGGTGGCCAATGCGTGCTGGCAGGTGCGGGAGGTGGTGTCTTGCGGCGAGCGGGGTGCGGTGAGGGCGTGGTCTGGAGCGGGGCGAGCGCTGTCGGGCGCGTGTGCAGGGTGATGCGGGGCTCGGGCGGGCGTGCACGGAGGCACGCCGGGCGAGACGAGGCCACGGCGGAGCGATGCAGAACGGAGCGTGAGGTGCGGGCGTGCACATGGGGACGGGGGGGAAGGAGAGAGGCCGGGGTCGTGGACTCACCATACGTTGATGGGAAGGGGCCGGCGAGACTTGGTGGAGCTCGTCGGGGAAGCGGTCGGGGAGGAGGGGAGGCATTCCGGCAGGGTGGCTCCGGCATCGATCGGCGGGGTGGCGTCGGGCGTCGAGCAGCTCGTTCCCCCGATCCCGATATGGATCGAGGACGGGGAGA
>LR738715.1:242484143-242500959 GCA_902687465.1 Secale cereale | reverse complement strand
TTTTCTTTTCTTTTATGTTTTGTATTTTCTTTTTCTTTTACTTATTATTCTTTTATGTTTTATTTGTTTTACAATATTTAGACATCTTTTAAAAATATGTTTTCCCCTCCATAATTACGAAGGCAATATTTGTCACACTCCGAATCTTTTTTATATTAATTGTTCTGGCCGTGGGGACCGTTTTTCACAGGGCCAGGGGTCCTTAGCGGATCAGGCACGCAGCGGGGCGGGCGAACCCGAGCAGGAAGGGCGAAGCGGGCGGGCGCCCGACCGGGGCTGTGGGCGCGACGGGGCACTGCTACCTCTTGAGCTTGCGTTGTATTCCCTCGAAGAGGAAAGGGAGATGCAGCACAGTTGCGTAAGTATTTCCCTCAGTTTTTGAGAACCAAGGTATAAATCCAGTAGGAGACCACGCGCCAGTCCCTCGCACGTGCACAAACAAATAAGAACTTCGCAGCCAACGCGATAAGGGGTTGTCAATCCCTTTACGGTCACTTACGAGAGTGAGATCTGATAGAGGTGATAAGATAGTATTTTTGGTATTTTTGATATACGAGCAGAAAGTAAAGAAAGCAAATAAACAACGGCGGCAGAAATTGACGGGAATGTAATATGATAAAGATAGACCCGGGGGCCATAGTTTTCTCTAGTGGCTTCTCTCATGATAGCGATATTCTACGGCGGGTAAACAAGTTACTATCGAGCAATTGATAGAAAAGCGAATAATTATGAGACTATCTAGGCATGATCATTGTATATAGGCATCACGTCCGAGACAAGTAGACCGACTCCTGCCTGCATCTACTACTATTACTCCACACATCGACCGCTATCCAGCATGCATCTAGTGTATTGAGTTCATAAGAACAGAGTAACGCCTTAAGCAAGATGACATGATGTAGAGGGATAAACTCAAGCAATATGATGTAAACCCCATCCTTTTATCCTCGATGGCAACAATACAATACGTGCCTTGCTACCCCTACTGTCACTGGGAAAGGACACCGCAAGATTGAACCCAAAGCCAAGCACTTCTCCCATTGCAAGAACTATAGATCTAGTAGGCCAAACCAAACCAATAATTCGAAGAGACTTGCAAGGATATTATGAGCACACATAAAAAGTTCAGAGAAGAACCAAATATCTTTCATAGATAACCTTGATCATAAACTCACAATTCATCAGATCTCGGCGAACACACTGCAAAAAGAGATTACATTGAATAGATCTCCTCAAAGACCGAGGAGAACTTTGTATTGAGATCCAGAGAGAGAGAAGAAGCCATCTAGATACTAGCTATGGACCCGAAGGTCTGTGGTAAAATACTCACAACTCATGGTGAGGGCGATGATGATGATGATGAAGGCCTCCGTGATGGATCCCCCTCCCGGAACAGGCTCCAAGATGGGATCTCCACGGGAACAGCAGCTACGGCGGTGGAATTAGGGTTTTCTCTCTGTTCACGGAGTTTCTGGGGTACGTAGGTATATAGGAAGAAGAGGGGCACCTGGGGCCATAGGGGCTGCCCTCGAGGCAGGGGGGCGCGCCCCCCACCCTCGAGGCTGGGCCCTCTATCCTTTTGCTTGGCCCCGAAGTCTTTCGTGCGTGATTTCCTCCAAAAATATCTCCTGCGGAGGTTTCATTCCGTTTGGACTCCGTTTGATATTCCTTTTCTGCAAAACCCCGAAATAGGCAAAAAAACAGCAATCTGGACTGGGCCTTTGGGTTAGTAGGTTAGTCCCAAAAATGATATAAAAGAGAATGATAAAGCCCATTAAACATCCAAGACTTCATAAATAATAGCATGGAACAATAAAAAATTATAGATACGTTGGAGACGTATCAGGCACTGGCCCCGGCCGCGTGCTGGCTGGGCGGTGGCCATTGCAGGGCAGCCAGAGTGGGGGGCTGCGAGGTGAGGGGCAGGGCCAGGAGAGGCGGAGGGCGAGTGCCGTAGTGGAGCGGGATAGCAAGTGCGCCGGCGGCCTCGGCACGCAGTGCGTGGCCACGGGGAGTAGGGGGCAAGGCAGAACCGGTCGCGGCTGAGGTGGAGGTGAAGGGCGCCGGCGGGGCGCTGGCCGGAGCGGGACATGGGGAGGCGACCAGTGCCGCGGCTGAGAGGCGGCGCAGCAGACCAGCACCTGCAACAGAGCAGCAGCTGCGAGAGGGACGACGGTTGGCGTGCGCAGCTGATACGTCCAAAACGTATCTATAATTTCTGCTTGCTCCATGCTTCTTTTGTGTGATATTGCTATGATATTGATGCACTTCCATACACTTTTGATCATATTTGGACTAACCTATTAACTCAGTGCACCACGGTGCCAGTTCTTGTTTTCTGCTGTTTTTCTATTTCAGGTTTCCCCCATATTAAAAGTGCTCCAAAAATTCCAGGAAAAATATAGGAAAAATCAGCATACACGAAGCTTCGCGAATAACCAAAGATGGGCCAGAGGGGAGCCAGGGGAGGCCCAGGGGGCCACCTGGCGCGGCCCCACCCCTGGCCGCGCCAGGGGGGCGCCTGGGGCCCCTGCTCCGCCTCTGGCTGCCCCCCTTCGCATATATATCCCTCTCGTCCCGAAACCCTCGAGGACAGAACCCCTTTTCGCGATCTCGCCTCTGTTCCGCCGCCGCAGCGCTTCCAAGATCGGGAGCATCAGGAGAACTCTTCCCGGCACCCTGCCGGACGGGAGAACCACCACCAGGAGCTTCTCCACCACCATGGACGCTTCCCGGATGAGTCGTGAGTAGTCAACCTTGGACCATGGGCAATGTTGAGGATATCTCTTATCGTTATCGTCTCGGTCACCTGGGGATTAGAGATTAATCGGTAATCGGCCGATTAATCGATTTTATCGGTCGACTATTAATCAGCCATTTTTTTTCAAATCCGAGGTTCCCAACACTAAAATATGCTATATTCAACACCAAAACAATATTGAACAGAAGTGTTACCTTGAATCCTAGCCTTTGAATCCTGATATAATGACAAACAAAATAGAAAAACATTACATATTGCATAACAAGGTCCACAAAACAAAAATAAACATAGTTCTTGCAAACATAGTGCCATGAGTAGGCCCGATTTATCGGTAGATTTCCGATAAATCGCTTGTCATAGCTATAAATTGGCACAAATGATAAATGATGAAGATAAGGAATAATCTTATCGGTCACCCCAAGAGTAGCGATAAATCGGATGATAAATCGCTGAATCGGAAGATTTCTTGAACAGTGACCATGGGTCCATGATCAGTAGCTATGTGATGTTCTCCTCCCCTCTTTGCTCTTCATGGTTTAGACCTCGTGAGCTGTCCTACATGATCGAGGCACATATGTAATCTTTTTGCTGTTGCTTTGCTGAGTTTGCTGGGATCTGATGGATTATGAGACTATGTTCAGATTGTGTTTGAGTAATATATTTGATTCACCTCTTTTATATCTTTGTTCTTGAGTAATTCTTGCATGTTCTCCGTTGCTGTTTATTGCTTTGGCCAAGTAGTAGGTAGTAACTCCAAGAGGGAGCGTTATGCTTGATTGTGGGTTCATGCCCCCTGATGACTAGCTTGAGTGACAGAAACATGAGTCTAGGGGATGTGTTGTTGCCACAAGGGAGAAAACAATGGTGCTTGTACTTGCGGGTGGAAGGATTGTTTACTTTACACAAAGTTCTTTTAATGCAGTTGTCTGTTGCTTTGAGTTTACACTTTGGGTGGGATTCGCAACTTAATACCAGCGAGATGTTCTGGATAGATATCTCAAGGTGGATGATTAGTAGTAGATGCAGATGGATTTCGGTCTACTTGCCTTGGCGTACCGCCCATGCTTTTGAGCCTCAACCTTTCTTTGCAGCATAGTTAGCATTGGTTTGCGCACATAATCCTGTCAATAGCCCAGCTGTAATTTGTTTACCTCGCTTTGCTGTTTTATCGTCTTTTGGGAGAGAGACATCACTAGTGAACATCATGGGACCACGGTCCATATTACCACCGCTGATCACACCTTCTATTTACTTCTTGTTTTTATTTCCTAGTTGCAGTCATAGCTATCATTATTATCTCTTGTGTTTGATCCTTTGTAAACAACAAGGCCGGAGGGATTGACAACCTCTCTGTACTCGTTGGGAGCAAAGTTATCTGTATCTGTGTGCAGGTCCCGTCAACCGCTAAGTTTCTGGCGCCGTTGACACCTACTTGTCGACCCTCGGAGTCTCACGGGATTCGATCCTTGGTATCTTTGCCAAGGGAAATTTGCCGCTATGCTACATCTCAACCTTCCACTTGGGGTAACCAACGAGGGGCGAGAAGCCATCAAGCAAGTTTCTGGCGCCGTTGCCGGGGACTCCACTCTTCAAGATAGAGGAGTTGCACGCTATCTTTTATCTTTGCTTTTTAGTCTTGTTAGTTTACCTTTCAGTTTTTGCTTTAGTGTCCCTTACCAAAAATCACAAAAATAGTTATCTTGCTTTTAGTTGGCATTATGTCTGGTCCTTTTGCCTTTGGTGAGGCAGAAGTGCTCACCTTTAAACAAAGAGGTGGTGAAAGTCTAAAAGATGCTTGGTATAGAATTAATGATTCTGAAAAAAGAGCCACCAAGAAGCAATCTACTACTATCCTGCTTAGAAATTTTTATGTTGGAATTACGTCTTGGAATAGGTTTATTCTAGATTCTGCTATCAATGGAAATTTCCTAGAAGCCCTAGTTTGGGAATCTCTTAGTATTATGGAAAATCTTGTTGGAAATCCCCATGTTGTTAGCATTCAAGAGGACATTACCCTAGCTCACATTATGAAAAAACTTGAAAAGATAGAGCTAGAGATGCCAAGCATTAATAAGATAAATGAGTTGGACCGTAAGATCCAAGGGAATTTGAATAGGCTTGATAGCTCCATGCATAAAATTCTCAAAACTTTGGAGACCATCAAATCCCATGACTTGGATTCTTCTAGGATAGACAAGATTGAGGAAATCTTTGACACTTTAGGAACTATTTTCTCCTCAATCAAAGCCAAAAAGGTAGAAGCTCCGGCAAAGAAGGAGCCTAAGTTCGTTTACGTTCCAAAGGCTGCTCGTTCCAAAAGTAATCCATCTATTGCAAAAGGGGTTGAAACTGTGAAGACTTTGGAAGAAATACCTCTCTTTGATAAATTTATAAATGAATCTCCCATTGACTTTCCACCTTTTGGTTTTCTCCCTAGAAGTATCTTTATTAGGCCTTTATTTGAAAGTCCTATTAAGACTAGTTGTACTATTGAAGAGCTTTTTGATGATCTTGATGATGGTTCAATTGATACAACTTGATCTTTTTGCATCATGCCTAGCTTAAAGGCATAAAAAAGGCACTTTTGGGAGGCAGCCCACAACGAATTAGGTCTTATTTTGCTTTTGTTGTGTCCTGATGTTTGTTACTACAGTAGCATCATCATTGTATCTTTTCTTTTCATCTTTGTGCCAAGTTTAGCCTCCGATTGCAAGAAGGTTCAAAAGTTGTGACGTGCTGTCCAGAAAACAGATTCTGTCCTTGGACAGAAAAATTCGAATAAAATCACCAGATCATCTTTTTTATCTGAATTTTTTTGACAGCATGCTCTATACAATTGGCTTTCGAGCGTATGTTCTGAGTTTTTTGATTTGAGTTGCAGAAGTGCCCCGAAAAAATTATTTACTACCTGCTGGTCTGTTTTTCACAGATTCTGTCATGTTTTGCCTTTTCTTCGTTTTGCAAACCTTGAGCTTGCTTTTTCTTTGCAAAAACCTTTTGGCAATCTTGAGAAACAGTAGCTCTTCAAGATTATCTTTATTTCCAGTAGGGAAAAATTATTTTATTGTGGGTACTAACCTCGTTAATCAGATTATGATGAGTTATGTATGAAGGGAGTTTTCAAGTGTGCGAGGGAAGATGATAAAAGAAGATTCAGGAGGGTCAAACGCTCAAGCTTGGGGATGCCCCCGTGCACCGCAAGAAATATTCAAGAAGACTCAAGCGTCTAAGCTTGGGGATGCCCCCATACATCCCCTTCTCCATCAACAATTATCAGTTCGTCTTTCGTTCCACTATAATTTTATCACTTCATGCGTTATGTGCTATGCTTGGAGCGTCTTGCTCTTAGTTTCCTTTTTTTTTGTTTTCTTTAGCTTTGCTTGTTGTTCATAACAAGTTAGAACCCAGCTTTCTTTGTGTGGGAGAGAAACACGCTCCACTTCAACCTAGAACACAACATAGAATTTTCATGCTTATCTTTGCTGTGTGTGTTCTTTGTCTTTCCATAGCTGCTGTCATGTTTAGCTCTTAGTTTTCATGCTTTTCTTTTTAAAGAGCTTTTGTTTAGTTGGTTGCTGAACTCTCTTGAGTTTTCATGTTTATGTTGTTAAGAGAGTTTGCCTGTTGCACTGAGTTGTGTGTCTTAACTTAAAGTAGGTAATTGAGGTTGCTATTTAATTTTAGTAGTAACTTGCAATAGTTTTGAGGTATTGCCATGAGTAATGTCTGAACTTTTGGTGTCAAGAGCTTTAGCCTATTAGTGATAGATGTCGTATTTTGGGAAATCCGTGTTTATTTTCGAAAACCTACAAAATAGTTGAGAACTTTAGCTACTAGATGGATCACTAATCTTTGGAGGGATCGAATATTAGAGTACACTCACGTACCATGAGTCGAGGATGCGCAAGGATAACCAAACCCCCATACACTCCTCCTCAGGGTACTTGTCTCTTTGTGAACCTCCTAATTAGATTGAGCGTTACCGATAATAAGTGCATGAGTTCTTCGGACTAATGTGAGTATTCGAAAGTTGACACTTCCACCTAGCCATATTTTTCTAGCCTCTTCGGTACCGTGCATTGCCCTTTCTCACCTCGAGAGTTGGTGCATACTTCGCCGGTGCATCCAAATCCTTGGCACGATACGCTCTGTCATCATAAGCCTCATTATATCCTTCCTCAAAACAGCCACCATACCTACCTATCAAGGCATTTCCATAGCCTTTCCGAGATACATTGCCATGCAACATCCATCTTCTCATGACTTGATCTTCATGTCATACATGCTTTTTGCTTGATCGATGAGCCGCATGCTAGTTGGGCCTTGCCCTAATCATTGCTACATGACACGCTAGTATCATTGCATATCCTGCTACACTAGCAGAGGCATACATTTGCATCCATCATGATAGTTTCATTTTCTTTATGTTGAGTACTTTTGTAAAGTGTGAAAGATCTTCTATACTTCTTGTAATATATAGAGTGTTGCCCCTAAAGTGAGGAAAAGATCCCAAAGAGGACAAAATCAAAAGATCCCAAAGAGGACAAATGAGAGTTAAATAGGAAGAGCCATTGAGGCCACAAAAAAATAAAAAAGGAGAAAAAAGAGAAAAATAAATAAAAAGAGAGAAGGGGCACACTACTATTCCTTTTGAGAGATCCACACTCGTACTTCATCTTATACCTTGTACTCCATAGAGATTATCATTCATGCATATAGCTATGTGGGGACCTTCACACTATAGAACTTGGCTTGTATATTCTAATGATGAGCCTCCTCAAAAGAGCTCTAGGTTTTCTTGAGCGAGCAAGTTGGATGCACCCCCACTAGTTCCATTGGAGAGCTTACCTTAGCTCATATGTGCATCTGTTGCATGGCAATCCCTACTCCTCACATCATATCTATCATTTGGCTTTCTCTCGCCTATGATTGTCCTCATTGATGTGAGCCTTTCACACCTTTTTTGTCTTCCCCCTCCATCATTTTTCTCTCTTTGCCATCCTAAGTGTCAACTTTCTTGCTTACGCTCATCCATTGCATGAGTGCTCAAAATATCGATAGGGAGTGGATCATTTTGACTTGTACCTGGCTAGTGGTCTGGGGATGAGTCAAGATAAGATTCCAAAGAAGACCAAGTGTGAAACTTTAGTAGATTAAGTTCTCAACAATACAAAAACTATGTTTTACTCTCTCGTATATCCCTATCCCCTTTCTTGCACGCAAACACCATTTGGAGACATTCGAGTCACGGACAGCGAGAACTCTTGCACCTTTATGTTCTTATGTTGCTTGTTACAATGCTAATATAGACTCTTGCTTGTTATGACTTGAATTGAATTACATGCCTTGATTGCTTTACTTAAAAAGTTCTTATATGGTTGATAGCATGTCACCACAGAAATTATGCTTGTTATCATTTACCTACTCGAGGACGAGCAGGAATTAAGCTTGGGGATGTTGATACGTCCAAAACGTATCTATAATTTCTGCTTGCTCCATGCTTCTTTTGTGTGATATTGCTATGATATTGATGCACTTCCATACACTTTTGATCATATTTGGACTAACCTATTAACTCAGTGCACCACAGTGCCAGTTCCTGTTTTCTGCTGTTTTTCTATTTCAGGTTTCCCCCATATTAAAAGTGCTCCAAAAATTCCAGGAAAAATATAGGAAAAATCAGCGTACAGGAAGCTTCGCGAATAACCAAAGATGGGCCAGAGGGGAGCCAGGGGAGGCCCAGGCGGCCACCTGGCGCGGCCCCACCCCTGGCCGCGCCAGGGGGGCGCCTGGGGCCCCTGCTCCGCCTCTGGCTGCCCCCCTTCGCATATATATCCCTCTCGTCCCGAAACCCTCGAGGACAGAACCCTTTTTCGGGATCTCGCCTCTGTTCCGCCGCCGCAGCGCTTCCAAGATCGGGAGCATCAGGAGAACTCTTCCCGTCACCCTGCCGGAGGGGAGAACCACCACCGGGAGCTTCTCCACCACCATGGACGCTTCCCGGATGAGTCGTGAGTAGACCACCTTGGACCATGGGTCCATGATCAGTAGCTATGTGATGTTCTCCTCCCCTCTTTGCTCTTCATGGTTTAGACCTCGTGAGCTGCCCTACATGATCGAGGCACATATGTAATCTTTCTGCTGTTGCTTTGCTGAGTTTGCTGGGACCTGATGGATTATGAGACTATGTTCAGATTGTGTTTGAGTAATATATTTGATTCACCTCTTTTATATCTTTGTTCTTGAGTAATCCTTGCATGTTCTCCGTTGCTGTTTATTGCTTTGGCCAAGTAGTAGGTAGTAACTCCAAGAGGGAGTGTTATGCTTGATTGTGGGTTCATGCCCCCTGATGACTAGCTTGAGTGACAGAAACATGAGTCTAGGGGATGTGCTGTTGCCACAAGGGAGAAAACAACGGTGCTTGTACTTGCGGGTGCAAGGATTGTTTACTTTACGCAAAGTTCTTTTAATGCAGTTGTCTGTTGCTTTGAGTTTACACTTCGGGTGGGATTCGCAACTTAATACCAGCGAGATGTTCTGGATAGATATCTCAAGGTGGATGATTAGTAGTAGATGCAGATGGATTTCGGTCTACTTGCCTTGGTGTACCGCCCATGCTTTTGAGCCTCTACCTTTCTTTGCAGCATAGTTAGCATTGGTTTGCGCACATAATCCTGTCAATTGCCCAGCTGTAATTTGTTTACCTCGCTTTGTTGTTTTATCGTCTTTTGGGAGAGAGACATCACTAGTGAACATCATGGGACCCCGGTCCATATTACCACCGCTGATCACACCTTTTATTTACTTCCTGTTTTTATTTCCTAGTTGCAGTCATAGCTATCATTATTATCTCTTGTGTTTGATCCTTTATAAACAACAAGGCCGGAGGGATTGACAACCTCTCTGTACTCGTTGGGAGAAAAGTTATCTGTATCTGTGTGCAGGTCCCGTCAACCGCTAAGTTTCTGGCACCGTTGACACCTACTTGTCGACCCTCGGAGTCTCACGAGATTCGATCCTTGGTATATTTGCCAAGGGAAATTTGCCGCTACGCTACATCTCAACCTTCCACTTGGGGTAACTGATACGTCCAAAACGTATCTATAATTTCTGCTTGCTCCATGCCTCTTTCGGGTGATATTGCTATGTTATTTATACACTTCCATACACTTTTGATCATATTTGGACTAACCTATTAACTCAGTGCACCCCAGTGCCAGCTTCTGTTTTCGGCTGTTTTTGAATTTCAGGTTTTCACATTACGAGAACTGCCAGGAAAAATCCAGAAAAATTATATAAAAAATCAGCGTTCCAGAAACTACCGTGCGCCCGAAGTACAGCCGGGGGGGGGGGGCACCAGGGCTCCAGGCGCCCTGGCGGCGCCCCCCCCTGGGCCGCGCCGGGGAGGCGCCTGGGCCCCCTGAGGCTCCGCTGATGCCCCCCTTTGGCATATATTTAAAGCGTCTCCCGAAACCCTCGAGACGGGAACTCTTTTTCGTGATCTCATCTCTGTTCTGCCGCCGTCACCGCTTCCAAGATCGGGAGCACCAGGAGAACTCTTCCCGGCACCCTGTCGGAGGGGAGGATCACCACCGGGAGCTTCTCCACCACCATGGGCGCCTCCCGGATGAGTTGTGAGTAGTCTCCCTTGGACCATGGGTCCATGACTAGTAGCTATGTGATGTTCTCCTCCCGTTCTTGTGCTTCACTAATTAGTCCTCGTGAGCTGCCCTACATGATCGAGGCACATATGTAATCCTTATGCTGTTGCTATGATGAGTTTGCTGGGATCCGATGGATTATGAGATTATGTTCAGATTGTGTTTGAGTAATATATTTGATTCACCTCTTTTATATTTATGTTCGTAAGTAATTCTTGCATGTTCTCCATTGTTATTTATTGCTTTGGCCAAGTAGTAGGTAGTGACTCCAAGAGGGAACGTTATGCTTGATTGTGGGTTCATGCCCCTCGATGACTAGTTTGAGTGACAGAAACATGAGTCTAGGGGATGTGCTGTTGCCACAAGGGGGAAAACAACGGTGCTTGTGCCCGCGGGTGCAAGGATTGTTTACTTTACGCAAAGTTCTTTTAATGCAGTTGTCTGTTGCTTTGAGTTTACACTATGGGTGGGACTCGCAACTTAATACCAGCGAGATGTTCTGGATAGATATCTCAAGGTGGATGATTAGTAGTAGATGCAGATGGATTTCGGTCTACTTACCTCGGCGTACCGCCCATGCTTTGAACCTCAACCTTTCTTGCAACGTAGTTAGCATTGGTTTGCGCACATGGTCCTGTCAATTGCCCAGCTATAATTCGTTTACCTCACATAGTCGTTTTATCGTCTTTTGGGAGAGAGACATCACTAGTGAACATCATGAGACTCCGGTCCATATTACCATCATTGATCACATCCGCTATTTACTTTTCCGCTTTTATTTACTATTGCAATTATATCTATCACTACTATCACTTGCGTTTGATCCTTTGTAAACTACAAGGCCGGAGGGATTGACAACCTCTCTGTACTCGTTGGGAGCAAAGTTATTTGTATCTATGTGCAGGTCCACGTTGATTGCTAATATCTGGCGCCGTTAGCAGTTGACACCTTCTTGTTGAAACTGGGAGTCTCAGGGAAATCGATCCTTGGTATTGCCAAGGGAAATCTTCTGCTACACTGCATCTCAAAACCTTCCACTTGGGGTAACCAACGAGGGGTGAGAAGCCACCTAGCAATGCAATTTCTGGCGCCGTTGCCGGGGACTCCACTCTTCAGGATAGGGGAGTTGCACGCTATCTTTTACCTTTTGCTTTTAGTCTTGTTAGTTTACCTTTCCGTTTTCTCTATGTCTTTTCACTAGTTATGCTTATGGACAACCTTGCTATTGGATCGTTGCTTTGTGGGAAGACGCCCCACACCTGTGGTGGTTGCTCCTCCCCCTACTAAAATTGTGCCCTATAAAATACCAGCTGGTATTATCTATTATGTTTTGGCTAATCGTTATGCAGGAGACAGACATCCCGGTGAACACTTGCTATATCTGTCACAATTATGTTCATTATTTAAGCTTGCAGGTGTATCAGAGTTTGTCATGAGGACATTGTTCGCCGTATCACTTATAAATAAAGCTTCATATTGGTATAAGCTTCTCGATAACTCGCACTTGCTTGATTGGCAAGAGCTTATGTCTCTCTTTTATACTAAGTTTTATCCTCTTCATGATGCTTATGTGGAGAGTAAGAGTACCTTTTTGCATGTGGATCATGGTAACAATGCTTTATGTTATGCTTATATTGTTGAGTTTATTCGTGATCCCACTGAAAATTATTATGAGAAGGGAACATATGCTTATAGATATTTCAATAATATTAAGTTCCCTCTCTTTATGTTGAAGGTTTTGAAGCTGCACTTGTTTTGTCTTCCTATGCTTATTGCTTTGTGCTCCAATGAATTATTCCATTGCAATATTCCTATGCATAGAAAGCATGTTAGGCTTAAATATATTTGGTATTTGCTTCTTGATGCTCTCTTTTGTTCTTCAACTCTTATTCCTACAAGGGCATCATTAAAGTCTTAAGCCTATCTTTATGGCTATAAAGAAAGAGCTCTAGGGAGACAACCCTTGTTATCTTTGCTTTCAGTTTTAGTGGTCTTGATGTTTGTTACTACTGTAGCATCATCATTGTATCTTTGTTTTTCAAATTTTGTGCCAAGTATAGCCTCTGATTGCTAGAAAGTTCAAAAGTTGTGAGGTGCTGTTCAGGAAACAGATTCTGTCCTTGGATAGAAAACTTCGTATAAAATCACCAGATCATCTTTTTGGTCTGAATTTTTTCGACAGCGTGCTCTATATAATTTTCTTTCGTGCTTCTGTTCTGAGTTTTTTGATTAGAGTGGCAGAAGTGCCCCGAACAAATCATTTACTACCTGCTGTTCTGTTTTTCACAGATTCTGTCCTGTTTTGCCTTTCCTTCATTTTGCAAACCTAGAGCTTGCTTTTTTTTTGCAAAAACCTTTTGGCAATCTTGAGAAACGGTAGAACTTCAAGAATATCTTTATTTCCAGCAAGTAACAATTATTTTATTATGGGTACTAACCTCGCTAATCAGATTATGATGAGTTATGTATGAAGGGAGTTTTCAAGTGTGCGAGGGAAGATGATAAAAAGATTAAGGAGTGTCAAACGCTCAAGCTTGGGGATGCCCCCATGCACCCCCAAGAAATATTCAAGGAGACTCAAGCGTCTAAGCTTGGGGATGCCCCCGTGCATCCCCTTCTCCATCAACATTATCAGTTCGTCTTTCGTTCCACTATATTTTAATCACTTCATGTGTTATGTGCTATGCTTGGAGCGTCTTGCTTTTTAGTTTTTCTTTAGCTTTTCATAACGAGTCGGAACTCAGCTTTCTTTATGTGGGAGAGAAACACGCTCCACTTCTACCTAGAACATAACATAGAATTTTCATGCCTATCTATGTTGTGTGTGCTCTTTGTCTTTTAATAGCCACTATCATGTTCAGCTCTCAGTTTCATGCTTATCTTTTCAAAGAGCTTTCGTTTAGTTGGTTGCTTGAACTCTCTTTAGTTATCATGATTATCTTATTAAGAGAGTTTGCTTCCGTTGCATTGGTTCATATGTCTATGATAAAGATGCTACGTGCATAATGGCGCTTAGTAGTTCATGTTTTCTTATGGTTAGTCCCAAATAGCTGGGGGGTTCCCAATGTGTTATTGGAGTGCCAACATGGTTTGTTTTCCTATGATGTGGTATGGTTTAGTAATATCTTCCTTCAAGGATTTATTTTGATTGACTTGGCGTATGCTCACGCATATTTAAGACTGTAAAGAAAGTCTGTCAAGCCTTGATGATCTTTTGTTTCTGAGTAGCGATATAACTACTATGCCTGATTCAATGTTGCTTTGTCGCTCTGCCTGATTATGACCGTCATTGCTCTCTTAGTTGGTCGCTCCTAGTCTTTTTCTAACCTTCGCCTGTACTAAGCGGACTGACTGCTTGTGCATCCACATCCTTTTAATCCAGTTATGCCATATGAGTCCACCATATCTTCCTACATGGTATTTACCTGCCATTCCTAACGGAGACTTGCATGTGCCATCTCGAAATTATTCAAAGAAAAAAGCATTCTTATTTTGTGCCTCTGTTGTAAGTTCATGAGGAAGTAGTGGTTAATTCATAATCTTTTTAAGTTGGACAAGCTTCACCCCGGGATTGCATGTATAATGTGCAAACCCATAATACGAGAAGGAACTGGCATTGAGTGCACCCGGCTCAAAATTAATATAACAAACCCTCCTTCACGCTTTGTTCATGAGAAATCAGAAAACTTTGGCAGTGATAAACAAAGGAGATTAAGAGGATGTGATCATCCTCATTCGGGAGCCGTTCCTCGAAACTTGTCCATCTCAAGAAGTGATTGAGTTATCTGCTAGCATTCGTTAACGAAACATGCATGATCTAAAAAAAATTATTATTACCTTTGTTTTTAAAACCAAGAGCTCTGGTACATGTTTTGTCTTTGTTTCCGATTACGAGTTTTCAACCTTGCCAACAAAAGCCACGGTTCGAGAGTCTCCACCTTCTTTTAAAAGCACCAACTACTGAGAGCATGATTGTCATTCTGAGTGTAATGTGCATTGTCCCAAAGTAGCATTGTCTTTTGCATGATTGTGATATCGTTTATTTTGAAATCATTGTATCTAGTCATCACTTAAACCTTGGAGGTGCCCCTGCATTTATGTTTTGCTTCACTAAAGGGGGCAAGCGAGATATCACTCTATCATATTTGCACATCATGTTCATTACAAATCTTTTTGATGTTTCAATATCATATTGTAAAACTTTCAGTTCTTTGTGATTTTCTCATGAGGCAACTTAATTACTACAGATTCATTGTCTCAGTAAGCTTTTGTCATATGACTATGAAAAAGTCCTATATGGTTAATAGCATGTCACCACAGAAATTATTCTTGTTATCATTTACCTACTCGAGGACGAGCAGGAATTAAGCTTGGGGATGTTGATACGTCCAAAACGTATCTATAATTTCTGCTTGCTCCATGCCTCTTTTGGGTGATATTGCTATGTTATTTATACACTTCCATACACTTTTGATCATATTTGGACTAACCTATTAACTCAGTGCACCCTAGTGCCAGTTTCTGTTTTCGGCTGTTTTTGTATTTCAGGTTTTCACATTACGAGAACTGCCAGGAAAAATCCAGAAAAATTATATAAAAAATCAGCGTTCCAGAAACTACCGTGCGCCCGAAGTACAGCCGGGGGGGCCACCAGGGCTCCAGGCGCCCTGGCGGCGCGCCCCCCCTGGGCCGCGCCGGGGGGGCGCCTGGGCCCCCCCGAGGCTCCGCTGA
Source organism: Secale cereale (assembly GCA_902687465.1). Lineage (NCBI taxonomy): Eukaryota > Viridiplantae > Streptophyta > Magnoliopsida > Poales > Poaceae > Secale > Secale cereale. The sequence continues at coordinate 242,485,806 of LR738715.1, read as the reverse complement.
TGCCCCCCTTTGGCATATATTTAAAGCGTCTCCCGAAACCCTCGAGACGGGAACTCTTTTTCGCGATCTCATCTCTGTTCTGCCGCCGCCGCCGCTTCCAAGATCGGGAGCACCAGGAGAACTCTTCCCGGCACCCTGCCGGAGGGGAGGATCACCACCGGGAGCTTCTCCACCACCATGGACGCCTCCCGAATGAGTTGTGAGTAGTCTCCCTTGGACCATGGGTCCATGACCAGTAGCTATGTGATGTTCTCCTCCCGTTCTTGTGCTTCACTAATTAGTCCTCGTGAGCTGCCCTACATGATCGAGGCACATATGTAATCCTTATGCTGTTGCTATGATGAGTTTGCTGGGATCCGATGGATTATGAGATTATATTCAGATTGTGTTTGAGTAATATATTTGATTCACCTCTTTTATATTTATGTTCGTAAGTAATTCTTGCATGTTCTTTGTTGTTATTTATTGCTTTGGCCAAGTAGTAGGTAGTGACTCCAAGAGGGAACGTTATGCTTGATTGTGGGTTCATGCCCCTCGATGACTAGTTTGAGTGACAGAAACATGAGTCTAGGGGATGTGCTGTTGCCACAAGGGGGAAAACAACGGTGCTTGTGCCCGCGGGTGCAAGGATTGTTTACTTTACGCAAAGTTCTTTTAATGCAGTTGTCTGTTGCTTTGAGTTTACACTATGGGTGGGACTCGCAACTTAATACCAGCGAGATGTTCTGGATAGATATCTCAAGGTGGATGATTAGTAGTAGATGCAGATGGATTTCGGTCTACTTACCTCGGCGTACCGCCCATGCTTTGAACCTCAACCTTTCTTGCAATGTAGTCAGCATTGGTTTGCGCACATGGTCCTGCCAATTGCCCAGCTGTAATTCGTTTACCTCACATAGCTGTTTTATCGTCTTTTGGGAGAGAGACAGCACTAGTGAACATCATGAGACTCCGGTCCATATTACCATCATTGATCACATCCGCTATTTACTTTTCCGCTTTTATTTACTATTGCAATTATATCTATCACTACTATCACTTGCGTTTGATCCTTTGTAAACTACAAGGCCGGAGGGATTGACAACCTCTCTGTACTCGTTGGGAGCAAAGTTATTTGTATCTGTGTGCAGGTCCACGTTGATTGCTAATATCTGGCGCCGTTAGCAGTTGACACCTTCTTGTTGAAACTGGGAGTCTCAGGGAAATCGATCCTTGGTATTGCCAAGGGAAATCTTCTACTACACTGCATCTCAAAACCTTCCACTTGGGGTAACCAACGAGGGGTGAGAAGCCACCTAGCAGTAACCAACGAGGGGCGAGAAGCCATCAGCGGCGCGGCGGCGGTCGGCGAGAAGCGACAGGCGGCGTGGGGCAGTGGCCAGAGCCGGGCGACGGTGACACGAGGAGCCTGTGAGTGGGGCGAGAACAGGGACGACAGAGCGATGGTGGTGGCCAACACGTGCCGGCAGGTGCGGGAGGCGGTGTCTTGCGGAGAGCGGGGTGCGGTGAGGGTGTGGTTTGGAGCGGGGCGAGCGCTGTCGGGCGCGCGTGCAGGGCGAGGCGGGGCTCGGGCGCGCGTGCGCGGAGGCACGACGGGCGAGACGAGGCCACGGTGGAGCGATGCAGAGCGGAGCGTGAGGTGCGGGCGTGCACATGGGGACGG
>LR738715.1:242453877-242483870 GCA_902687465.1 Secale cereale | reverse complement strand
GGGGGGCTTTTCCTTTTCTTTTCTTTTATGTTTTGTATTTTGTTTTTCTTTTACTTATTATTCTTTTCTGTTTTATTCGTTTTACGGTATTTGGACATCTTCTAAAAATATGTTTTCTCCTCCATAATTACCAAGGCAATATTTGTCACACTCCGAACATTTTTTTAACGTTTGAAAACTTTGGTTGTTTGTCACTAATTCAAATTTGAATTCAGAGCGTTTTGAACTAACACGTGAATATCAACAGTAAATGGGATGACGTGGCATCATTAGCAAAGTTTTACCATAGCCTAATTATCTGGGCGTTACACCTGTAGAGCATCTTTATAATCATCCAGATACGTTGTGACGTTTGATAGCACACAAGGCATTCCTCCGGTATCCGGGAGTTGCATAATCTCATAGACGAAGGAATATGTATTTGACATGAAGAAAGCAATAGCTATAAACTGAACGATCAATATGCTAAGCTAACGGATGGGCCTTGTCCATCACATCATTCTCCTAATGATGTGATCCCGTTATCAAATGACAACTCATGTCCATGGTTAGGAAACTCTTAACCATCTTTGATCAATGAGCTAGTCAAGTAGAGGCTCACTAGGGACACGGTATTTGTCTATATATTTACACATGTATTTAGGTTTCCGGTCAATACAATTCTAGCATGAATAATAAACATTTATCATGATTAAGGAAATATAATAATAACCATTTTAATATTGCCTCTATGGCATATTTCCATCAGTCTCCTGCTTGCACTAGAGTCAATAATCTAGTTCACATCGTCATGTGATTAACTCCCAAAGAGTTTACTAGAGTAAATGATCTAGTTCACATCGCCATGTCATTAACACCCATAGTTCACATCGCCATGTGATTAACATCCAAAGAGTTTACTAGAGTCAATAATCTAGTTCACATCATTTATGTGATTAACACTCTAAGGTGTGATCATGTTTTGCTTGGGAGAGAGTTTTAGTCAACGGGTCTGCAACATTCAGATTCGTGTGTATTTTGCAAATTTCTATGTCTACAATGCTCTGCATATAGCTACTCTAGCTAATTGCTCCTATGTTCAATACGCATCCAGATTGATACTTAGAGTCATCTGGATTAGTGTCAAAGCTTGCATCGGCGTAACCCTTTATGATGAACTCTTTATCACCTCCATAACCGGGAAACATTTCCTTATTCCTCTAAGGATAATTTTGACCGTTGTCCAGTGATCCACTCCTAGATCACTCTTGTACCCCCTTGCCAGACATGTGGCAAGGCACACATTAGGTCTGGTACACAGCATGGCATGCTTTATAAAACCTATGGCTGAGGCATAGGGAATGACTTTCATTCTCTCTATATTTTCCTGCCGTGGTCGGGCTTTGAGTCTTACTCAACTTCGTACCTTAAAACTCACGCAAGAACTCCTTCTTTGACTGACCCATTTTGAACTACTTCAAAATCAAGGTATGTACTCATTGAAAGTCTTATCAAGCGTCTTGATCTATCTCTATAGATCTTGATGCCCAATATGTAAATAGCTTCACTAAGGTCCTTCTTTGAAAATTTCTTATTCAAAATATCATTTTATGCTATCAGAAATTCTACATCATTTCCGATCAACAATATGTCATTCACATATACTTATCAGAAATTTTGTAGTGTTCCCACTCGCTTTCTTGTAACTACAGGCTTCACCGTAAGTCTGTATAAAACCATATGCTTTGATCACCTCATCAAAGCATGTATTCCAACTCTGAGATGCTTGCACCAGTCCATAGATGGATCGCTGGAGCTTGCACACTTTGTTAGCACCTTTAGGATTGATAAAACCTTCTGGTTGCATCATGTACAACTCTTCTTTAATAAATACATTAAGGAATGCAGTTTAACGTCCATTTGACAGATTTCATAATCATAAAATGCGGTAATTGCTAACATGATTCGGACAGACTTAAGCATCGCTACGGGTGACAAAGTCTCATAGTAGTCAACCCCTTGATCTTGTCGAAAACTTTTTGTGACAAGTCGAGCTTTGTAGACAGTAACATTACCATCTGCGTCAGTCTTCTTCTTGAAGATCCATTTATTCTCTATGGCTCGCCGATCATCGGGCAAGTCCACCAAAGTCCATACTTTGTATTCATACATGGATCCTATCTCAGATTTCATGGCCTCAAGCCATTTATCGGAATCTGGGCTCATCATAGCTTCTTCATAGTTTGTAGGTTCGTCATGGTCTAGTAACATGACTTCGAGAACAGGATTACCGTACCACTCTGGTGCGGATCGTGCTCTGGTTGACCTATGCGGTTCGGTAGTAACTTGAACTGAAGTTTCATGATCATCATCATTAACTTCCTCTCTAGTTGCTGTAGGCATGACGGGAACATTTTTCCGTGATGAGCTACTTTCCAATTCGAGAGAACGTACAATTACCTCATCAAGTTCTACTTTCCTCCCACTCACATCTTTTGAGAGAAACTCCTTCTCTAGAAAGGATGCAAAAAGTCTTGCCTTCGGATATGTGGTAGAAGGTGTACCCAAAAGTTTCTTTTTGGGTATCCTATGAAGATGCCCTTCCTCAATTTGGGTTCGAACTTATCAGGCTGAAGCTTTTTCACATAATCAACGCAACCCCAAACTTTAAGAAACGACAGCTTTGGTTTCTCGCCAAACCATAGTTCATACTCAAAGGATCGATATGGTTGACTAGAGGGAGGGTGAATAGGCAACTAACATTTTTTATCTTTTCTTGACCAAATTAAACTTAGCAACCAAATAGGTTGTCTAGTTGTGCAACTACGTTGGCAACCTATATGATCCAACAATTACAAGCACACAAGCATGTACAAGGAACTAACACAATAAAGCTTGCACAAGTAAAGGTAAGAGATAACCAAGAGTGGAACCGGTGGAGATGAGGATGTGTTACCGAAGTTCCTTCCCTTTGAGGGGAAGTACGTCTCTGTTGGAGCGGTGTGGAGGCACAATGCTCCCCAAGAAGCCACTAGGGCCAGCATATTCTCCTCACGCCCTCACACAATGCGAGATGCCGTGATTCCACTATTGGTGCCCTTGAAGGCGGCGACCGAACCTTTACAAACAATGTTGGGGCTATCTCCACAACTTAATTGGAGGCTCCCAACGAAACCATGAAGCTTCACCACAATGGAATATGGCTTCGAGGTGACCTCAACCGTCTAGGGTGATCAAACACCAAAGAGTAGCAAGACCCGCAAGGGATTAGTGGGGGGAATCAAATTTCTCTTGGTGGAAGTGTAGATCTGGGACTTCTCAACCAATCCCTAGAAAATCAACAAGTTTGATTGGCTAGGGAAAGAGATCGGGCGAAAATAAGCTTTTGGAGCAACAATGGAGCTTGGGGAGAAGAGGTAGGTCTTCTTGAGGAAGAAGACCCCTTTATATAGCGGGGGGGATAAGTGAACCATTATCCTCATATCTGCCCACACAGAGCGGTACTACCGCTGGGTGGAGCGGTACTACCGCAGGTCGCAGCGGTCTACCACGGCCCCCAACGGTACTACCGCACAGTGGAAAAGTCGAGGCTTAGGAGAGGGGAGCGGTAGTAGTCGCGGTGGTGGCAGCGGTACTACCGCTTATAAGTGGTACTACCGCTGCTACTACCGTAAAATCCGACACGAAAAAAAAACCTCTCGAATCGACACAGTAGCGGAGCCAGACTGGAGCGGTACTACCGCATATGCCCCAAGTGGTACTACTGCTTGGTGGTCATAGGTGGTACTACCGCGCCAGCGGCGATACTGCCGCTCCCATCAACAAAACCTCCACTTCGGAAGACACGGAGAGCTCCAAGACATGAAAGGAGCTGAGGGTGCCGAAAAGAAGTGTACGTGATGATTCCACCCTAGCCTTTCCAATGCGGACCCCCTCTTGATAGTACGGTATCTCCTACGACTCAAGTCCACCAAACAAAAACCGAGGGAGACGACACATCTTCTGCTTAATGCTTCGAGGGGAAATAATCGTCTTGTGCCAATGGATTAATCTCTGAAATACTTAGCACACATGATTAGTCCGCAAATGCATTGTCATCAATCACCAAAACCCATAGGAAGGGACATGCCCTTACAATCTCCCCATTTTTGGTGGATTTATGACAACACGGGATTTGCATAGAATATTAACAATAAGAGTAAGGAAACCCCAAAGACTACAAAATATAGACGGGCTCCCCCTAGATGTGTGCATTTAAATGAGTTGCCTTTGGAATGCAAAGCACACACACTAGGATCAACACTCCCCCTATATTTTATAGTCTGAAAACATCTAACAGTGAGGAGACATAAGCAGGTAAAGTAGTAGGTGAGAAAAGATAGAACAGGAAATAAGCTCACATCCTACTAAAGTACTCAACATACATAAGGTAGTATAGGTCTCACACACAGTAACAGTAATCGGGTCTCACGACATAAACCAAACCAGACAAAGAGAGATTGCGAGAAGGAAAGACAAGGCACAAAGCACGCAATAAACACACACTCGCAACATGCAAATCCCTAAAACCTGTCCCCCTTTGGCATCGAGACACCGAAAAGGGAACACAAAGAAGCAACAGGCTCAAGTGATAGCAGGACAGATGCACTCCATCATCACATCGCCGCCTGATCATGTGCACCTCCGTAATCGGCTGGTGGCTGCTCGGGGTCAGAATCAGTCCAATGGCAATGCTGCTGAACCCAATCCTCCTCATCAGTGATCTGTCCTTCAGAGCCACTGACAACAGTTGCACCAACCTGACGCATGAGCTCCTTATGACGGCTCCTGGCCTTCTTCTCACACACATGGGCCAAAAACTGTCCATGAGACTCCATGCAGAACAACTTCTTCATCTTACTCTTGAGCTTCTTTTCCAAAGAGGGCTCCGCTCCAGAGGGCATATAATCCTCATCATCATCATGATCAACCTCTGCCTCAGCATCATCAGCACCAGACGGAATATTAGAATGAGTGACCGGAGTGTTCCGAAGATCCTTCCTCCTAAGCCTCTTGACCTCATGAGAGACCAACTCGCTAGTCTCTAGTGGGTACCAAGTATAGGTGCGCTCCCAAGCCTTATCAATCAGCAGCATGGTAAAAGGAGCATAGATAAGACACTTGCGCTCAGAGATGGCACACAACAACTCAGACCACATGACATGAGAGATATCCAGGGTTTCTCCAGTGTTTGTTTCCTTCTGATGCTGGCAGAATAGTAGCATGTCCACAAGATATGAGTGAACCATATCCAGGTTCCCAATACAAGGAAAGAGAGTCTCCCTGAAGATGTGATGAAGGATGTCCAGAAAAACAGGCAGCTCATACATCTCCTTCACCATCTCGGGATTAACCTTCACAGTACAATACGGCCAGAGGGATTGCTTGTGGGTGGAGGTGGCATTGTGATGAGGTCGAAAACCAACCGGATTCTCAAGTTCTTGATCTTCAACACCAAGAAGCTCCATGAATGCTTTCCATTTGACTGCAAGACGTCTGCCATTGGTCATCCATGTCAAAGTTCTTTCTGCATCGGTGCCAAGATGGACTGTCGCATAAAACTGAGCCACCAAATCTACATCAAAGTCCTTGTTAAATGACATGATGCCAAGAATATTCAACCGAGTACACATCTCCAGAGCTTTGCCAAAGTAAGCAATGTCCTTTTCCAAATGAGCAATGTCGATGGAGCGAACATCAACAAAGAGATTCCTCTTGGCCTTGAGCACATCAAAGTAGGTTCCATACTGAAAGCGGTTCCAGAAAGGACGGTTGACAAGGGTGGGCTCTTTCTCATGCTCATAGGGATTGCGCCGATGCCTCTCCCAAAACTCCTTGTTTGACATCTCAGTGATAGTCTTGGCCTTCTTTGCTGGCTTCTTTGCAGTGTTCTAGGACGGCTGCTGAGACTGAGTTGGCAGAGCACTTGAGGAAGGAATACTAGCAGAGCCACTTGTAGAAAATCCTGCTACCTCAGAGGTGCGATAGCGCTTTGAACTGGTGCGCCCGGGGTTGATTCGACAGGCAGGATGTTCCGAAGGGCCATCACCTAGAGCCAAACACACAAACACGAAAAACAACACGAAAGAACGGACATAACTCAAGAGAAAAAGGCACATAGATCAACATTTGGTAGGGTTATTATGGATGTTGGCATCCAGCGGTAGTACCACACAGGATAGGCGGTAGTACCGCTTCAAGCAGTAGTACCGCTCCAGGCGGGGGAACGGCGGTTATCAGGCTGCCAAGCCCACTCCGGTACTACCGGGAGACCAACGTCAAAAATAGTCCTACCAAACATCAATCCTAGCAGTTTAGAGGTCTTCACCATCCTACTCAAGCCTAGATTTGGCCAAAAATCACAGAATGCACACCTATTGCCCCTAAAACCTAGACCTGAAAACTAGAAGCAACACGAAAGAAACGGGGGGCAATACCGGCATCCATGGCTTGAGGAAGGGGTGAGGATCGATCCCACCGAAGGAAAAGGTGAAGCATGCCCCAGAGGAGTCAGCCCACCGGCGACCTCGTGCGGCAAGTTCGTCGTTGGAGAGCGAGAGGGAGATGGGGGCGAATGGGTATGGGGAGAGACAACTCCCCGACGCCCCACTTAACCCCGCAATCTCACTCCGCAGCGGTAGTACCGCTCGGGCGGGCGGTAGTACTGCTTGAGTGAATAAGTGCTACTTCTCGAGCTTGCGTTGTATTCCCTCGAAGAGGAAAAGGTGATGCAGCACAGTAGCGTAAGTATTTCCCTTAGTTTTTCAGAACCGAGGTATCAATCAGTAGGAGACCACGCGCGAGTCCCTCGCACCTACACAATCAAATAAGAACCTCACAGCCAACGCGATAAAAGGGGTTGGCAATCCCTTCTCGGTCACTTACGAGATTGAGATATGATATGATAATATTTTTAGTATTTTTGGTATAGAGATTTAAAGTAAATAAAGCAAATAAACAACGTCAAAGGAAATTGGCAAGTTGACGCGAAAATAATATGATAAAGATAGACCCGGGGGCCATAGGTTTCACTAGTGGCTTCTCTCATGATAGCAGAATTCTATGGTGGGTGAACAAATTACTGTCGAGCAATTGATAGAAAAGCGCATAGTTATGAGAATATCGAGGCATTATCATTATATATAGGCATCACATCCGTGACAAGTAGACCGAAACGATTCTGCATCTAGTACTATTACTCCACACATCGACCGCTATCCAGCATGCATCTAGAGTATTAAGTTCATAAGAATAGAGTAACGCCTTAAGCAAGATGACATGATGTAGAGGGATAAACTCAAGCAATATGATATAAGCCCCATCTTTTTATCCTCGATGGCAACAATACTATGCGTGCCTTGCTGCCCCTATTGTCACTAGGAAAGGACACCGCAAGATTGAACCCAAAGCCAAGCACTTCCCCCATTACAAGAACTATAGATCTAGTAGGCCAAACCAAACCAATAATTCGAAGAGACTTGCAAGGATATTATAATCATACATAAAAGATTTCAGAAAAGAATCCAATATTGTTCAAAGATAATCTTGATCATAAACCCATAATTCATCGGATCTCGACAAACACACCGCAAAAAGATTACACCGAATAGATCTCCTCGAAGATCGAGGAGAACTTTGTATTGAGATTCGAAGAGAGAGAAGAAGCCATCTAGCTAATAACTATGGACCCGAAGGTCTGTGGTAAACTACTCACAACTCATCGGAGAGGCTATGGTGTTGATGTAGAAGCCCTCTGTGGTCGATGCCCCCTCCGGTGAGGGCTTCTACATCAACAAATGTCTATATTGACATAAGAATAATAATACTTCAAGCATACTAACAAAGCAATCATGTCTTCTCAAAATAACATGGCCAAAGAAAGTTATCCCTACAAAATCATATAGTCTGGCTATGCTCCCTCTTCATCACACAAAATATTCATATAATGAACAACCCCGGTTTCGGCCAAGCAATTATCTCATACTCAAATTTTTTCAAACTTCTCAACTTTCACGCAATATATGAGCGTGAGCCATGGATATAGCACTATAGGTGGAATGGAGTGGTGGTTGTGGAGAAGACAAAAGAGGAAGATAGTCTCACATCAACTAGGCATATCAATGGGCTATGGAGATGCCCATCAATATATATCAATGTGAGTGAGTAGGGATTGCCATGCAACGGATGCACTAGAGCAATAAATGTATGAAAGCTCAACAAAAGAAACTAAGTGGGTGTGCATCCAACTTGCTTGCTCATGAAGACCTAGGCCTTTTTGAGGAAGCCCATCGTTGGAATATACAAGCCAAGTTCTATAATGAAAATTCCCACTAGTATATGAAAGTGATAAAACAAGAGACTCTCTATCATGAAGATTATGGTGCTACTTTGAAGCACAAGTGTGGAAAAGGATAGTAGCATTGTCCCTTCTCTCTTTTTTGGAGGGGCTTTTTTTTATTTTTTTAGCCCCCCTCTTTTTTTGGGCCTTATCTCTTTTTTTATTTGGCCTTTCTATCTCTCTCTATTTTTAGTTTCCTCACACGGGACAATGCTCTAATAATGAAGATCATCACACTTTTATTTACTTACAACTCAATGATTACAACTCGAAGCTAGAACAAAATATGACTCTAAGTGAATGCCTCCGGCGGTGTACCGGGATGTGCAATGAATCAAGAGTGACATGTATGAATGAATGTGAATGGTGGCCTTGCCACAAATACGATGTCAACTACATGATCATGCATGGCAATATGACAATATGAAGCGTGTCATAATAACGGAATGGTGGAAACTTGCATGACAATATATCTCGGAATGGCTATGGAAATGCCATGATAGGTAGGTATGGTGGTTGTTTTGAGGAAGGTATATGGTGGGTGTATGGTACCGGTGAAAGTTGCGCGGTACAAGAGAGGCTAGCAGTGGTGGAAGGGTGAGAGTGCGTATAATCCATGGACTCAACATTAGTCATAAAGAACTCATATACTTACTGCAAAAATCAAAGAGTCATCAAAACAGAATATTTAACGCATGCTCCTAGGGGAAGGGTTCATAGGAGTTAACCATCGCGCGATCTTGACCTCCACACAAAGGATGACAATCAATAAATACATCATGCTCTAACTTCGTCACATAGCGGTTCACCATACGTGCATGCTACGGGAATCACAAAATTTAACACAAGTATTTCTTGAATTCATAATTACCCCGCTAGCATAACTCTAATATCATCATCCTCATATCTCAAAACAATCATCAAGTATCAAACTTCTCCTATCATTCAATGCACTTTATGTGAAAGTTTTTACTATACTCATCTTGGATGCCTATCATATTAGGACAAGAATTATAACCAAAGCACATTACCATGCTGTTCTAAGAGACTCTCAAAAATATATAAGTGAAGCATGAGAGATCAATAATTTCTACAAAATAAAACCACCACCGTGCTCTAAAAGTTATAAGTGAAGCACTAGAGCAAACCTATCTAGCTCAAAAGATATAAGTGAAGCACATGGAGTATTCTAATAAATTCCAATTCGTTCATATCTCTCTCAAAAGGTGTGTTCGGAAAGGATGATTGTGGTAAACTAAAAAGCAAAGACTCAAATCATACATGACGCTCCAAGCAAAACACATATCATGTAGTGAATAAAAATATAGTCTCAAGTAAAGTTACCGATAGATGAAGACGAAAGAGGGGATGCCTTCCCGGGGCATCCCCAAGCTTAGGCTTTGGTTGTCCTTGAATTTTATCTTGGGGTGCCTTGGGCATCCCCAAGCTTAGGCTCTTTCCACTCTTTGTTCCATAGTCCATCAAATCCTTACTCAAAACTTGAAAACTTCATAACACAAAACTTAGCCAAAAATCCCGCGAGTTCCGTTAGTATAAGAAAAACAAACCACCAGTCAAAGGTACTGTAATGATCTAATTATTTATTTATATTGGTGTTAAACCTATTGTATTACAACTTCTCTATGATTCATACCCCCCGATACTACTCATAGATTCATCAAAATAAGCAAACAACACACGAAAAACAGAATCTGTCAAAAACAGAACAGTCTGTAGCAATCTATAACTTTAGAATACTTTTGTAACTCTGAAAAATTGAAATAAACTGGCGGACGTGAGGAATTTGTATATAAATCATCTGCAAAAAGAATCAACTAAAAAGCACTCTCCAGTAAAAAATGGTAGCTAATCTCGTGAGCGCTAACGTTTCTGTTTTTTACAGCATGATCGTGTAAACTTCACACAAGTCTTCCCAAAGGTTCTACTTGGCACAAAAACTAATTAAAACACAAAACCACATCTAAATAGAAGCTAGATGCATTATTTATTACTAATCAGAAGCAAAAAAATTGGGTTGCCTCCCAACAAGCGCTATCGTTTAACGCCCCTAGCTAGGCACGATACAAGAATAGATCTAGGTATTGCCATCTTTGGTAGGCAATCCATATGCGGCTCTCATAATTGATTCATAAGGTAATTTGATTTTATTTCTAGGAAAGTGTTCCATGCCTTTCCTTAACGTAAATTGTAATCTAATATTTCCTTCCTTCATATCAATAATTGCACCAATTGTTCTAAGGAAAGGTCTACCAAGAATAATAGGACATGTAGGATTGCAATCTATATCAAGAACGATGAAATCTACGGGCACATACTTCCTATTGGCAACAATTAGGACATCATTAATCCTTCCCATAGGTTTCTTAATGGTAGAATCCGCAAGATGCAAATTTAAGAACAATCATCAAGTTCATGGAAACCTAACATATCACACAAAGCTTTTGGAATTGTGGAAACACTTGCACCCAAATCACACAAAGCAAAGCATTCATGATCTTTAATCTTAATTTTAATAGTAGGTCCCCACTCATCATAAAGGTTTCTAGGGATAGAAACTTCGAATTCAAGTTTTTCTTCATAAGAATGCATTAAAGCATCAACGATGTGTTTGGTAAAAGCCTTATTTTGACTATAAGCATGCTGAGAATTTAGCACGGATTGTAACAAGGAAATACAATCTATTAAAGAGCAATTATCATAATTCAATCCCTTGAAATCCAAGATAGTGGGTTCATTGCTATGAAAAGTTTTGACCTCTTCAATCCCACTTTTAACAATTTTAGCATCAAGATCTAAAAACTCTGAATCATTGGGACGCCTTCTAACTAAAGTAGACTCATCTCCAGTCCCATCTTTATCAAGATTCATACTAGAAAACAAGGATTTAATAGGAGACACATCAATCACTTTCAGATCTTCATAAAGCAATCTCTTTTAGCACGCATCCTAGTGGTTCTTTCTTTGCATTCATCAATGGAAATTCTCATGGCTTTGAGAGACTCATTGATATCATGCTTAGGTGGAATAGATCTAAGTTTCAAAGAATCAACATCAAGAGAAATTCTACCCACGTTTCTAGCCAATTCGTCAACCTTAAGCAATTTTTCTTCAAGCAAAGCGTTGAAATTCTTTTGCGAATTCATAAACTCTTTAACACTATTCTCAAATTCAGAGGGCATCTTACTAAAATTTCCATAATAGTTATTGTAGGAATTACCATAATTGTTAGAGGGATTACTAGGAAAAGGCCTAGCATTAAAGTTTCCTTTATAAGCATTGTTACCAAAATTATTCCTACCAACAAAATTCACATCCGAAGATTCATTATTATTCTCAATCAACGTGGACAAAGGCATATCATTAGGATCAGAAGAAGCACTCTTAGTAGCAAATAATTTCATAAGTTCATCCATCTTTCCACTCAAAACACTAATCTCTTCAATAGCATGTACCTTTTTACTAGTGGATCTTTCAGTGTGTCATTGAGAGTAGTTAATCAGAATATTATCGAGGAGTTTGGTAGCTTATCCTAAAGTGATTTCCATACAAGTGCCCCCGCGGCCGAATCTAAAAGATTTCTAGAAGCAAAATTCAAGCCAGCATAAAAGTTTTGTATAGTAATCTGTAAGTTCAAACCCTGTGTAGGGCAATTGCGTATCATCAATTTCATTCTCTCCCAAGCTTGTGCAACATGCTCATGATCTAGTTGTTTAAATTTTATAATATCATTTCTAAGAGAGATGATCTTAGCAGGAGGAAAATACTTACACATAAAGGCATCTTTGCACTTATTCCATGAATCAATACTATTTCTAGGCAAAGAGGAGAACCAAGTTTTAGCACGATCTCTAAGTGAAAATGGAAATAGCTTCAATTTAACAATATCATTATTCGTATCTCTCTTACTTTGCATATCGCACAAATCAACAAAGTTTTTTAGATGGGTAGCGACATCTTCACTAGGAAGGCCAGAAAATTGATCTTTCATGCCAAGATTCAACAGAGCAACATTGAACTCACAAGATTCAGCATCTAAGATAGGAGCAATCGGAGTGCTAATAAAATCATTGTTGTTGGTATTGGAAAAGTCACACAATTTGGAATTATCTTGAGCCATGTGACAAGCAAGCAATCCAACACACAAGCAAACAAGAGGCAAGTAAACGGTAAAGACACGGAAAAAGAAGGGTGAATAAAATGGCAAGGGTGAAGTGGGGGAGAGGAAAACGAGAAGCAAATAATGTAGTGCGAGGGATAAGGGTTTGTGATAGGTACTTGGTATATGACTTTTGAGTAGATATCCCCGGCAACGGCGCTAGAAATTCTTCTTACTACTTCTCGAGCTTGCGTTGTATTCCCTCGAAGAGGAAAGGGTGATGCAGCACAGTAGCGTAAGTATTTCCCTCAGTTTTTGAGAACCAAGGTATCGATCCAGTAGGAGACCATGCACGAGTCCCTCGCACCTGCACAAAAAAATAAGAACCTCGCAGCCAACGCGATAAAAGGGGTTGTCAATCCCTTCTCGGTCACTTACGAGAGTGAGATCTGATAGATATGATAAGATAATATTTTTAATATTTTTGGTATAGAGATTGAAAGTAAATAAAGCAAATAAAAAACGGTAAAGGAAATTGGCAAGTTGACGAGAAAATTATATGATAAAGATAGACCCGGGGGCCATAGGTTTCACTAGTGGCTTCTCTCATGATAGAAGAATTCTACGGTGGGTGAATAAATTACTGTCGTGCAATTGATAGAAAAGCGCAATGTTATGAGAATATCTAGGCATGATCATTATATATAGGCATCACATCCGTGACAAGTAGACCGAAACAATTTTGCATCTACTACTATTACTCCACACATCGACCACTATCCAACATGCATCTAGAGTATTAAGTTCATAAGAACAGAGTAATGCCTTAAGCAAGATGTCATGATGTAGAGGGATAAACTCAAGAAATATGATATAAAACCCCATCTTTTTATCCTCGATGGCAACAATACTATACGTGCCTTGTTGCCCCTGCTGTCACTGGGAAAGGACACCGCAAGATTGAACCCAAAGCCAAGCACTTCTCCCATTGCAAGAACTATAGATCTAGTAGACCAAACCAAACCAATAATTCGAAGAGACTTGCAAGGATATTATAATCATACATCAAAGATTTCAGAAAAGAATCCAATATTGTTCAAAGATAATCTTGATCATAAACCCACAATTCATCGGATCTCGACAAACACACCGCAGAAAGATTACATCGAATAGATCTCCTCGAAGATTGAGGAGAACTTTGTATTGAGATCCAAAGAGAGAGAAGAAGCAATCTAGCTAATAACTATTGACCCGAAGGTCTGTGGTAAACTACTCACAACTCATCGGAGAGGCTATGGTGTTGATGTAGAAGCCATCCGTGGTCGATGCCCCCTTCGGCGGAGCTCCGGAACAGGCCCCAAGATGGGATCTCACGGGAACAGAAGGTTGCGGCGGTGGAATTAGGATTTCGTCTGTTGCCTCGATGTTTTGAGGGTATGAGAATATATATAGGCTAAAGAGGCACGTCGGGGGGTCAACAGGTGGCCCACGAGGGTGGGGGCACGCCTACCCCCCTAGGAGCGCCCCGTGCCCTCGTGGCCACCTCCTTCGCTTCCTGGCATGTACTCCAAGTCTCTCGTGTTGATATTGTTCCAAAAATAACTCTCCCGAAGGTTTCAGTCCGTTTGGGCTTCGTTTGATATTACTTTTCTGCGAAACACTGAAATAGGCAAAAAACAGCAATTTGCACTAGGCCTTGGATTAGTAGGTTAGTCCCGAAAATAATATAAAAGTGTATAATTAAGCCCATTAAACATCCAAAACAGAATATATAATAGCATGGAACAATAAAAAAGTATAGATTCGTTGGAGACATATCAATAAGCATTAGTGCCGCGCGCTCCCAGCGATAGTACCGCCCAACTAGGAAAATGAACTCTAAACTGTCCTTTTCTCAATATTTATTTTAGAAAGAAAATGACTTAGCTCAGAAAAAGATTACCACACGAGAACAGAGAGAACACCACAACCACAAGCACAAAAACGGAGAAAACACAAGACAACAAACACACACCTCTCGGGATGACCATGTGGATTCCTTGCTCAAGGCGTTCGCCACTGAAGATGACGAGGCGGTGGTTGTAGTGGACGAAGATGGTGTGGTCGATGATGGTGAAGACGATGCTAGCGCTGGCATTAGTAGTGCGTACGAGAGCGACTAGGGTGCCGTCGTGGGCATCACGTCGGGTTGTGCTCGTACTCCTATGTTTGAACCTGCATGCAGAGACTCGGGCACAGCCTCGCAGGGCGTGAGAGCATTTTGGAGGGGAGCCCCCCCAAAGTATGTAAATTAATGTTCTTTCTTTAAGCTTGACTTGGGACTTGCCTTCCTGACTTGTGAGCCCCCGAGTAGGGTCGTGGCTAAGACTCACCTTGATTCCAGCGTGCTCTGGGTGAGTCCTGAGGTGGCGGATGAACCTTCCTCCTGAGGGGAGCCTCTCGGTGGCCCACTAGATTTTAGGCCTCTTGAGGGGCCCGCTGAGTCACCCGAGGAAGCCTCGTGAGGGGCGCACACCAGGTCATGGCAGGGTGTGCGCGTGGCGACGTCACGGCAATGGTACTCCTGATCTTCGGGTGCTCTCCGCCGCCCGGACTTGACCGGCGGGGCCGTCGTGCCTATACCACACCCAGCTCCGCCTGCGAGGTGCTCATCGGGTGAGGGGTGACGGGCACCAATCTCAAATAGAAGTAAAGCATGCAACCAAAACGCAAGAAATCAACACGAACACGAGAAGATCACCCCAAAGCTTGGCAGAAAAGAGACTCCAAGTTCAACTCAAAAGGCATGGCGAATCGAGTTACAGAAAAGGGGATGAAAGCAAATGGCCACGTACGACACCTAGCTAGTCTTCTTTTCTTCCACCAGCGTGAAGCTAAGTGCATTCATTGGTTGTGAGTATAGTCATTGGGGGACAGTGTCGACGGCCGGCGCGGAGCATGGTGCTTCCACTAGGACGTGGGCAGGAGCCCCCGAGGCCCGAGGGCGGCTCTCCGGAGACTCTGGGGCGTGTACAGCCCCACTCATTATTACGTGAGAGTGTCACGGGTGGAGACCTTCACAAGCGTGATCCTTGCTTCATATCGCCAATAGAGGGGGCGTCCGGAAACCAGGACGACACCAAGGGCAAGGGGGGCGCTAGCGGCGCCCTCGACGACCACGGTCCCTCTATCGGGGGTGAGGGCCCTCCGGCGCCTCCCCCGGTAGAGGACCTACCTCTGTGATGTGCCTTGCTCCGTGCAGCGCGGGGACGGCTCTGGCTCCGGGCTCCTCCCGCGCTGTCCCCAGAGCGCCACTCCCGCGTGGAGCGGAGCTCCCGCATTGGGGTCTCCGACTGCCGCCGCGGGCTGGTTCTCCTATAGCCCATGGTTAGTGTACGCCTGCTCCCAAGTTAACGGTTGTACCCTGCCGTCGTCGTTGCTGAAGGAGTTGGTGAAGCCTTCGGGAAAATCACGGGAGGCCTCCGCTTCATGCGTCCCGCCGTCCCATCCTGGCCCAGGAAATGACTCAAGGCCTTCTCCCGGCGCGTACTCCGGGTTCACCATGCGAGGCTCGTAGGCCTCTGTGGTTGCTCTACTAGGGCCATTACATGGGCGCCTCGTGCCTTGAGCCACTAACCGTGGCACCTGGCCTTGGCGGCAGCTGGGTGACACCCCGGCGTGTCCTCGCGGCAGACCGCCTGCTGCTGCTGCTCCTGGTGACGGCATTGCCAAGGCTAGGCCGGCTGCGCCAGGGTCCATGTTGGTGCCTTTTGAACCCCCCCCCCTAGCGCTCCGGGGGACGAGTGTGCTTGTCGGGTCCTTGCGCGTGCTTCCGCCACAACCTGAGGCGTAGGCATAGTGCAGAAAGGCGGTGTACCTCTACAGGCTGCGTCCAGTAGTTCGGCGACGCGCTCCAGCAGCACATCGCAGCCGCCCTCAGCCAACCTGCATCGTAGCAGCTCCCAGGCCACGATGAGCGCGACCCGTGTGTTCGCTTGCTCCTGCCTGGTGTATGGCACAGTCGCTGCAGTGTAGTTCGACGAGCGCACGGCGGCGTGCGCGCACCATGGAGTGAGAGCGGGAGGCGCCGGTCCATGCCGCCCGCATCTGACCACGCTGGGTGGCGTGCGGGCTGCATGGAGTGCAGAGTTGAGGTCTTCCTGGGCGGTCGGGGCTGCTTGGACGGGCCAGGTAGCCTAGAGGTTGGCTTGAGCCCTCGCATCGTCGGCCATCGGGATCGTTGGGCGGCGGTGAGCCAAGATGGAAGAGAGGCTTGAGCGCACCCCTACCTGGCGCGCCAAATGTCGGATTTCGGGTTCCGCAAACCCTTGAGAGGTTCGAACTCTAGGGTGTGCACGAATAACACTCTCTCCCCAGTGCGCTCACACTACGATTCCACAGCCTAGCTCGACAAACTCAAAGAACAAGGGACACAGAGGATTATACTGGTTCGGGCCACTTGAGGTGTAATACCCTACTCCAGCGTGTGTGGTGGATTGCCTTGTATGGCTAGGGATGAACTAGTACAAGAGATGAACAGCCTCCGGAGGAGAGATGTTCTTGGGCTCGGATGAGCTTGTGGTGTGTGTAGGGGTGGAATGGACCCGATCCCTTCTAAGGTTGGATCAGCTCAAGATGAGATGCCCTCTATGGTGGTGGCTAGGTTCTGTTTATAGTGGCCTTGGTCCTCTTCCCAAATATCAGTGGGAAGGGATCTCACAACGGCCAAATTTGAAGGGGAACAACTAGTACAAGCTATCCTGACAAAAGTGGTCTTCGCCTGCCAAAGGCTCTGGTGGTGACGCCGCGCCGGGCTCCATGATGACCTCCATTTTGCAGCCCCGGCGGTCCTTGGTCTTGTTGCACCGATATGGAAACCTTTGCCCGATCCCTCGGGACTCCGCGCATGCGCTTGCTCCCTTAGCACCAAAGGGGAAACTGGCACACTACGCTTGCTGGCGCCCGCCTGGCCTTGGACATCATGGCTCACGTCACGTGAACCTCGCGAGGTGCATCTTGTATAGATATCTCCGCTCCTCGGGAGCCAGCCTAGAGGGACTGCCCCGAGGGAGGTCTTGTTGTCGCCCGCCTCGCGAGGCTTGGCCCCTCGCGAGGGTCTTGAGTTGCGATTGCTGAAGTTGGGCCGCACCAGGCCGCTGATGGAGCCACGTCACGGGCCGCAGGCAGGCAAGTCTGGGTACCCCTGTTCCCAAGACGCCGACAAAAGTGATGGTAGAATTGATGTTGGGGTTACCTTGTTGGTGGCTTTAGCCATGAGGCACTTGGCGGTGATGTTCTCATTTGGTGAGTCGAAGAGGGATGATCGTGGAGTTGTTGCAATAGCAACGGTGTCCATGGTAACCATCTCGTCATCTTCTTCATCATCGTCATCCTCATCATACTCTTCTTGGGCCACCAACCCTTTGGGAGGAGTCTTCTTGGTGAAGTTCTTCTTCTTGGGAAAACACTTGGCCTTGTCCTTTCAAATAAGCTTGCCTCCATTGTCTTCCCATTTCTCATATGGGCAATCTACAACAAAATGACTCACATTGCCACAATTGTAGCACGTCCTCACTCATTGCTTGCCCTTGAAGCCACTTGAATTGTTCTTGTTGAAGTTGGGCCTTGAATTCTTTTTGTTGCCCCAAAATTTCCGTGACGCAAGAGCCATGTGCTCATGATAGGCATATTTGGTGTCTTTAGGGCAACACTCCTCTTCATCCTCTTCTTCCACACAAGCATTGGCCTTCAATGCAAGGTTGGGCTTCTTTGATCGTTGAGCTCGCAACGCCGCATTGTCGGAGGTCTTGTCCAAGATCCTCATGGCAACAAATTCATCCAACACTTCACTTGAGGACAAGGTGTGAAAGTTCGGCCTTTGACGGATGACACAGGACATGGCCTTGTGATAAGGCATCATGGCCTTGAGAAACTTGCGCTTGATCCAATTGTCATTAGTATCCTTGCTCCCATGATCCCAGAGTGAGACCGCAAGAGTGGTTAATCTCCGATAAAGTTCACATGGCTCTTCATCTTCGATCATGGCAAACTCATCGGCTTCATCTTGCACAACTTCATAGTTTGAGCATTGAATGCTTGCGCTTCCCTTATACACGGAGACAACATGCTCCCATGCTTCCTTGGCCACGGAGAAGGGTCGAAGATGTGCAATATCTTCGGGAGGAATGGCTTCTCGGAGAATGCAAAGAACGAACTTGTTGAATTGATGTTCCACGGCTTCTCTTGGAGTTAAGTTGTATGGATCATGCGGATAGAAACCTTGCTCAATGATTTTCCAAAGATTAGTAGAACAATGATTTAAATGACGTTTAAAACGAAACGTCCAAGTAGCAAAATCAGCATTTTCCACATACTTAGGGGGAGGACCAACCGAATTTAGATGCAGGGAGGGAATGGATCCTCGGAGGTCCTGCATGAGCAAAGATGCCACTCCCATTCTTAGTAACGGGGGCTTGATCACTACTAGCTTCTCCCTTATCGGGAGTAGCATCCGACATGATGTTAGTGGAATTAACCACTTCCAACGATGCGGTGGATAATTTGAGCCCATCAAGAAATTCTTTGAACATGCCTTTAACCTCCGTCGTCATGGAGGTTTTCAATGTGTCAAAAGCCGTATTGAACTCCTCACGAGAGACCGAGGTTCCCCCATCGGACGTAGACAAGGACGGATTCCCACCGGAGTGCTCCTCTGTCTCGACTACGTTGTCACCCATACTCTTTGGACGGTAAAGTCCATAATAAAGAAACGAGGCTCTGATACCAATTGAAAGGATTGATATGGTTGACTAGAGGGGGTGAATACGCAAGTAACAATTTTTAGCTTTTCTTGACCAAATTAAACTTAGCAACAAAACAGGTTGTCTAGATGTGCAACTACGTTGGCAACCTATATGATGCAACAATTACAAGCACACAAGCAAGCACAAGGAACTAACACAATAAAGCTTGCACAAGTAAAGGTAAGAGATAACCAAGAGTGGAACCGGTGGAGACGAGGATGTGTTACCGAAGCTCCTTCCCTTTGAGGGGAAGTACGTCTCCGTTGGAGCGGTCTGGAGGCACAATGCTCCCCAAGAAGCCACTAGGGCCACCGTGTTCTCCTCACGCTCTCACACAATGCGAGATGCCGTGATTCCACTATTGGTGCCCTTGAAGGTGGTGATCGAACCTTTACAAACAAGGTTGGGGCTATCTCCGCAACTTAATTGGAGGCTCCCAACGAAACCACGAAGCTTCACCACAATGGAATATGGCTTCGAGGTGACCTCAACCATCTAGGGTGCTCAAACACCCAAGAGTAACAAGATCCGCAAGGGATTAGTGGGGGGAATCAAATTTCTCTTGGTGGAAGTGTAGATCTGGGCCTTCTCAACCAATCCCTAGAAAATCAACAAGTTTGATTGGCTAGGGAAAGAGAACGTGTGAAAATAAGCTTTTGGAGCAATAATGGAGCTTGGGGAGAAGAGGTAGGTCTTCTTGAGGAAGAAGACCCCTTTATATAGTCGGGGGCATAAGTGAACCGTTATCCTCATATCTTCCTGCACAGAGCGGTACTACCGCTGGGTGGAGCGGTACTACCGCAGGTCACAACAGTACTACCGCAGCCCCCACCGGTACTACCGCATAGTGGAAAAGTCGAGGCTTAGGAGAGGGGAGCGGTAGTAGTCGCGGTGGTGGCAGCGGTACTACCGCTTATAAGCGGTACTACCGTAAAATCTGACACGAAAAAAAAAACCTCTTGAATCGACATGGTAGCGGAGCCAGACTGGAGCGGTATTGCCGCATATGCCCCAAGCGGTACTACCGCGCTGCACAGCGGTACTACCGCTTGGGGCATATGCGGCAATACCGCTCCAGTCTGGCTCCGCTACCATGTCGATTCAAGAGGTTTTTTTTTTCGTGTCAGATTTTACGGTAGTACCGCTTATAAGCGGTAGTACCGCTGCCACCACCGCGACTACTACCGCTCCCCTCTCCTAAGCCTCGACTTTTCCACTATGCGGTAGTACCGGTGGGGGCTGCGGTAGTACCGTTGTGACCTGCGGTGGTACCGCTCCACCCAGCGGTAGTACCGCGCTGCACAGCGGTACTACCGCTTGGTGGTCATAGGAGGTACTACCGCTCCCATCAACAAAACCTCCACTTCGGAAAACGCGGAGAGCTCCAATACAAGAAAGGAGCTAAGGGTGCCGAAAAGAAGTGTACGTGATGTTTCCACCCTAGCCTTTCCAATGCGGACCCCCTCTTGATAGTACGGTATCTCCTACGACTCAAGTCCACCAAACAAAAACCGAGGGAGACGACACATCTTGTGCTTATAGCTTCGAGGGGAAATAATCGTCTTGTGCCAATGGAGTAATCTCTGAAATACTTAGCACAAATGATTAGTCCGCAAACGCATTGTCATCAATCACCAAAACCACATAGGAAGGGACATGCCCTTACACATACGGTGTCGTCTCAAAGAATTTAGACGGTGACCTATTTAACGTGAATGCAGTTGTCTCTAATGCATAACCCCAAAACAATAAAGGCAAATCGGTAAGAGACATCATAGAACACACCATGTTCAATAGAGTACGATTACGATTTTCGGACACACAATTACATTGTGGTGTTCCAGGTGGCGTGAGCCATGAAACTGTTCCACATTGTTTCAAATGAAGACCAAACTCGTAACTCAAATATTTGCCTCCGCGATCGAATCATAGAAACTTTATTTTCTTGTTACGATGATTCTCTACTTCACTCTGAAATTCTTAGAACTTTTCAAATGTTTCAGACTTGTGTTTCATTAAGTAGATATACCCATATCTTCTCAAATTATCTGTGAAGTTTAGAAAATAACGATACCCGCCGCGAGCCTCAATACTCATCGGACAACATACATCGGTATGTATTATTTCCAATAAGTCATTGGCTCGCTCCATTGTTCCGTAGAACGGGGTTTTAGTTATCTTGCCCATGAGGCATGGTTCGCAAGTATCAAATGATTCATAATCAAGTGATTCCAAAAGTCCATTTGTATGGAGTTTCTTCATGCGCTTTACACCAATATGACCTAAACGGCATTGCCACAAGTATGTTGCACTATCATTATCAACTTTGCATCTTTTGGCATCAATATTATGAATATGTGTATTATGACGATCGAGATTCAATAAACCATTCACCTTGGGTGTATGACCATAGAAAGTTTTATTCATGTAAACAGAATAACAATTATTCTCTGACTTAAATGAATAACTGTATTGCAATAAACACGATTCAATCGTGTTCATGCTCAATGCAAACACCAAATAACATTTATTTACGTTTAACACTAATCCCGAAAGTATAGGGAGTGTGCGATGATGATCATATCAATCTTGAAACCACTTCCAACACACATCGTCACCTCACCCTCAACTAGTCTCCGATAATTATGTAACTCCTGTTTCGAGTTACTAATCTTAGCAACCGAACAAGTATCAAATACCCAAGGGCTACTACGAGCACTAGTAAGGTACACATCAATAACATGTATATAAAATATACCTTTGTTCACTTTGCCATCCTTCTTATCCGCCAAATATTTGGGGTAGTTCTGCTTCCAGTGACCATTTCCTTTGCAGTAGAAGCACTCAGTTTCAGGCTTGGGTCTAGCTTTGAGCTTCTTCTAGGGAGTGGCAACTTGCTTGCCGTTCTTCTTGAAGCTCCATTTCTTTCCCTTGCCCCTTTTCTTGAAACTATTGTTCTTGTTAACCATCAACACTTGATGCTCTTTATTGATTTCTACCTTCACCGATTTCAACATCGCGAAGAGCTCGGGAATCGTTTTCGTAACCCCTTGCATATTATAGTTCATCACAAAGTTCTAGTAGCTTGGTGATAGTGACTAGAGAACTTTGTCAATCACTATCTTATCTAGAAGATTAACTCCCACTTGATTCAAGTGATTGTAGTACCCAAACATTCCGAGCACATGCTCACTAGCTGAGCTATTCTCCTCCATCTTGTAGGCAAAGTACTTGTCAGAGGTCTCATACCTCTCGAGATGGGCATGAGTCTGAAATACCAATTTCAGCTCTTGAAACATATCATATGCTCCATGGTGTTCAATACGTTTTTGAAGTCTCGGTTGGCTGTAAAGCATGGCGCACTAAACTATTAAGTAGTCATCATATCGAGCTTGCTAAATGTTCATAACGTCTGCATCTACTCCTGCAATAGGTCTGTCACCTAGCGGTGCATCGAGGACATAATTCTTCTGTGCAACAATGAGGATAACCTCAGATCATAGACCCACTCCGCATCATTGGTACTAACATCTTTCAACTT
Organism: Secale cereale; assembly: GCA_902687465.1. Classification (NCBI taxonomy): domain Eukaryota; kingdom Viridiplantae; phylum Streptophyta; class Magnoliopsida; order Poales; family Poaceae; genus Secale; species Secale cereale. The sequence continues at coordinate 242,461,074 of LR738715.1, read as the reverse complement.
AGTTTTCTCTCGGAACATATCAAAAACAGGGGAGCTAAATCACGAGCTATTGATCTACAACATAGATATGAAAATACTATCATGACTAAGTTAATGATAAATTAAGTTCAATTAATCAAATTACTAATGAACTCTCACTTAGATAAACATCCTTCAAGTCATCTAAATGATACGTGATCCAGATCAACTAAACCATGTCCGATCATCACGTGAGATGGAGTAGTCATCAATGGTGAACATCTCTATGCTGATCATATCTACTATATGATTCATGTTCGACCTTTCGGTCTCCAGTGTTCCGAGGCCATGTCTGTACATGATAGGCTCGTCAAGTTTAACCCAAGTATTCCGCATGTGCAAAACAGTCTTGCAGCCATTGTATGTAAACGCAGAGTCTATCACACCCGATCATCATGTGGTGACTCAACACGACGAACTGTAGCAATGGTGCATACTCAGGGAGAACACTTTTACCTTAAAATTTAGTTAAGGGATCATCTTATAATGCTACTGCCGTACTAAACAAAATAAGATGCATAAAAGATAAACATCACATGCAATCAAAATATGTGACATGATATGGCTATCATCATCTTGTGCTTTTGATCTCCATCTCCAAAGCATAGTCATGATCTCCATCATCACCGGCTTGACACCTTGATCTCCATAGTAGCGTCGTGGTCGTTTTGCCAACTATTGCTTCTATGACTATTGCTGACCCATGATACGTCTCCAACGTATCTATAATTTTTTTATTATTCCATGCTATTATATATGATGTTTTGGATGTTTAATGGGCTTTTTATACACTTTTATATTATTTTTGGGACTAACCTATTAACCCAAAGGCCCAGTCCAGAATGTTGTTTTTTGCCTATTTCAGGGTTTCGCGGAAAAGGAATATCAAACGGTGTCCAAACGGAATGAAACCTTCGGGAGAGATATTTTTGGAACGATATCTTCACGATGGACTTGAGAACCAAGGCAGAGGGCACACGTGGCGTCCACGAGGGTGGGGGGCGCGCCCCTCCCCTGGGCGCACCCCCTGCCTCGTGGGCCCCACGTTGCTCCCCCGATGCCCTCCTTCCTCCTATATATACCCATGTACCCTGAAAACATCGAAGCAATAGAGAAAACCCTAATTCCACCGCCGCAACCTTCTGTTCCTGTGAGATCCCATCTTGGGGCCTGTTCCGGAGCTCTGCCGGAGGGGGGATCTTCCACGGAGTGCTTCTACATCAACACCATCGCCTCACCATGAGTTGTGAGTAGTTTACCACAGACCTTCAGGTCCATAGTTAGTACCTAGATGGCTTCTTCCCTCTTTTTGGATATCAATACCAAGTTCTCCTCGGTCTTCGAGGATATCTATTCGATGTAATCTTTTTGTTGTGTGTTTGTCGAGATCCGATGAATTGTGGGTTTATGATCAAGATTATCTATGAGAAATATTTGGTTCTTTTCTGAATTCTTTTATGTATGATTATAATATCCTTGCAAGTCTCTTCGAATTATCGGTTTGGTTTGGCCTACTAGATCTACAGTTCTTGCAATGGGAAGTGCTTGGCTTTGGGTTCAATCTTGCGGTGTCCTTTCCCAGTGACAGCAGGGCCAGCAAGGCACGTATAGTATTATTGCCATCGAGGATAGAAATATGGGGTTTATATCATATTGCTTGAGTTTATCCCTCTACATGATGTCATCTTGCTTAAAGCATTACTCTGTTCTTATGAACTTAATACTCTAGATGCATGCTGGATAGCGGTCGATGTGTGGGGTAATAATAGTATATGCATAATCATTTCGGTCTACTTGTCACGGACGTGATGCCTATATATAATGATCATGCCTAGATATTCTCATAATTATTCGCTTTTCTATCAATTGCTCGACAGTAATTTGTTCACCCACAGTAGAATTCTGCTATCATGAGAGAAGCTACTAGTGAAACCTATGGACCCCGGTTCTATTCTCAACATATCAATCCACAATCTACTTTACTTTGTTGTTCTTACTTTCTGTTCTTATATCCAAAAATACCAAAAATATCAAACTATCTTATCTATCAAATCTCACTTTCGTAAGTGACCGTAAAGGGATTGACAACCCCTTATCGCGTTGGCTGCGAAGTTCTTATTTGTTTGTGCGGGTGCGAGGGACTCACGCATGGTCTCCTACTAGATTGATACCTTAGTTCTCAAAAACTGAGGGAAATACTTACGCTACTGTGCTGCATCACCCTTTCCTCTTTGAGGGAATACAACGCAAGCTCGAGAAGTAGCAAGAAGAATTTCTGGCGCCATTGCCGGGGAGGCTTACGCAAAAGTCATATACCAAGTACCTATCACAAACCCTTATCCTTCGCATTACATTTATTTGCCTCTTGTTTTTCTCTCCCCCACTTCACCCTTGCCGTTTTATTTGCCCTTCTTTTTGCCGTGTGTTTATCGTTCACTTGCTTCTTGTTTGCTTGTGTGTTGGATTACTTTCTTGTCACTATGGCTCACCCTATCGGTGTTGACCCTCACCTCAAGAGGTTGGATGAGATTGAAAACAATGTTAGAAATTTTATGTCTGTGCAATTTGAGCACAATGATTTCTTCAGAAACGAGCTTAAAGAACATAAAAGCTTTATGGAGCACATGAGTAAAGGACTTGATGATATGTCTAAATAATTTTATGGTTTGAAATCTCAGTTTGCTCATCTTGAGAACTTAATAGCCCAAATTTCGGATAAACAGTCCACCTTAGTTAATAAGATGGCTGCTAAACCGAAAGAGCGAAAATAAAGATGAAAATCTGAAATTTATTGATGTGTCTCCTATTAGATCCTTGTTTTCTAGTGTGAATATTGATAAAGATGGGACTGGAGATGAGTCTACCTTAATTAAAAGGTGTCCCAATCAAGGTTGTCATAATCGCGATTTTGAATCGGATCGGAGCCCTGATGATAGGATCGCAAATCGTGGAATCTTCACTATCAAGATCGTAGAAACGTAGATTCTATGAACTAAAATCGTAGAATCACAGGGGTTAGTTTGGATCGTAAAGTCGTAGAATCGTACAACAGAATCGCGATTCTGACAACCTTGGTCCCAATGATTCGGAGTTTTTAGATCTTAATGCTAAAATTGTTAAAAGTGGGATTGAAGAGATTAAAACTTTGCATAGTGATGTACCCACTACTTTGGATTTCAAGGGATTTAATTATGATAATTGCTATTTGATTGATTGTATTTCCTTGTTGCAATCCGTACTAAATTATTCGCATGCTTATAGTCAAAATAGAGCTTTTACCAAACACATAGTTAATGCTTTGATGCAATCTTACAAAGAAAAACTTGAATTAGAAGTTTCTATCCCTAGAAAGCTTTATGATGAGTTGGAACCTACTATTAAAATTAAAATTAAAGACCATAAATGCTTTTCTTTATGTGATTTGGGTGCAAGTGTTTCCACTATCCCAAAAACTTTGTGTGATTTGTTAGGTTTCCATGAGCTTGATGATTGTTCTTTAAATTTGCATCTTGCGGATTCTACTATTAAGAAACCTATGGGAAGGATTAATGATGTTTTTATTGTTGCCAATAGGAATTATGTGCCCGTAGATTTCATTGTTCTTGATATAAATTCCAATCCTTCATGTCCTATTATTCTTGGTAGACATTTCCTTAGAACGATTGGTGCAATTATTGATATGAAGGAAGGAAATATTAGATTCCAATTTCCGTTAAGGAAAGGCATGGAACACTTTGCTAGAAAGAAAATTAAATTACCATATGAATCTATTATGAGAGCCACTTATGGATTGCCTTCCAAAGATGGCAATACCTAGATCTATCCTTGTATCATGCCTAGCTAGGGGCGTAAAACAATAGCGCTTGTTGGGAGGCAACCCAATTTTATTTTCTTTGTTTTTGCTTCTGTTTAGGAATAAATATTGCATCTAGCTTCTTTTTAGATGTGGTTTTGTGTTTTAATTAGTGTTTGTGCCGAGTAGAACCTTTGGGAAGACTTGTGTGAAGTTTATATGATCTTGCTGTAAAAAACAGAAACGTTTGCGCTCACGAGAATAGTCACCAGAATTTACTGGAGAGTGCTATTTAGTTGATTCTTTTTTCAGATGATTAATAGACAAATTCCTGACGTTTACCAAGGCAGAGGGCACACGTGGCGTCCATGAGGGTGGGGGCATGCCCCCTCCCGCTGGGCGCGCTCCCCTGCCTCGTGGGCCCCACGTTGCTCCCCGATGCCCTCCTTCCTCCTATATATACCCATGTACCCTGAAAACATCGAAGCAACAGAGAAAACCCTAATTCTATCACCGCAACCTTCTGTTCCCGTGAGATCCCATCTTGGGGCCTGTTCCGGAGCTCTGCCGGAGGGGGGATCTTCCACGGAGTGCTTCTACATCAACACCATCGCCTCACCATGAGTTGTGACTTGTGAGTAGTTTACCACAGACCTTCGGGTCCATAGTAAGTACCTAGATGGCTTCTTCTATCTTTTTGGATCTCAATACCAAGTTCTCCTCGGTCTTCGAGGAGATCTATTCGATGTAATCTTTTTGCGGTGTGTTTGTCGAGATCCGATGAATTGTGGGTTTATGATCAAGATTATCTATGAGAAATATTTGGTTCTTTTCTAAATTCTTTTATGTATGATTATAATATCCTTGCAAGTCTCTTCGAATTATCGGTTTGGTTTGGCCTACTAGATCTATAGTTCTTGCAATGGGAGAAGTGCTTGGCTTTGGGTTCAATCTTGCGGTGTCCTTTCCTAGTGACAGCAGGGGCAGCAAGGCATGTATAGTATTGTTGCCATCGAGGATAAAAAGATGGGGTTTATATCATATTGCTTGAGTTTATCCCTCTACATCATGTCATCTTGCTTAAAGCATTACTCTGTTCTTATGAACTTAATACTCTAGATGCATGTTGGATAGCGGTCAACATGTGGAGTAATAGTAGTAGATGCAGAATCGTTTCGGTCTACTTGTCACGGACGTGATGCCTATATAGAATGATCATGCCAAGATATTCTCATAATTATTCGCTCTTCTATCAATTGCTCAACAGTAATTTGTTCACCCACCGTAGAATGTTGCTATCATGAGAGAAGCCACTAGTGAAACCTATGGCCCCCGGGTCTATTCTCAACATATCAATCTACAATCTACTTTACTTTGTCGTTCTTACTTTATGTTCTTATATCCAAAAATACCAAAAATATCAAACTATCCTATCTAACAGATCTCACTTTCGTAAGTGACCGTAAAGGGATTGACAACCCCTTATCGCGTTGGCTAAGAAGTTCTTATTTGTGTGTGCAGGTGCGAGGGACTCGCGCGTGCTCTCCTACTGGATTGATACCTTGGTTCTTGAAAACTGAGGGAAATACTTACGCTACTGCGCTGCATCACCCTTTCCTCTTCGAGGGAATACAACGCAAGCTCGAGAAGTAGCAACCCATAGTGATAAAGTAAAGCAATTACATGGCGCTTGCATTTCATACAATAAAGAGACAACCATAAGGCTCCTATCAGTTGCCGGTAATTTGCAAAACATGATCATCTCATACAATAACGTATAACTCATCACGTCTTGAACATATCACATCACAACATGCCCTGCAAAAATAAGTTAGACGTCCTCTACTTTGTTGTTGCAAGTTTTACGTGGCTGCTATGGGCTTCTAGCAAGAACCTTTCTTACCTACGCATCAAAACCACAACGGTGTTGCGTCAAGTTTTCTGTTTTAACCTTATCCAAGGACCGGGTGCAGTCAAATTTGATTCAACTAAAGTAGGAGAAACAGACACCCGCCAACCACCTGTATGCAAAACTGGTTGCATGTCTGTTAGTGGAACCGGTCTCATGAACGCGGCCATGTAGGGTTGGTCCGGGCCGATTCATCCCACAATAACGTCGAATCAAAATAAGACGTTGGTGGTAAGCAATATGACTATCACCGCCCACAACTCTTTGTGTCCTACTTGTGCATATCTTCTACGCATAGACCTGGCTCATGATGCCACTATTGGGGAACGCAGCATGCAATTTCCAAATTTCCTACGCTCACGCAAGATCTATCTAGGAGATGCATAGAATGAGAGGGGGGAGTGTGTCCACGTACCCTCATAGACCGAAAGCGAAAGCGTTTGACAACGTGGTTGATGTAGTCGACTTCTAGCTCCGATCGATCAAGCACCGAACGTACGTCACCTCCGAGTTCTGCACACGCTCAGCTCGATGATATTCCTCGTCCTCTTGATCCAGCAAGATGTCGAGGAAGTAAATGAGTTTCGTCAGCATGACAGCGTAGTGACGGTGACGGTGATGTGATCATCGCAGGGCTTCGCCTAAGTACTACGAAGATATGACCATGGGAGTAAATGGTGGAGGGGGGCACCGCACACGGCTAACAATGATGTTGTGTGTCTAGGGTGCCCCCCCCACACACACACACACATATATATATAGGTGGGGGAGAGAGGAGGCAGCCAAGGAGGTGCCCAAGTAGGCCGAATCCTACTTGGGGCCTTCCTATGGCCGGCGCCCCCCTTTCCTTATTTACCGAAGGGGGAAGGAAAGAGGAGGGAGGAGGGAAGGAAGGCGGAGGCCGAATCCCCCTTTCCTTCTCCCTTTCCCTTTTTCCTTCTTCTCTTGTGCGTCCCATATGGGGGGCGCAGCAGCCCCTGGTGGCTGTTGTGTTTCCCCTCTTGGCCCATTAGGCCCATATCTTTTGCCGGGGGCGCCCGGAACCCCTTCCGGTGACCCAATATGTACCATGTACCCTCCGGAACACGTCCGGTGTGCAAATACCATCGTCCTATATATATATATATATATATATATATATATATATATATATATATATATATATATATATAGGGTGGGTCTATTCTCATAACACCCCTTAAGACCTTATTCTCCTAACAAAAGGCCTTATTCTCATAACACCCCTCCCCCTCCACTCCCCGCCTCCTAGCGCCAGCGCCCCGACGCCGGCGTCCTCCCCCACCCCTCCCCGCCTCCTAGCGCGGGAGCGCCCCGGCGGCCGGCGCCCCGCGTCCTCCCCCTCCCCTCCCCGCCTTCTAGCGCGCCAGCGCCCCGGCGGCCGGCGTCCTCCCCCACCCCTCCCCGCCTCCTAGCGCGCCAGCGCCCCGGCGGCCGGCGGCCACCCCCACCCCTCCCC
>LR738715.1:242442105-242453867 GCA_902687465.1 Secale cereale | reverse complement strand
TAGATCAACACATATGCAGTTTTACATTTTAAAAAACATATTAACTTGTAATATGTTTGATAAAATGCAGTTCTCTTCTATACGAAAAAGAAAATAAGATCTCAGAATGCGGTTCTCTTCTGTATAAGAACTCTGAGATCGGAATGTCATTTGGAGAATGCAGTTCTCTTCGTCGTATAGAACCTGACATGACCATGAATCAATACAGAATGCAGTTAGAAGACAAAAAAATGTAGAGTCAGACTAGGATTCGCGTACACTGCAGTGCGTGCGTCGCGTTTAAAAAGCTTGTACTGCAGTACGCTTCGAGTACACAATGCAGTGCGCTTAGTGCAAAAAAAATGTGAAAAACAAAAACTTGGCTGCAGTGCGGATGAATTTTGAAACTCGACGACAAACACGTTGAATTCGTCTTTGCAGTCCCATGTGATAAGGTGAGATGCAGTGCGGATGCGTATATTTAAAAAAAAACTTGGCTGCTAGTCATATGAGATAACGCAGTGCGCTGCGAACATGTTACAACTCACAAGGAGGAGTTGGCTGAAAGCTCCATTATGCACATGTTTGACATTGTCACCATGTGCCACCAAAAAAAAACACACAAAAAAAACTAACTAGACCGATATATACAAAAGCACACAGCGTGGTGTTTACAGCTTTGGGCATCGAGAACTACACACAGCGACCATACATTGCTGTTTACATAAAGTTCTGGAGCACACACGAACAAGACATCAACACACATAGAAAAAAGATCTGCTATCATTTATGCCTCATCCTGCTCCTTCGAATCCAGTCTTGGAGAGAAGCCAAGAGAAATGCAGAGATTTCTTAGATCCTCCGGGAACTCGGTGACAACGACCAAGTTTTCTGGGTGGAACAGAATCTGGAACAAAAACTCAGCCTTCCAATCCTGAATAACAGCTTCCTGCGATGAAGAAAAAAATAAAATAAACAAATATACAACATCATATACGAAAAAAGAAACTGACGAAAAAAATATCAAGGAATGAGGAGATATTGCTGAGTTAAAAAGAAGATACTTACACTACGCTTTCCGAATTTCACAACAAAGGTTTTGCCGTCGTAATACTGAGCCATCTTCAGAACATAAAAGCCGCACTCGTTCGGGCCCTGCTCAGGGGTGCCCAAATAGCTAGCTTTTTTTGAAACACCCACCCAGTCTACCGACTCCTTTCTCTTGTACTCTTTTTCTCCATAAACCCTCTTCAACAATGTAGTCATCCTGATCATCTGGTGGAAAAAAAATACACATCACAACAAAAATTGTTCAACACGCCCACACATGAAAAAAAAACAAGAAAAGGTGAAAAAAGGAAAAAATTTACCATTTCAGTGCGGTCGCTGTGGTATTCAGACTTATGCCACCACGTCGTTTGATCAACCGGTCCGCTGTACCTCCTAGTGTCATGAATGTCAAGGGTATCGCGGTGCCTGTTCATCGTGTATAGCGAATAATGCTCGTCTTTCAACCGTGGTAACAGAATCTGATTTTGTTTCGTCAAATTTGTTATGGAATCGATCAGTGAAAAGGGATTACTAGAAAAAATTGGGAGAGAATATATATACAAAAAGGTTGAACAAAAGCAAATCTGATAACGTACTAATTTGCAATCAAGAAGGTTCTCGTCATCACGGACATAAAGTTCGAACTGCTGTGCTGCATCTTCGACGTTAAACTTGCTGTTGACAAAAGGCAACACAACATTTCCATCTGCATCTCTATCCGCGCGATCATTCATTTGAAGCACATACTGCGTGTGGTTAATTCACAAAAGAAAAGTTAAATGCACTTCACCTTAAAAATATATTCGCTCCGACGCTTAATAAAAAAACGGATCACGCTTCTCTAAAAAACTGTATGCAGTTCACAAATTCTCACCATAATTTGTTTCGTTTTAAGATGCATCGGTTAAGACACACAAAAAAATGTATGCAGTTCAGTACATTCTAAAAACAAATTATTATACACTATTTACTACAGTTCACTAGAGCATAAAAAAAATAAGAAAAAAAAGATAAATACCGTGATAAACAAAGGGGACAGCAGAACGCGTTCGCCAGATCGATAAACCACATTCATACTCTCGTCATTCTTCCAGAACCTGATGACATGATCCATCAATTCCGAGTCCATAAAACCACCTTTGGTGAAAGTTAGGAACATGTAGTCCACAGTCACGGTGTTAGAGTTCGATAGGATTCCTGTGCAGGAAAAGCGCGGACCTGCACAAAAGAAAAGGCAAAAGGTGGGGGGGTTAGTAGCACAAAAGCAAAAACACAGAAAAAAAACGTTACACACATTAAAAATCAAAAAAATATAAAAAACTAACGAAAAAAGAACTGACTCGCTGTATTTCTGCCTGAATTGTGTGCTCGTGATGAGTTGCAAGACTTTCCTCATCTCCACAAGATGGCTGAATCTCGCAGGATTCAACTTCTCTACAGGAGATCGAAACTTTGATGGCTTCTGCACAGGCCTCCTGTTTGATAGAATTAGTGCCTCGCTGTCCGTCGGGGGTTCCACAGCTGCGCTCCTGGTCCTCCTAGGCACTGGTGGTGGCCTCTCAAAATCATCATCGCTATCTTCAGCGTTCGGAGGGCTCGCGGCTTTCTTCCCATGCTTGACATTGAAAGGAGATTTCTCAAGAGCTTTCTCATTCGAAGTGCCGGCGTCACTCCTCAACATCTTACCCACAGGTTCTTTCACGACCTTAACGGGAGGTTCATCAAGGACAACTTTCTGAATAGTTGGAGTATGAACCTGAGTTTCAAACAAGGAAATACCACCTTGGTGTGCGCCTTCATCAAAGCCTGCACAAAAACAAAAAAAATGGATAATGAGCAAAAGTAGTGAAAAAGAATCATCAAGTTCCCTAAAGAAAAAGTCATTTTTAAACACACAAATGGGGTTCTGCTAAAAAAGCTTAACAAAAGTAGTCGACCTACCCTCTCTGTACCAATGAAGTTCACTTAATAAAAAAAGGTGTGTGACTCAAAAAAAAGTAATAACCTTCTTTAAAAATTAAAAGTGATGTCAGGTCCAGACAGCAATGCGACGAGGTCAGCCAACTATAGAGCATCGCCTTCCTGATGTAGCCAATGTGCTCCTTCCCAAACTTGGCAATCGTTTCACCATCCCAGGTCTGCATGAACTGGAACATGTAAAATCCACAATCATGCCTGCAAAAAGAAAAAATAACACAAAACACATTAACAATGCAGTTCACTCAGTAATAAAAGTGCTACTGATGTTAGTAAAATAATGCAGCTCCATACACACAAAAAGATTACCGAGGGAGAACAACAAATAACACAGATAGTAATGCAGTTCGCTCAAAAGGGAAAAGGTGCTTCTAATTTAGTAAAAACAATGCAGCTCACTTACACAAGAAAAAAATGAAGGAGGAAAAAGAAAAAAGGAGAACAGGTACAAACCCGTTTCCCTGTTGCGGGACGTTAATATGAGTCAGCGCATAGCCATCCAGGGTGGGAGGGTTCAACGGCTCGTCGCAGCTTGCACTGCCATCTTTCCAGACTTTTTTGATGTTCCTGACCATTTTCCTGAAGACAACACTTGCAGCAGCACTGTCTCCTTCGTTCAATGAGTCGAGAAGCTCAAAACGCTTCTCTCGCAGGTTCAAAGTGACCAAGCAGTAGTGGCCTATCGCGTCATTCACTGTTGCGGGAGGAGGGTCAAATGTTGCAAACATAATCTGAAATAAAAAAAGAAATAAAACAAAAACAGATGAGAAAAAACAGAAAAAACAGAAAACTTATTTTCAAGATGACGAAAAATGGTCAAGATGCGTTACCAAGTTTTTCTTGTCCACACGTTCCTCTGCGCTTGAAGAAAACATCTTTTTCAAAGCCCTATTTGTGGCACCGCCGTTCCAAATGGAATTCTGCAAAAAAGACAAAACCAGATATTTAATGAAAAGTGGTTATAGCACAAATAAAAATTGGACGAGGGGGGTAAAATATAAATTAATGAAAAATGCTTACGCATAGGTTGTACGGGACAATCATAGTTTGAGATCCTTTGAACCTTTCAGCTAGCATAGACACGCCAATGTTTGCGAGGCGCGTGCTCAGCGTTCCATACGACCAAAAAGAATCGCCAACATGGCCGATAGTAATATCACCAAACTCTCCCTTGAACGCAACTAGATGCCTTCAGACAAGAAGAAAAAAGCACAGCAAAAATTGATAAGATGGGAGCGTCCCTGAAAAAATAACATATTAATTAACCGGGCGCGTAAGACATAAAATATCATAGTGCTTCTTCTTGTCCCTCCTAGCCCTCGTAACAGCGTCATACAACTCATTGTATCTCCTCATAAGAGCTAGATCAATCCTTGAAGGAGTAACAACAGGTAATTCCTCATCTGCATACAGGGTGGGGGGCGATATCAGATTATAAACACACACACGGTCCATTTCGACACCGGGAAAAAGAACAAAAAATAATGCAGTTCGCTTACCTTCGGTTTCGGAATAAACTTCCTGCGGCTGCTCGTATACATCTTCGCTGAGCGTCAAGTGCTCCAGCTCGGTAATATCATCGTCAAGCGGCGCTTGATTACTCATGTCCTGAGAAAGTCTTGGTTGTTCCTCTTCGGAATCAATCGAAACTGTCTCGGCTGGGGCTTTGGTTGTATCGGCTGGGAAAGCCAGATTGCCGACAGATTGCTCGGAGGCGCGAGGGACCACACAAAATTTATCAGGCACCTCGTCGCCAACCAACAAAACAGTAGGCCCAACAACAACATCGATGCCGGTGGATGTCCCGGCATCGTCAAATCCGACTCTACGAGTTCCTTCTGTCTCTTCTGCAACTTCAACTGTAACACAAGGAGCTCCTTCTTTCTCTTCATCCTTATCACAATCCACAATGTCATCCCTCCCCTCTCTCTCTTGTGCCTTATCAGCCTCGACAGGACACTCCCCTCCTTCTCTACCTTCTGCCTTATCAACCTCCGCATCAGGCTCCTGCCCTCCTCTCCCTTCCACGTTATCATCCCCAATGATCCGCTCCGCTTGGATTTCAACATTTAATCCGCAGTTCTGATGAGTTAACAAAAATAAAACATATTACACAAAAAAAGCTAGAATGCAGTTCACTAATAAAAACGGACCATGAAGCTACCACGAAAAATAAAAAATAAAACAAAAAAATGCAAAAATTCTCTATACTCACCAGGGGAGCGTCGTCGCCTTCCATCTCTTCACACTTGTCAGCCTCCTCCTCCTTGCCAGCGTCGTCACCATCTACCTCCTTCCCATGTATCTCCACATTTGATTCGGCAACCTAAAAAACATTAAAACATAAATAAAACTATTATCCAAATCTGCAGTTCTACAACTACAAAACAAACACCAGATCATGCAGTTCACTGCTAAAAAAAAGATGATGCTTCTTCTCTAGACAACAACTGCAGTGCACTACCACTTCTGGTGCGCAAAAAATACAAAGAAAAAGTTAAAAAATGCAGTTCGCTGCCACTGTTGGTGCAAAAAAAAATATAATTGTTTGTTTTGGACACTACATGAAAAATCAAACAATGAAGTTCACTGTAACAAAAAAAATGGTAGGAACAAATCAAACCTTGTCCATGACCACTTCGTCAATAGGATTGTTTTTGGCAGCTTCGTCAACGGGCGATAATGGCCTGTCAAACAAGTGATCAGAATCAACACCGTCGTGGTCCTGGTGCTCATCAACACGACCAGCGTTAGCCTTGGAGGATTCTCCGACACACTGGGGAAAGAACAAAACGATAGAAAAAACAAATAGTCAATGCAAAAAAAAACGCACAGAAAAAATAGATAACAAAATATGGGTAAAAAAACTGTTCACATGTGGAAAAAAGACATACATCCACATCTGCGGGGTCGGGCAGAGAAGGCCGGACAACATCTTCATGCCTGTTCATTTCCTTCACGATTGCATCCGCTTCCTGCTCATACGCAACACACCTGTCATCCTGAGACTGCTTAAGCTGAACGAATGAAGATCTGATATTCGTTACAGCCTGCTTAAGGAATTCAAGCTGCCCACGGTCAAAGTTATGAGCGGCCTCGATTTCTGCTTCAGAAGGGCCTTTGCCTTCAGCAAACAAACCGGCAATATTCCTCATCCTGGAACCGGATGTTGGGAAATCACTAGTTATATTGATGACCCTATCGAGAAGCTCATCGACCTGCACAAATCTATTGCGATCACCAGAAGCATGTCCGGAAAAACCTCCAGCAGCAGCCCTAGCAAAACCACGACCCCGTCGAATTGGAGCAGCCCTAGCAAGAGGCTCACAAAACATTTCAGGGGCTTCCGCAACTGCAGTCCGCTTATACACAATGTCCGCTTCCGCCTTCCACTGAAAAAATTAACAAAAAAAAAGAGATGCAGTTCACAAAGAAAAGTACATAAGAGGTTGACATTTTAGCATGCGCGAAAAAAAAGGAATAAAGACAAAAACAAAGGATGGCTATGCACTCACCGGCAGCTTGCCAAACTTGTAAGAGTCCAGGTGAATCTTTCCCCTGAAAACGATGTCGGCGTTGTGAATCTTCTTCAACTGCACATGGGACAGTATTGCGGCGCGCGGAGTGCGTTTATCCATCACCGATACTTTTCTAAGGTTCAAGGAATCCAGGTACATGAACAGGGGGACGATGGTGCAACCCTCAGCGCAGTTCTGCTTGCTCCCTATAGAATTCCACTTGTACACAGCGGCCTGCAGCTCGTCGACAACAAGCTGACAAAAATCCATGCTAGCCATAGATGCAATATCCAAGTTTTCAACCATAGCAGCTACCCTAGACAACCGAGTTGCGGGGCTAGGACAAAGCAAGCACTGGAAGACAATGAGAAAAAAAAAACTTTCACCGTCTTATCAACCTTCCCTGGGTCCGCAGCCAGCGTGCGAAGTAAGGTAAGTAGGTCATTCGCATCTATGCTCCTAGAACGGTTGAACCCGAGTTCATCCTTCACGTTAGTCAGCGAATCATCGTGGCCGCTGGCAGCAGGCCTGGGAGCAGTGTGAGAACCCATAGGGAAGTCGAAAATGTGATGGACAACCTCGCGATTGATTTACAGAACCTTGTTTGGCCCACAGTCCAGTCTCATCGTGTCGGGGTCAATCTTTCCCATCAGCTTGCACATCAAAACACGAGAAACATTCTTCTCTAATTTCAGGTCAAAGACAATGCCAAAACCTGCTTGCCGCACCAAAGTTCTGTGCACCTCACCCAGCAAAGCGACAGCTTTGATTACGTTTGGAATGGACACACGAACAGTCTTGTTGAAACGCCATTCGTGCGCAGCATCGTCTTCAGACCTCTTCCTCTTCGTACTCTTAGCAGCCTACAAAAAAAACAAAAAGAATAAAAAATGCAGTTCACATCAGCAAAACTCATGCAAAAATAACTTAAAAAAAACAAGAGAAAAAGTAAATAAACAGCGTATACCTTACTAACATCAACATCCCCCTCATCAGAATCACTGTCCAGAGCTTCTTCAGCTGCAGTTTCCCGCGCAAGCTTAGATCGACGCTCACAATCAACACCAGAGTGATCGTCCGCGCGTCTCCGCTTTCCATGAATCCCACCCACATCAACCTCGGCGTAATTAGGTCTCTTTGAGTAATCAACACGCGGGCTCCGGCGTGGAGAACTTAAACCTTGCTCTGCGACAGTGTTCAGTTTCCTCTTCACAGGATTCTTTGCGGGGAAACATTTAGCAGACTTCTTTGAATCAGCAATCCTCCTTCCTATCTCCTTACCCTCCCCTAACTTTACTTCCTTCGCCCTATGAGCCTTCACGAAAGTATTACCAAGCGCAATAGCTTTCTACCTTCTCCTCTCAACGTCGGCTGCAATCTGATCAGGGACCATCCAGTCCTGTGTAACTTGCTATGTGCCATCAACAGATTGCGACTGGGTTTCAATCAACTCAGGTGGAACGTTGACCTGATCGGACGTACCGCCACCGACAACATCGGCTGTGAAATAACGTGTAATCAGATAGTTAACGCCACCACCCCCTGACCCACCAGGAGATAAAACTGTGGGTGAGAAAAAACATAAGAAAAGATGTGTCTGTGAGATGATGAGCTAAACTTAATGCAGCTCATATCACCTTAGAAAAAACAAAAAAAATGTAGAAATGCAGTGCACTTTTCCAGCAGTTTTATGTTTAACAATCAAAAACATAAACAGTAAACCTAAAAAATGCAGTTCATGTCACTTGAATATCATATTCGCGCGTGTCTGAAAAAGTGCACATTGGCCCAGGGTTTTATGATGCAGTGCACTAATTCGTTCAAGTGACCAATTGACCGCATATAAAAAAAGAAGTGCGCTTAGATATGCCAAACAAAACAAAAACATGCAGTTCTGTGAGAGGCAAAAACTAAAACTTAATGCAGCTCGTATCGATTTCGCAAAAACCGCATAGTGGATAGGGAAAAAAATACAAAGCAGTGTCCAAAATGCAGTGCACTTTTAGCAGTTTATGTTTAACATAAAAAACACAACAACTAACTTAATGTCCTTCCAAAAAAGTAAAAAACAATTAACTTGACGCAGTTCATATCAGTTTGCCACGCGTGTCTTACAAAAAGGCCTTACTAAAAAGGGATCTAAGATGCAGTACACTATTTCGTTCAACAAAAAACAAGTAAATTGACCCTAAATGAAAACTGCAGTTCAGTTTAATGTAGTTACCAGATGGAGAAGCCGTTCTAACCGGTGACGCATCAATTGGTGGGGAAGAAGCCATACTGTGCCTCCGATCAGCAGGGGATGATAATTAAAACCTAAACCTAGACAGAAAACACCAAATTCAGGGAGGCGAAAACTTTCAGTCCATAGGGGGTTGCAATTTCAAGCATACAAAAACAACCTTAAGAAGAGAATGCTGGCACGAAAAATAACCCTAGCACAAGATCTGGACCGGATTAGGGGCGATTTGGGGCTCACCGTGGGACGAAGTGACTGCAGGACGAGGCGGGTGCGGACGGCAACGGCGGAGGAAGCGCCCTACGGACGGCGGCGGCTGCGGGCGTCGTCGCCCTCCACCACGAGTGATCCCCTTCGGTCGCCGGCGGCTGCGGGCGTCGTCGCTCTACACCACGGGAGCACGAGGGCGGGGGGGGATTTCTGTGCGAGCATGGGGGAGAGGGAAGTGGAGGCGGGCAAGGGGGCTGAAAGAGAGACTTAATGAATAAAAGACCGTCCGACAGGCCCACAGGTCATAGACAAAAAATAAAAAAACGTCTCGGTGTTGTAACACGATGCAGTTCGCTTACCGAAAACAGCCTCGCCTTCTGAAGCGTTGCAGTTCGCTTACGGCGGACGATTCCACTTCTGAAGCGATGCAGTTCGCTTACGACTGACGATTCGGTTCGCCTGCCCTAAAATAAATGCGCCCACTATCGGCCGAAGCGCCCGCGCCCCCCACCCATCCTCTATCCCGGCGGTTGCACGCCGCACGGACTGCAACGATCATCACGAACCCACGATCGCCACCACGGTTGGGAGACGAGATCGTGGCCTCGGCAGAAGTTGCTGCCGCTCCCATTTAAATCCCGCGCTCCATCGAACAGACCGTCCGCACAAACACACGACGCTGCCCCTTCCTCCTCCTCTTCGTCCTTTTTGCAGCAATGGGGTTCAGCAGGACCTACGACGCCGTGCATGCGCACGGGAATACGAAGCTGAAGGTGATCTACACCACCGACGTCGCCGCCATGGCGACGTACGTCGAAGAATTCAAGACACATCTCCAGCGGCGCCGCCAGAAGATCGTCGGCATCGACGTGGAGTACACACCCGACCACCGCAGGGCGGCTGTGGTTCAACTATCCATCGGCAAGTACCAGCCAGTGCTTGTTTTCCAGGTATGTGGTACATTGGGCGAGAGATGCGTCCCCTTCGACACGTTCCTCGACGACCCAAGGTAAGCAATTCTCTCTGCCGAGTATGCGTTGCAGTTCTTTATGCCCGTGTATGCAGTTCCGAAAGGTATAACTTGCGGTTCACTTTCCCTAGGTTTGAGTTCGCTTGCTTCGCCATCGAGTAGGACAAGCAGAAGCTCGCAGCCTGCAACCTCCACGTCGCCAACTTCGTCGACATCCAGACGAACTGGAGGGTGCCTGATGGAACAAAGCCACTGGACTCGCTGGGCGATGTAGCTGCTGCGATCATCGACGACGAGTACGCAGACATGAAGATGAAGATGACAGACCACGACCATAGCCTGTGGACTTCCATTCTCAGCACCAAACACGTCGAGTATGCTGCCAAGGACGCCTACGCTGCGTTCGAGATATGGAACAGAATCAGCACCATGAAGAAAAGGCCTCGCGCGCGCTGAAACAGAGAAGACCAGGAAGCGCCCGAGGTCTTCCTGGAAGCCGTGGGGCAAGGGAGCATCAACTTCCACCTCCAACTCCAACGGGTGGAACTGGTGAAGCAGGAGAGATGCTGAAACCCAACGATTCCTGTCGCAAGTGCTCGATTTAGTTTCCTTCTGCATATGTAGATTAGTTTGTTTTCGTTCTAGTTTGCTTTCGGACAATGTTTGCTTATGTTGCGTTAGTTTGCTTCATGATGTAGTATGTTAATTATGACCCCAGAACCGTAGTTTCTATCTATCAAATATATGCAGTTCTCAGTACTCTGTTTTCATTATGTACATTGCTTCAAAACCGCTGATGTAGCTAGGATACACATAAAAAAACAAAAACTATCAGAGCAGTTCACATAGAGAATTCTTTCACAAAAACTGCTCCTGTTAAAGAAGTTTGATGCAGTGCTCTTTTATTAAAAAAACTATAGTTCCGTATGTGGGTTAAAAAAGAGGAAAAGCTCGGTGGGGGTTTCCAGAATGCATGTTCTTCAATTGCTGCTGCACATGAAAAACTATATATAAAAAAGAGCACTTCACTTATGCTCAGAATTCTCATAAATAAAATACACCAGAAGCAACGCAAAAAAAGCAGTCCGCCTCACTTGACCAATCGAAAAAACTTATAAAACTGGTACCCCCACGCAACCGTGGCTGTAATGCAGTTCATACAGGCTCGCGTTGCATATTAATGCAGTTCGCCGCACTACAAAAAATTCAACGCGCATTTGCATATTACTGCAGTCCACCGCTCTTGACCGCGATTCACAGACGAAACACACAGCATGCGATGCAGTTCTAACAACTATACAATGCAAAAAAACTCAAAGAACATCTTTTGATAAACGACCAGAGCCAGTCGCGCCGCAAAAAAACGTGGACAGAAAACTTAAAATTCTTCCAAAATAACAACTTAATCCGCTCCAATTTATACGGATAGATCAAAAGCAGCCCGTAAATGTCGAAAACAACAGAACATTACAAACAAAACGCAGCAATTTCGATCCGCACTCGGGAGAACAGAGAAACAGAGAAAGGCGGACGAACGGACGCAGATCCGCCAAAATCCAATGATTTCCGTCGTTTTCTCGCAGAATTCAGTGCTTAACCGCAAATTAAATCAGCGCAAGCGCGAATAAACCAGTACAAATCAGTGAAACTAGCCAGAAACGATGCTAGATGAATGTTTCCTGCTGCACCTCTATGTGGTGCACAGCAGAAGACGGAAGCAGTGCGCATAGTTCTCCAATGCATTTTTGCAATGCAGTTCGGAAGTGTTATGAGAATATTATTCTCATAATGTTATGAGAATAGACCGGCTGTATATATA
>LR738715.1:242426808-242441676 GCA_902687465.1 Secale cereale | reverse complement strand
GCGACACCCACCCTTCCCCGCCTTCTTCCGCGCCACCGCCCCGGCGGCCGGCGGCCACCCCCACCCCTTCCCGCCTTCTTCCGCGCCAAGCACCACGGAGAGCGAGCCAAACGGCCGGCAATGCAGTCCGGCGGCGACGATATTTCCGCGGCGGCGTTTAGGAAGCGACGGCGCACCTCACCTTTGCCCCAAGACCACCTGGGGGATCCGCCGCTGAAGCATCCTGCCTCAGTCATGTATGACAGGCGGAAGCGAACTGCAAAGATGACTACTCCATCGCATTCGTCGTGGATGCGAACTGCAGTGCACAATCTAAGAAGAAGCACCAGGAAAAGGACGTAGATCAACACATATGCAGTTTTACATTTTAAAAAACATATTAACTTGTAATATGTTTGATAAAATGCAGTTCTCTTCTATACGAAAAAGAAAATAAGATCTCAGAATGCGGTTCTCTTCTGTATAAGAACTCTGACATCGGAATGTCATTTGGAGAATGCAGTTCTCTTCGTCGTATAGAACCTGACATGACCATGAATCAATACAGAATGCAGTTAGAAGACAAAAAAATGTAGAGTCAGACTAGGATTCGCGTACACTGCAGTGCGTGCGTGGTGCGTTTAAAGCTTGCACTGCAGTACGCTTCGAGTACACAGTGCAGTGCGCTTAGTGCAAAAAAATGTGAAAACAAAAACTTGGCTGCAGTGCGGATGAATTTTGAAACTCGACGACAAACACATTGAATTCGTCTTTGCAGTCCCATGTGATAAGGTGAGATGCAGTGCGGATGCCTATATTTAAAAAAACTTGGTTGCTAGTCATATGAGATAATGCAATGCGCTGCGAACATGTTACAACTCACAAGGAGGAGTTGGCTGAAAGCTCCATTATGCACATATTTGACATTGTCACCATCTGCACCAAAAAAAACACAAAAACTAACTAGACCGATATATACCAAAGCACACATCATGGTGTTTACAGCTTTGCACATCGAGAACTACACACAGCGACCATACATTACTGTTTACATAAAGTTTTGGAGAACCCGCGAAAAAGACATCAACACACGTAGAAAAAGATCTGCTATCATTTATGCCTCATCCTGCTCCTGCGAATGCAGTCTTGGACAGAAGCCAAGAGAAATGCAGAGATTTCTTAGATCCTCCGGGAACTCGGTGACAACGACCATGTTTTCTGGGTGGAACAGAATCTGGAACAAAAACTCAGCCTTCCAATCCTGAATAACAGCTTCCTGCGATGAAGAAAAAAATAAAATAAACAAATATACAACATCATCTACGAAAAAAGAAACTGACGAAAAAAATATCAAGGAATGAGGAGGTATTGCTGGGTTAAAAAGAAGATACTTACACTACGCTTTGCGAATTTCACAACAAAGGTTTTGCCGTCGTAATACTGAGCCATCTTCAGAACATAAAAGCCGCACTCGTTGGGGCCCTGCTCAGGGGTGCCCAAATAGCTAGCTTTCTTTGAAACATCCACCCAGTCTACCGACTCCTTTCTCTTGTACTCTTTTTCTCCATAAACCCTCTTCAACAATGCAGTCATCCTGATCATCTGGTGGAAAAATAAAAAAAATAAAAATACACATCACAACAAAAATTGTTCAACACGCCCACGCATGAAAAAAAAACAAGAAAGGTGAAAAAAGGAAAAAATTTACCATTTCAGTGCGGTCGCTGTGATATTCAGACTTATGCCACCGCGTCGTTTGATCAACCGGTCCGCTGTACCTCCTAGTGTCATGAATGTCAAGGGTCTCGCGGTGCCTATTCATCGTGTATAGCGAATAATGCTGGTCTTTCAACCGTGGTAACAGAATCTGATTTTGTTTCATCAAATTTGTTATGGGATCGATCAGTGAAAAGGGATTACTGGAAAAAATTGGGAGAGAAAATAAATACAAAAAGGCTGAACAAAAGCAAATCTGATAACTTACTAATTTGCAATCAAGAAGGTTCTCGTCATCACGGACATAAAGTTCGAACTGCTGTGCTGCATCTTCGACGTTAAACTTGCCGTGGACAAAAGGCAACACAACATTTCCATCTGCATCTCTATCCGCGTGATCATTCATTTGAAGTACATACTGCGTGTGGGTAATTCACAAAAGAAAGTTAATGCAGTTCACCTTAAAAAGATGTTCGCTCCAACGCTTAATAAAAAAACGGATCACGCTTCTCTAAAAAACAGTATGCAGTTCACAAATTCTCACCATAATTTGTTTCGTTTTAAGATGCATCGGTTAAGACACACAAAAAAATGTATGCAGTTCAGTACATTCTAAAAACAAATTATTATACACTATTTACTACAGTTCACTCGAGCAGAAAAAAAATAAGAAAAAAAGAGAAATACCGTGATAAACAAAGGGGACAGCAGAACGCGTTCGCCAGATCGATAAACCACATTTATACTCTCGTCATTCTTCCAGAACCTAATGATATGATCCATCAATTCCGAGTCCATAAAACCACCTTTGGTGAAAGTTAAGAACATGTAGTCCACAGTCACGGTGTAGAGTTCGATAGGATTCTTGTGCAGGAAAAGCGCGGACCTGCACAAAAGAAATGGCAAAAGGTGGGGGGGGGGTTAGTAGCACAAAAGCAAAAACACAGAAAAGAACATTACACACATTAAAAATCAAAAAAATATAAAAAAAACTAACGAAAAAAGAACTGACTCGCTGTATTTCTGCCTGAATTGTGTACTCGTGATGAGTTGCAAGACTTTCCTCATCTCCACAAGATGGCTGAATCTCGCAGGATTCAACTTCTGTACAGGAGATCGAAACTTTGATGGCTTCTGCACAGGCCTCCTATTTGATAGAATTAGTGCCTCGCTGTCCGTCGGGTGTTCCACAGCTGCGCTCCTGGTCCTCCTAGGCACTGGTGGTGGCCTCTCAAAATCATCATCGCTATCTTCAGCATTCGGAGGGCTCGCAGCTTTCTTCCCATGCTTGACATTGACAGGAGATTTCTCAAGAGCTTTTTCATTCGAAGTGTCGGCACCACTCCTCAACATCTTACACACAGGTTCTTTCACGACCTTAATGGGGGGTTCATCAAGGACAACTTTCTGAATAGTTGGAGTATGAACCTGAGTTTCAAACAAGGAAATACCACCTTGGTGTGCGCCTTCATCAAAGCATGCACAAAAAAATGGATAATGAGCAAAAGTAGTGAAAAAGAATCATCAAGTTCCCTAAGGAAAAGTCATTTTAAACACACAAATGGGGTTCTACTAAAAAAGCTTAACAAAAGTAGTCGACCTCCCCTCTCTGTACCAATGAAGTCCACTTAATAAAAAAGGTGTGTGACTGAAAAAAAATGTAATAACCTTCTTTAAAAATTAAAAGTGATGTCAGGTCCAGACAGCAATGCGACGAGGTCAGCCAACTATAGAGCATAGCCTTCCTGATGTAGCCAATGTGCTCCTTCCCAAACTTGGCAATCGTTTCACCATCCCAGGTCTGCATGAACTGGAACATGTAAAATCCACAATCATGCCTGCAAAGAAAACCAACACAAAACACATTAACAATGCAGTTCACTCAGTAATAAAAGTGCTACTGATGTTAGTAAAACAATGCAGCTCCATACACACAAAGATTACCGAGGGAGAACAACAAATAACACATTAGTAATGCAGTTCGCTCAAGAGAAAAGGTACTTCTAATTTAGTAAAAACAATGCAGCTCACTTACACAAGAAAAAATGAAGGAGGAAAAAGAAAAAAAGAGAACAGGTACAAACCCGTTTCCCTGTTGCGGGACGTTAATATGAGTCGGCGCATAGCCGTCCAGGGTGGGAGGGTTCAACGGCTCGTCGCAGCTTGCGCTGCCATCTTTCCAGACTTTTTTGATGTTCCTGACCATTTTCCTGAAGACAACACTTGCAGCAGCACTGTCTCCTTCGTTCAATGAGTCGAGAAGCTCAAAACGCTTCTCTCGCAGGTTCAAAGTAACCAAGCAGTAGTGGCCTATCGCGTCCTTCACTGTTGCGGGAGGAGGGTCAAATGTTGCAAACATAATCTGAAATAAAAAAAGAATAAAACAAAACAGATGAGAAAAAATAGAAAAAACAGAAAAATTATTTTCAAGATGACGAAAAATGGTCAAGATGCGTTACCAAGTTTTTCTTGTCCGCACGTTCCTCTGCGCTTGAAGAAAACATCTTTTTCAAAGCCCTATTTGTGGCACCGCCGTTCCAAATGGAATTCTGCAAAAAAGACAAAACCAGAGAGTTAATGAAAAATGGTTATAGCACAAATAAAAATTGGACGAGGGGAATAAAATATAAATTAATGAAAATGCTTACGCATAGGTTGTACGGGACAATCATAGTTTGAGATCCTTTGAACCTTTCAGCTAGCATAGACACGCCAATGTTTGCGAGGCGCGTGCTCAGCGTTCCATACGACCAAAAAGACTCGCCAACATGGCCGATAGTAATATCACCAAACTCTCCCTTGAATGCAACTAGATGCCTTCGGACAAGAAGAAAAAAGCATAGCAAAAATTGATAAGATAGGAGCGTCCCTGAAAAAATAACATATTAATTAACCGGGGCGTAAGACAGAAAATGTCATACTGCTTCTTCTTGTCCCTCCTAGCCCTCGTAACAGCGTCATACAACTCATTGTATCTCCTCATAAGAGCTGGATCAATCCTTGAAGGAGTAACAACAGGTAATTCCTCATCTGCATACAGGGTGGGAACGATATCAGATTATAAACACACACACGATCCATTTCACCCCCGGGAAAAAGAACAAAAAATAATGCAGTTCGCTTACCTTCGGTTTCAGAATAAACTTCCTGCGGCTGCTCATATACATCTTCGCTGAGCGTCAAGTGCTCCAGCCCGGTAATATCATCGTCAAGCGGCGCTTGATTACTCATGTCCTGAGAGAGTCTTGGTTGTTCCTCTTCAGAATCAATCAAAACTGTCTCCGCTGGGACTTTGGTTGTATCGGCTGGGAAAGCCAGATTGCCGACAGATTGCTCGGGGGCGCGAGGGACCACACAAAATTTCTCAGGCACCTCGTCGCCAACCAACAAAACAGTAGGCCCAACAACACCATCGATGCCAGCGGATGTCCCGGCATCATCAAATCCGACTCTACGAGTTCCTTCTATCTCTTCTGCAACTTCAACTGTAACACCAGGAGCTCCTTCTTTCTCTTCATCCTTATCACAATCCACGATGTCCTCCCTTCCTTCTCTCTCTTGTGCCTTATCAGCCTCAACAGGACACTCCCCTCCTTCTCTACCTTCTGCCTTATCAACCTCCGCATCAGGCTCCTCCCTTCCTCTCCCTTCCACGTTATCATCCCCAATGTTGCGCTCCGCTTGGATTTCAACATTTAATCCGCAGTTCTGATGAGTTAACAAAATAAAACACATTACACAAAAAAGCTAGAATGCAGTTCACTAATAAAAACGGACCATGAAGCTACCACGGAAAATAAAAAATAAAACACAAAAATGCAAAAATTATCTATACTCACCAGGGGAGCGTCGTCGCCTTCCATCTCTTTACACTTGTCAGCCTCCTCATCCTTGCCAGCGTCGTCACCATCTGCCTCCTTCCCATGTATCTCCACATTTGATTCGGCAACCTAAAAAACATTAAAACATAAATAAAACTATTATCCAAATCTGCAGTTCTACAACTAAAAAACCAACACCAGATCATGCAGTTCACTGCTAAAAAAAAAGATGATGCTTCTACTCTAAACAACAACTGCAGTTCACTACCACTTCTGGTGCACAAAAATACAAAGAAAAAGTTAAAAAATGCAGTTCGCTGCCACTGCTGGTGCAAAAAAAATATGATTGTTTGTTTTGGACACTACAAAAAAATCAAACAATGAAGTTCACTGTAGCAAAAAAAAAGGAAGAAATCAAACCTTGTCGATGACCACTTCGTCAATAGGATTGTCTTTGGCAGCTTCGTCAACGGGGGATAATGGCCTGTCAAACAAGTAATCAGAATCAACACCGTCGTGGTCCTGGTGCTCATCAACACGACCAGCGTTAGCCTTGGAAGATTCTTCGACACACTGGGAAAAGAACAAAACGATAGAAAAAACAAATAGTCAATGCAACAAACGCACAGAAAAATTAGATAACAAAATATGGGTAAAAAAACTGTTCACATATGGAAAAAAGACATACATCCACATATGCGGGGTCGGGCAGAGAAGGCCGGACAACATCTTCATGCATGTTCATTTCCTTCACGATTGCATCCGCTTCCTGCTCATACGAAGCACACCTGTCATCCTGAGACTGCTTAAACTAAACGAATGAAGATCTGATATTCGTTACAGCCTGCTTAAGGAATTCAAGCTGCCCACGGTCAAAGTTATGAGCGGCCTCGATTTCTGCTTCAGAAGGGCCTTTGCCTTCAGGAAACAAACCGGCAATATTCCTCATCCTGGAACCGGATGTTGGGAAATCACTAGTTATATTGATGACCCTATCGAGAAGCTCATCGACCTGCACAAATCTATTGCGATCACCAGAAGCATGTCCAGAAAAACCTCCAGCAGCCGCCCTAGCAAAACCACGACCCCTTCGAATTGGAGCCGCCCTAGCAAGAGGCTCACAAAACATTTCAGGGGCTTCCGCAACTGCAGTCCGCTTATACACAATGTCCGCTTCCGCCTTCCACTGAAAAAATTAACAAAAAAAAGAGATGCAGTTCACAAAGAAAAGTACATAAGAGGTTCACATTTTAGCATGCGCGAAAAAAAAGGAATAAAAACAAAAACAAAACATAGCTATGCACTCACCGGCAGCTTGCCAAACTTGTAAGAGTCCAGGTGTATCTTTCCCCTGACAACGACGTCGGCGTTGTGAATCTTCTTCAACTGCACATGGGACAGTATTGCGGCGCGCGGAGTGCGTTTATCCATCACCGATACTTTTCGAATGTTCAAGGAATCCAGGTACATGATCAGGGGGACGATGGTGCAACCCTCAGCGCAGTTCTGCTTGCTCCCTGTAGAATTCCACTTGTACACAGCGGCCTGCAGCTCGTCGACAACAAGCTGACAAAAATCCATGCTAGCCATAGATGCAATATCCAAGTTTTCCACCATAGCAGCTACCCTGGACAACCGAGTTGCGGGGCTAGGACAAAGCAAGCACTGGAAGACAATGAGAAAAAAAAACCTTCACCGTCTTATCAACCTTCGCAGGGTCCGCAGCCAGCGTGCGAAGTAAGGTAAGTAGGTCCTTCGCATCTATGCTCCGAGAACGGTTGAACCCGAGTTCATCCTTCAGGTTAATCAGCGAATCGTCATGGCCGCTGGCAGCAGGCCTGGGAGCAGTGTGAGAACCCATAGGGAAGTCGAAAATGTGATGGACAGCCTCGCGATTGATTTCCAGAACCTTGTTTGGCCCACAGTCCAGTCTCATCGTGTCGGGGTCGATCTTTCCCATCAGCTTGCACATCAAAACACGAGAAACATTCTTCTCTAATTTCAGGTCAAAGACAATGCCAAAACCTGCTTGCCGCACCAAAGTTCTATGCACCTCACCCAGCAAAGTGACAGCTTTGATTACATTTGGAATGGACAGCCGAACAGTCTTGTTGAAACGCCATTCGTGCGCAACATCGTCTTCAGACCTCTTCCTCTTCGTACTCTTAGCAGCCTGCAAAAAAACAAAAGAATAAAAAATGCAGTTCACATCAGCAAAACTCATGCAAAAACAACTTAAAATAAACAGAAGAAAAAGTAAATAAACAGCGTATACCTTACTAACATCAACATCCTCCTCATCAGAATCACTGTCCAGAGCTTCTTCAGCTGCATTTTCCCGCGCAAGCTTAGATCGACGCTCAGAATCAACACGAGAGTGATCGTCCGCCCGTCTCCGCTTTCCTTGAATCCCACCCACATCAACCTCAGCGTAATTAGGTCTCTTTTAGTAATCAACACGCGGGCTCCAGCGTGGAGAACTTAAACCTTGCTGTGCGACAGTGTTGAGTTTCCTCTTCACAGGATTCTTTGCGGGGGCAAATTTAGCAGACTTCTTTGAATCTGCAATCCTCCTTCCTATCTCCTTACCCTCCCCTAACTTTACTTGCTTCGCCCTATGAGCCTTCACGAAAGTATTACCGAGCGCAATAGCTTTATGCCTTCTCCTCTCAACATCGGCTGCAATCTGATCAGGGACCATCCAATCCTGTGTAACTCGCTCTGTGCCATCAACAGATTGCGACTGGGTTTCACTCAACTCAGGTGGAATGTTGACCTGATCAGACGTACCGCCACCGACAACATCGGCTGTGAAATAACGTGTAATCAAATAGTTAACGCCACCACCCCCTGACCCACCAGGAGATAAAATTGTGGGTGAGAAAAAACATAAGAAAAGATGTGTGTGTGAGATGAAGACCTAAACTTAATGCAGCTCATATCAACTTGGAAAAAACAAAAAAAATGTAGAAATGCAGTGCACTTTTCCAGCAGTTTATGTTTAACAATTAAAAACATAACAGTAAACCTAAAAAATGCAGTTCATGTCGCTTGAATATCATATTCATGCGTGTCTGAAAGTGCACATTGGCACAGGGTTATATGATGCAGTGCACTAATTCGTTCAAGTGACCAATTGACCGCATATAAAAAAAAAGAAGTGCGCTTAGATATGCAAAACAAAACAAATTCATGCAGTTCTGTGAGAGGCAAAAACTAAAACTTAATGCAGCTCATATCGATTTCGCAAAACCGCATAGTAGATAGGCAAAAAAATACAAAGCAGTGTCCAAAATGCAGTGCTCTTTTAGAAGTTTATGTTTAACAAAAAAAACTTAACAACTAACTTAATGTCCTTCCAAAAAAGTAAAAAACAATTAACTTGACGCAGTTTCATATCAGTTTGCCACGCGTGTCTTAAAAAAGGCCTGACTAAAAAGGAATCTAAGATGCGGTGCACTATTTCGTTCGACAAAAAAGAAGTAAATTGACCCTGAATGAAAACTGCAGTTCAGTTTAATGTAGTTACCAGATGGAGAAGCTGTTCTAACCGGTGACGCATCAATTGGTGAGGAAGAAGCCATACTGTGCCTCCAATCAGCAAGGGATAATAATTAAAACCTAGACAGCAAACACCAAATTCAGGCAGAGAAAAACTTTCAGTCCATAGGGAGTTGCAATTTCAAGCATACAAAAACAACCTTAAGAAGAGAATGCTGGCACGAAAAATAACCCTAGCACAAGATCTGGAACGGATTAGGGGCGATTTGGGGCTCACCGTGGGACGAAGTGACGGCCGGACGAGGCGGGTGCGGACGGCAACGGCGGAGGAAGCGCCCTACGGACGGCGGCGGCTGCGGGCGTCGTCGCTCTCCACCACGGGAGCACGAGGGCGGGGGAGATTTCTGTGCGGGCACGGGGGAGAGGGAAGTGGAGGCGTGCAAGGGGGCTGCAAGAGAGACTTAATGAATAAAAGCCCGTCCGACAGGCCCACAGGTCATAGACAAAAAATAAAAAAATGCCTCGGTGTTGTAACACGATGCAGTTCGCTTACGGAAAACCGCCTCGGCTTCTGAAGCGTTGCAGTTCGCTTATGGCGGACGATTCCGCTTCTGAAGCGATGCAGTTCGCTTACGGCTGACGATTCGGTTCGCCTGCCCTAAAATAAATGCGCCCACTATCGCCCGAAGCGCCCACGCCCCCCACCCCTCCTCTATCCCGGCGGTTGCACGCCGCACGAACTGCAACGATCATCACTAACCCACGATCGCCAACACGGTTGGGAGACGAGATCGTGGCCTCGGCAGAAGTTGCTGCTGCTCCCATTTAAATCCCGCGCTCCATCGACCAGACCGTTCGCACAAAACACACGACGCTGCCCCTTCCTCCTCCTCTTCCTCCTCTTTGCAGCAATGGGGTTCAGCAGGACCTACGACACCGTGCATGCGCACGGGAACACGAAGCTGAAGGTGATCTACACCACCGACGTCGCCGCCATGGCGACGTACGTCGAAGAGTTCAAGACAGTTCTCCAGCGGCGCCGCCAGAAGATCGTCGGCATAGACGTGGAGTACACACCCGACCACGAGAGGGCGGCCCTGGTTCAACTATCCATCGGCAAGTACCACCCAGTGCTTCTTCTCCAGGTATGTGGTACATTGGGCCAGAGATGCATCCCCTTTGACAGGTTCCTTGGCGACCCAAGGTAAGCAATTCTCTCTGCCGAGTACGCGTTGCAGTTCTATATGCCCATGTATGCAGTTTCGAAAGGTATAACTTGCGGTTCACTTTCCTTAGGTTCGAGTTCGCTGGCTTCGCCATCGAGCAGGACAAGCAGAAGCTCGCAGCCTGCAACCTCCACATCCCCAACGTCGTCGACATCCAGACGAACTGGAGGGTGCCTGATGGAACGAAGCCACTGGACTCGCTTGGCGATGTAGCTGCTGCCATCATCGACGATGAGTACGCAGACATGAAGATGAAGATGACAGACCACAACCACGGCCTGTGGACTTCCATTCTCAGCACCAAGCACGTCGAGTATGCTGCCAAGGACGCCTACGCTACGTTCGAGATATGGAAACGAATCAGCACCATGAAGAAAGGCCTCGCGCGCGCTGATACAGAGAAGACCAGGAAGCGCCCGAGGTCATCCTGGAAGTCGTGGGGCAAGGGGGCATCAACTTCCACCTCCAACTCCAACGGGTGGAACTAGTGAAGCAGGACAGATGCTGAAAAGCCAAGGATTCCTGTCGGAAGTGCTCGATTAGTTTCCTTCTGCGTATGTAGATTAGTTTGCTTTCATTGTAGTTCGCTTTGTGACAATGTTTTCTTATGTTGTGTTAGTTTGCTTGATGATGTACTATGTTAATTATGACCGCAGAACCGTGGTTTCTATCTATCAAATATATGCAGTTCTCAGTAGTCTGTTTTCAGTATGTATATTGCTTCAAAACTGCTACTGTAGCTAGGATACACATAAAAAACAAAACTATCAGAGCAGTTCACATAGAGAATTCTTTCACAAAACTGCTCCTGTTAAGAAGGTTGATGCAGTGCTCTTTTATTAAAAAAACTCTAGTTCCGTATGTGGGTTAAAAAAGGAAAAGCTCGGTGGGGGTTTCGAGAATGCATGTTCTTCAACTGCTGCTGCACATGAAAAACTATATATAAAAAAGCAGTTCACTTATACTCAGAATTCTCATAAAGAAAATACACTAGAAGCAACGCAAAAAAGCAGTCCACCGCGCTTGACCAATCAAAAAAACTTATCAAACTAGTCCCCCCACACCCCCGTGGCTGTAATGCAGTTCATACAGGCTCGCATTGCATATTAATGCAGTTCGCCGCACTACAAAAATTCAACGCGCATTGCATATTACTGCAGTCCACCGCTCTTGACCGCGATTCACATACGAAAAACACAGCCTGCAATGCAGTTCTAACAACTATATAATGCAAAAAATCTCAAAAAACATCTTTGAGAAGCGACCAGAGCCAGTTGCGCCGCAAAAAAACATGGACAAAAAACTTAAAATTCTTCCAAATTAACAACTTAATCCGCTCCATTTCATACGGATAGATCAAAAGCAGCCCGTAATTGCCGAAAACAACAGAATATTACATACAAAACGCAACAATTTCGATCCACACGGGGAAGAACAGAGAACAGAGAACAGAGAAAAGCGGA
The DNA here is from genome assembly GCA_902687465.1 of Secale cereale. Classification (NCBI taxonomy): domain Eukaryota; kingdom Viridiplantae; phylum Streptophyta; class Magnoliopsida; order Poales; family Poaceae; genus Secale; species Secale cereale. The sequence continues at coordinate 242,429,970 of LR738715.1, read as the reverse complement.
AGAACGGACGCAGATCCGCCAAATCCAAGGATTTCCGTCGTTTTCTCGCAGAATTCAGTGCTTAACCACATATTAAATCAGCGCACGCACGAATAAACCAGTAGAAATCAGTCAAACTAGCCAGAAACGCTGCTAAATGAATGTTTCCTGCTGCACCTCTATGTGGTTCGCAGCAGAAGAAGGAAGCAGTGCGCATAGCTTTCCAATGCAGTTCGGAAGTGTTATGAGAATATTATTCTCATAATGTTATGAGAATAGACCGGCTGTATATATATATATATATATATATATATATATATATATATATATATATATATATATATATATATATATATATATATATATATATATAATACAATATCGAGACTCCTCGTCATGTCCGTGATCTCATCCGGGACTCCGAACAACATTCGGTCACCAAATCACATAACCCATATAATACAATATCGTCATCGCACGTTAAGCGTGCGGACCCTACAGGTTCGAGAACTATGTAGACATGACCGAGACACTTCTCTGGTCAATAACCAATAGTGGAACCTGGATGCTCATATTGGCTCCTACATATTCTACGGAGATATTTATCAGTCGAACCGTTATGACAACATACGTTATTCCCTTTGTCCATTGCTATGTTACTTGCCCGAGATTCGATCGTCGGTATCTTCATACCTAGTTCAATCTCGTTACCGGCAAGTCTCTTCACTCGTTCCGTAATACATCATCCTGCAACTAACTCATTAGTCACTTTGCTTGCAAGGCTTCTTATGATGTGTATTATCGAGAGGGCCCAGAGATACCTCTCCGATACTCGGAGTGACAAATGCTAATCTCGATCTCTGCCAACTCAACAAATACCTTCAGAGCTACCCGTGGAGCATCTTTATAATCACCCATTTACATTGTGACATTTGATAGCACACAAGGCATTCCTCTGGTATCTAAGAGTTGCATAATCTCATAGTCGAAGGAATATGTATTTGACATGAAGAAAGCAATAGCAATAAAATAAACGAACAATATGCTAAGCTAACGGATGGGTCTTGTCCATCACATCATTCTCCTAATGTCTTTTAATGATAAGGTGTGCTATTTACTGAATCGAGGATGGCTCTAGCTCCCGCTCCCGCCCCTCCTCCTCCCACACCGGCCTCCGGCCACCACAAACCCACCGGTCGTCCCGCCACCTAACCTAATCCTCGCCACCAATCCTCCCGACGAACTCCTCCCCTATGTTACACCACCACCCTCGCAGTTCTTTGACCTGACCTATGTCAAAGCCGGACAGGTTGCTCTCCGCTGCTTCTTGGGTTGTGGCAACACCATGGGTCTGGAGTTTGAGGACGACTGCTGCTACTACCTCCGCCTCGACATCGCTACCCCAGCTCTGCACCTCGCCTCTCCGCTCTACATCGTCTTCGGCTTCCCCAACCGCCGCCTTCATGCCATAGTTGTCGCCGCTCTACTTCAAGCCGCCCTTGGTGGCAGTGTTAATGATTTCTTCGTGGAAAAGTGCTCTCACTGGTCTTTCGCTTCCATGTTGCCTCCGCGCGCATTGCGGAGATCATCCTCGCCCAAACCACAATCCGCCACCGCAACTACGCATTCTCTTTCTCTAGAACCCTGCCCCCGCTTCCACCTCCATCTCAGACTGTTGCGACCTGTATGTCGATTGCACAGCTGCTCCAAATTCCAGACGACCTCGGCCTACACTTTGAAAGTGTGGCTTGGTCACAGCTTCGATCTTCAGTCTCCATTCATCCATCAGACCAGCTGCACGGATGCCGCATGTACGCGTGCGTCATTTAGTTTCCATTCGCCCTCAATACCATCTCCATGGGCCTCATCCTCGCTAGCCTCTTCGGCAGCGTCCACCACCACTTCAACGTCATGGATAACGAGGACTCTTGCCTCTCCTTCACTGTCGTCTCGCTTGATGCCGTCCACCTCATCGTTTCCATGGGTGACTTCCACAAGAAGGGCATGATGATCCACTTCCCCTGGCCACTGCCTCTGGGGGTGCATGTCGCTCGCCTCCTGGGGTCGCCATGCCGTCGTCGTATGGTGCCACGTCTCCCTCGCCGCTGGCAGTTGTCACTGCAATCCTGCCACCTGCATCAACATCTCTTGATCTACCCAAGGAGCATCGAGAACAGTCGGGTATTAGCTTCTTTTACCGTATGCTTAATGTTAATCGTTTTACCCAGCTTACCCCTCACGCGCAATACACTCACCATACGCACTTGTTCTGTATTACTTTCCTACCTATTAGTGTTAGGACTAATGAACTGCTAGTTGAGTTTGCCCTAAACCACTGGTTTTCGATCAAACAAGATTTTCTTGCAGTCAAAGTTCATGAGCATATTTTTAAGTCTGGCATCTTCTCTCGCTCAATCAAAATTCAAATTCTCAAGCATGGGTCCCTTGGTTTTGAAGGGTTTCGTCTCTTTCTCTTTGATCAACTAGAACCGGCCGTTGATCACTGCAGTCAGTTTTTCCATCATTATAACGGGTTCTCGTACACTACCCTGCCCCCTCGATCGGAATCCATCCTTGGCCCTTTTGATCACCAGCAATTGCATGTCCAAGCGGCGCATCAGCCACCTCCTACAGTCACGTGCTTGCTGCACGACCGGGCAATCTTGCATGCATCCATGGCCCACAACATGCATGATGATGGCCGTGCGGCGGCCCCAGACAAGCCAAATCTTGCAAAAGATCTGTACGCAATGACTGCTGTTGTGCATGCGGGCGATGGCGACGCGCGAACCCAGGTCTCCCTCCATGTCTCTCTGTCTGTGGCAAATCTGGACGACCCGTTTGCACACCCCGCGTCTAATCCGGGCTCCGCTGCGCTGCCCCTGTCCCCCCACGCGCGGCCCCGGCGACCTCTGCAAAGGCAAATCTTATATCGGGAAACGATGAGGCAGAGAGATCATCCGCTCGCCCGTCTTCGCAGCTCTCCCACGCTACCGCTGAATGATATCTAGCCCTCATCATTGCGCCTAATCCTCCCCTACAGCCTACTCCGGCCATTCGATCACCGCGCCACAAGCCACAGTCTCCTTGCCCACTGACACACGCAATGGATCACGCCCCCTGATGGCAGATATGCCACTTCTGCGGTCCAACAGCAATACGACAACCACATATCGAGATGCT
>LR738715.1:242407096-242426713 GCA_902687465.1 Secale cereale | reverse complement strand
TAGCCTCACCCCCCTTATATGTATGTCACATCGACGTCTCCTCCCCCCTCATCTTCGCTCTTGCACACCAACTCCCACCCAAAGGAAGAAACGCTGCTTCTGGTGCCTTGCCTTCACTACAAAAAAAATACACTTATGTGATGATATGTGTTTGTCACGGTAGGTCACGTTTTCTGTCATGCATGTACATCCATGAAAATTTCATGACATAATCAAGATAGTCATACCTGTGCTGTCGTAGAAGTGTTCCATGACATTACCAAAATTATCATCACGGAAGTGTCCACTTCCATGACGATAAATCGCGCGTCACAGAAATGCTTTCATCAAGGGTGACCGACACGTGGCATCCACCGTAACGGAACATCGTGAAGCTATCGGATCCGGTTTTGGATCCGATAACCCGTTAACAGCCCCGACAAATGGGGATTTTCCACGTGTAAAATCATCATTGGCTGGAGGAAACACGTGTCGACTCACCGTTGGGATAGATGTCATCCACTCATTGGACACAAAGCGCCTATGATACGTCGACACGTGGCACGGCCCAACAGAGGCCCATTCATGTGAAAAGGCTGGCCCATTTGACTTGGTCAAAAGATGGCGGGCCGGCCCACGGCAAGCCTCTTAACGACCTGTTCGCATATAGCCCATTTACAGCCCGCTAACCCAGGGCCCATTTACGGCCTATCCGAATTAGGCCCATTAGTGTCATCTGGGTCGTCCAGTATAATTCCAACCCATTTTAACTTCCGGCCCATGTATGGCCCATGAAGTCTTTCGGCCTATGATACGTCGACACGTGGTACGGCCCAACAGAGGCACATGTAGGTTAAAAAGGCCGGCCCAGTCAAAGGCCCGTAGTACTTACTCAGGTACTAGTGGGCTAGCCCAATAAGGGTCTGCTTAATAAAGGCCCATTTATGGCCCGAAGCCAGATCTAGCCCGTTAATTATTCGCCGAATATTTGGGCCCATTTACGGCCTGAAGCCACATCTGGCCCCATTAATTGTTCGCTGAATGTTTGGGCCCAAATACAGCCCAGTGACTTTCAGATTGTTAGAGGCCCGATGTACACATGGGCCCATTTCAGCCCGGTGTGACTTTCGGCCTAGGAATGGCCCGTGCTACCCATGGGACATATATGGTCCGACAGGACATCGGGCCCACTAACGGCCTGCGATAAAGGTGGCAACAATTAAGCCTAACGTGACTTTGGGCCTCTTAAAGGCCCATGATATCAGTGGGCCAACTAGAGCCCGAGATATTTTTCGGCCTGTTAACTGTCCGTGATATAACTGGGCCCGAAAAGGCCCAGTCTACATTTCAGCCTACTTAAGGCCCGTCGAAAATTGAGGCCCAATATGCATTTCGGCCTGCTAAAGGCCCATGGTTTCATCTGGGCTGTAACATGCCCGTACAATATTCAGCATGTTAATGGCCAAACGCTACCTGGGCCAAACTAAGCGCTGGATCCACAAAAGGCCCAACTAAAATATAGGCCGATGTAAGTTGTGGGCCTCGTGCAAAATATGAAGGCCCCAATGATTCGGGCCCAAGAAAGATGCCGGCCGGCCCAATTGTGGCCCGCAAAACACCAGGCCCGTTACAGGCGAATGTTTCGGCCCGGTCAACTACATCTGATTTTTTTTCAGATAGCGAATGATGGCAGTAACTAGTAAGAATTAAGAACAAACCTACAATATACAATAAAGGAATTATGGTATATTACATCCACTGGGCATCGAAGTTTGCCACCGGTGATCATAATGCGCAACGAAGAGGCAGATTACAAAAACTGGGCACCAAAGCAGGGTAACAAAATAATACTGAACCGAGACCACTTCCAAGACAGTTCAAGAAAGGTTAGACTTGCGCGGGAACTGCTGCGCAAGATGCTGAGCAAGGCTGTGAGACCGGCCTAGCATGTCGGTCATAGCTTCCAGGTGTAGCTGTTTAGTGATGAGGTTCTCATTGGTGTTCTCCGCAATCTTTTTTAGAGATAGGACTTCAAGTCGAAGTTGAGTTGCAGAATGCCTTTCTGCTAAAACTTGGGACTGAAGAAGTCAAACTGATTCAGACAACAAATTCTGTGAGCTTGTCTGACTGCTAGTCTCAAGTAACTTGAACACTGCATCAAGACAAGACTTTGTGGTTGTCTTGCTATCTTCAAGATGTTTTGCCTTCTTTGCTGCAATATATGTTGGGTTTGTCTCACAGCCTTCAGCAGACTTGTGCATGCCATCAGGCATATCACCCCGAAACAAAGCAGAGAGATGACATGTTTTGCACGTGTATAAACAAAGATGATAACTGTGCTGTCAATTCCATCCAAATTCAAATTAGAAAATAAATAGTAAGTTCAAAATATCAATAGCATAACTTGGCATTGTTCATAATGCAGGGAGCTTCACCACACTACTGGATTACCATGTCAACATAACAAGCATAGATGAAGGGCAAAGAAAATCATTGTATCTATTTTGGTTAATGTGCATGGCATGTTGTTCATATCATCAGCCACAACAGTAAGATAAAACAGAAGATGACAAGGTGCAAACGTGGGCTGCTTCACCACACACTGGATTATAGATCCACAAAAACAAGCATACATATAGGGAGTATTGAGTAATGTGCATGGTATGAATAAGGAATTTGGTTTTACAAGTAAAACTTAGAACTTACGGTTCTTGCAAACATGCATTTTGGTAGAAACAGCAAACTAAACAGCAGTAAATGATAGGGAGTATGAGCAAATTAAATAGCAGTTGAGGATAAAGTATTTAGAAGGACTGACTTACATTAACAGTTAACACCGGTTTTAGAATGCCCTTCTCCATGTCAAGGGAAGGATAACTCAAGAATTTCAGCACAATATCTTCTTCATAAGCATTGCTTGTACTCTACATTTTGTAGAGAGTAATTATAGATATGATAATACTGGAAGGGATAGAGGATAATGAAGATAAGATGCAGATTGATGCTACATAATCAACTACCAATCCCTGGAAGTACAAGCATTACAGGACAAAATGTACTGACAAGAGCAATGGGCTACACTTCTGCACTGGCATTGTCTGTGCATTCTACTTTTTGGTAAGATTAAATATAGATCTGATCCTTTTTAGTAAATGGTGGGCGAGGGATATAAGATGCAGAATGCTACACAATGAACCAATCCCTCTTCCCATAATACAAGAGTGTTTTAAACACTGGTGTACTGTACAAAACGTTCTTACATTATGGGACGGAGGGAGCAGTTGTTAATGTAAGTACAGTGATAGACGACGTTCAGTCCTTACAAGAGGACTGCAGAGCTAAACCTCTTCAAAAGCATTGGGTTGATACTAAATTTATGTAAGAGTCCATACGGATCTTATAATGTCCACCAAATGGACGATAACAAGCCTAACATGTGCAGTCATGCTACATAATCAAACAGCTATGAAAGTAAGTATGGTCATACAGGGCAAGAGGTACTCACAAGAGCAATGCAGTGTGCAGTATAGTTGCGAGATTCTGTGGTCCCTTGAGAATGAATGTTCTTCTGCTAACAGTTTTTGTACAACTGAGATGTTAAGGCAAATGCAGAAATTTAGTTCAAATTGTGATGTGATATCATAGATAGTACCTTACGCTACAGCCGAGACCAATGTGTAACAAGGTGATGGCTTCTCGCCCCTCGTTGGTTACCCCAAGTGGAAGGTTTGAGATGCAGTGTAGCGGTAGTTTTCCCTTGGCAAAGATACCAAGGATCGAATTCCCCTGAGACTCCAAGGTTCAACAAGAAGGTGTCAACTGCTAATGGCGCCAGATATTTAGCGGCTGACTGGACCTGCACACAGATACAAATAACTTTGCTCCCAACGGGTACAGAGAGGTTGTCAATCCATCCGGCCTTATCGTTTACAAAGGATCAAACGCAAGAGATAATAGTGATAGGTATTACTGCAACTAGTAAGTAAAAACAGAATGTAAATAACGGATGTGATTAGTGATGGTAATATGGACCGGGGTCTCATGACGTTCACTAGTGATGTCTCTCTCCCAAAAGACGATAAAACAGCTATGTGAGGTAAACGAATTACAGCTGGGCAATTGATAGAATTCTGTGCGGAAACCAATGCTAACTATGCTGCAAGAAAGGTTGAGGCTCAAAAGCATGGGCGGTACGCCAAGGTAAGTAGACCGAAATCCATCTGCATTTACTACTAATCATCCACCTTGAGATATCTATCCAGAACATCTCGCTGGTATTAAGTTGCGAGTCCCACCCATAGTGTAAACTCAAAGCAACAGACAACTGCATTAAAAAGAACTTTGCGTAAAGTAAACAATCCTTGCACCCGCGAGTACAAGCACCGTTGTTTTCCCCCTTGTGGCAATAGCACATCCCCTAAACTCATGTTTCTGTCACTCAAGCTAGTCATCGAGGGGCATGAACCCACAATCAAGCATAACGTTCCCTCTTGGAGTTACTACCTACTACATGGCCAAAGCAATAAACAGCAACGGAGAACATGCAATAATTACTCAAGAACATAAATATAAAAGAGGTAAATCAAATATATTACTCACACACAATCTGAACATAATCTCATAATCCATCGGATCCTAGCAAACTCAACATAGCAACAGCATAAGGATTACATATGTGCCTCGATCATGTAGGGCAGCTCACGAGGTCTAATTAGTGAAGAACAAAAAGGGGAGGAGAACATCACATAGCTACTGGTCATGGACCCATGGTCCAAGAGAGACTACTCACAACTCATCCGGGAGGTGTCCATGGTGGTGGAGAGGCTCCCGGTGGTGATCCTCCCCTCCGGCAGGGTGCTGGGAAGAGTTCTCCTGGTGCTCCCGATCTTGGAAGCGTGGCGGCGGCGGAACAGGGATGAGATCACGAAAAAGGGTTCCGTCCTCGAGGGTTTCGGGACGCGGTGTAAATATATGCCAAAGGGGGGCGTCATAGGGGACCTGGGGGGCCCAGGCGCCCTGGCGGCGCGGCCTAGGGGGGCGCGCACCCTGGCCGCCTGGAGGCCTGGTGGCCCCCCTCCAGCCCTACTTTGGCCGCATGGAAGCTTTCGGAACGCTGATTTTATATATATATTTCCCGGAATTTTTCTGGCAGTTTACGTAATGGGAAAACCTGAAATACAAAAACAACAGAAAACAGAAACTGGCACTGGGGTGTACTAAGTTAATAGGTTAGTCCAAATATGACCAAAAGTGTATGGAAGTGTATAAATATCATAGCAATATCACACAAAAGAGGCATGGAGCAAGCAGAAATTATAGATACGTTTTGGACGTATCAACATCCCCAAGCTTAATTCCTGCTCGTCCTCGAGTAGGTAAATGATAACAAGCATAATTTCTGTGGTGACATGCTATTAACCATATAAGGACTTTTCACAGTCACATGACAAAAGCTTAATGAGATAATGAATCTGTAGTAATTAAGTTGCCTCATGAGAAAATCACAAAGAACTGAAAGTTTTACAATATGATACTGAAACACTCAAAAGATTTGTAGTGAGCATGGTGTGCAAATATGATAAAGTGGTATCTCGCTTGCCCCCTTTAGTGAAGCAAAACATAAATGCAGGGGCACCTCCAAGGTTTAAGTGACGACTAGATACAATGATTTCAGAATAAACGATATCATAATCATGCAAAAGACAATGCTACTTTGGGACAATGCACATTACACTCAGAATGACAATCATGCTCTCAATAGTTGGTGCTTTAAAGAAGGTGGAGACTCTCGAACCGTGGCTTTTGTTGGCAAGGTTGAAAACCCGTAGTCGGAAACAAAAACTAAACATGTACCAGAGCTCTTGGTTTTAAAAACAGAGGTAATAATTATTTTTTTGGATATGCATGTTTCGTCAATGAATGCTAGCAGATAACTCAATTACTTCTTGAGCTGGACAAGTTTCGAGGAACGGCTCCCGAATGAGGACGATCACATCCTCTTAATCTCCTTTGTTTATCACTGCCAAAGTTTTCTGATTTCTCATGAACAAAGCGTGAAGGAGGGTTTGTTTGTTGTATTATTTTTTAATGAGCCGGGCAGACTCTATGCCAGTTCCTTCTCGTATTATGGGTTTGCACGTTAGACATGCAATCCCGGGTGAAGCTTGTCCAACTTAAAAAGATCATGAACTAACTACTACTTCCTCATGAACTAAAACAGAGGCACAAAAGAGGAATGCTTTTTTTTTTATTAATCTCAAGATGGTACATGAAAGTCTTCGTTAGGAATGGCAGGTAAATACCATGTATAGGAAGGTATGGTGGACTCATATGGCATAACTGGTTTAAAGGATTTTGGATGCACAAGCAGTCAGTCCGCTTAGTATAGGCGAAGGTTAGCAAAAGACTGGGAGCGACCAACTAAAAGAGCAATGATGGTCATAATCATGCAGAGCGACAAAGCAACATTGAATCAGGCATGGAAGTTATATCGCTACTCAGAAATTAAAGATCATCAAGGCTTGATAGACTTTCTTTACAGTCTTAAATATGCGTGAGCATACGCCAAGTCAATCAAGATAAATTCTTGAAGGAAGATATCACTAAACCATACCACATCATAGGCAAACAAATCATGTTGGTACTCCAATAACACATTGAGAACCCCCCAGCTATTTGAGACTAACCATAAGAAAACATGAACTACTAAGCACCATTATGCACATAGCATTTTTATCATAGACATATAAACCAATGCAACAGAAGCCAACTCTCTTAATAAGATAAGCATGATAACTAAAGAGAGTTGCAGCGACCAACTAAATAAAATCTCTTCAAAAAAGTAAAACATGAAAGCTAAGAGCTGAACATGATAGTAGCTATTGAAAGACAAAGAACACACACAGCAAAGATAGACATGAAAATTCTATGTTATGTTCTAGGTTGAAGTGGAGCGTGTTTCTCTCCCACACAAAGAAAGCTGAGTTCCAACTCGTTGTGAAAAGCAAGCAAAGCTAAAGAAAACTAAAAAGGAAACTAAAAGCAAGACGCTCCAAGCATAGCACATAACACATGAAGTGATAAAAATATAGTGGAACGAAAGACGAACTGATAATGTTGATGGAGAAGGGGATGCACGTGCGCATCCCCAAGCTTAGACGCTTGAGTCTTCTTGAATATTTCTTGGGGGTGCACGGGGGCATCCGCAAGCTTGAGCGTTTGACACTCCTGAATCTTTTTATCATCTTCCCTCGCACACTTGAAAACTCCCTTCATACATAACTCATCATAATCTGATTAGCGAGGTTAGTACCCTTAATAAAATAATTGTTCCTTGCTGGAAATAAGGATATTCTTGAAGGTCTACTGTTTCTCAAGATTGCCAAAAGGTTTTTGCAAAGAAAAAGCAAGCTCAAGGTTTGCAAAACGAAGGAAAGGCAAAACAGGACAGAATCTGTGAAAAACAGACCAGCAGGTAGTAAATGATTTTTTCGGGGCACTTCTGCAACTCAAATCAAAAAACTCAGAACAGACGGCCGAAAGACAATTGTATAGAGCACGCTGTCGAAAAAGTTCAGACCAAAAAGATGACTGTTGATTTTATACGAATTTTTCTGTCCAAGGACAAAATCTGTTTCCTGGACAGCACGTCACAACTTTTGAACTTTCTTACAATCAGAGGCTACACTTGGCACAAAGCTGAAAAGTAAAGATACAATGATGATGCTACTATAGTAACAACATCAAGACACAACAAAAGCAAAATAAAATTTTATTCATTGTGGGCTGCCTCCCAAAAGCGCTTTCTTTTATGCCTTTAAGCTAGGCATAATGCAAAGAGATCAAGTCTTATCAAGAGTAAAAGAATAGCTAGCTCGTATAACGGACTCAAAAGGTAACTTAATCTTCTTTCTAGGGAAGTGTTCCATCCCTTTCTTGAGAGGAAATTGGAATCTTATATTCCCCTCTTTCATGTCAATGATGGCACCAACGGTGCGAAGAAAAGGACGTCCCAAAATAATTGGACAAGAAGGTTCACATTCAATATCCATAATAGTAAAATCAACGGGAACATAATTGTCATTGACAATGATAAGAACATCGTCGATCCTCCCCAAGGATTTCTTTATGGAAGAATCAACAAGACGAACACCAAAAGAACAAGAATCAAAAGGTTTCAATTTAAGCATATCATATATTCTTTTGGGCATAACAGAGGTACTAGCTCCAACATCACATAATGCATAGCAAGAGAAGTTATTCAACTTAATTTTAATCATAGGATCCCAACCATCTTCTAGCTTTCTAGGTATGGAGGCTTCTACCCTAAGTTTCTCCTCCCTAGCTTTGATGAGAGCATTAGTGATATGCTGGGTGAAGGCAAGGTTAAGCGTGCTAGTGCGGGGATCTCTAGACATCTTGTGAAGGAAATCAATAACTTCGGTAAGGGTGCAATTATCAAAATCAAGGTCACTACTATCAAGTAGAGTGGTAGTAGTGTCCTTTAGGCTCACTTGTTTGGTAGTTTCTATGGTCATAGCATCACCATTAATAGGTCCAATGGGACCAGGAGTGCATTGGGTGCTAAGAGTTTGGATATCCTCAACAACTTGGATAGTAGCAACAGTGTGGTGGGTAGGAAGGTTCTTAATTCTATCTTCTTCCTCATTTAGGGGTGCAACCACTTTGGGTTTAGCTGCCATTTGGTTTATCAAAGTGGCTTGTGTGTGGGACATATTGGAAACTTGGGTCTCAGTGATAGTGAGACTAGTCTGGAGTTTAGAAATCTCAATATTTAGGCTCTCTAGTGTCTACCAATGTCTTGCAAGATAGCAGTATGCTCATTTAATTGCCTCGAGAAGGTTTTGTTTTGTTCATATTGGGTGTGCATGTAGTTCTTAGTGGCCTTCTCTATTTCTAGAAGTTTCTCATAACCAGGCATGTCTCTATCTCTTTGGGTGGAGTTCTTGGTGCTAGGATAAGCATTGTTGTTTCCATAGGAATTAGAGGGGAACGGTCTAGGATTGCTACCAAAATTACTCCTATAAGCATTGTTATTGAAATTGTTTCTAGAGATAAAGTTCACATCTACTTGTTCTTGAGCAATCAAAGAATTTAAAGGAACATCACGAGGATCAATAGAAGATTGCTTGTAAAGTAGAGACATGATCAAGTCAACTTTTTCATTTAGGGAGGAAATCTCCTCGACAGAGTTTACCTTCCTACCTGTTGGAGCGCGTTCGGTGTGCCATTGGGAATAGTTGGTCATCATATCATCGAGAAGCTTCGTGGCAGCACCAAGTGTAGTTGACATAAAGGTTCCTCCCGCGGCCGAATCTAACAAGTTCCGTGAGGTAAAATTCAAGCCTATCTTGAAGAGTGGAGTCCCCGGCGACGGTGCCAGAAAACTTTGCTTGATGGCTTCTCGCCCCTCGTTGGTTACCCCAAGTGGAAGGTTTGAGATGCAGTGTAGCGGTAGTTTTCCCTTGGCAAAGATACCAAGGATCGAATTCCCCTGAGACTCCAAGGTTCAACAAGAAGGTGTCAACTGCTAACGGCGCCAGATATTTAGCGGCTGACTGGACATGCACACAGATACAAATAACTTTGCTCCCAACGAGTACAGAGAGGTTGTCAATCCCTCCGGCCTTGTCGTTTACAAAGGATCAAACGCAAGAGATAATAGTGATAGGTATTACTGCAACTAGTAAGTAAAAATAGAAAGTAAATAGCGGATGTGATCAGTGATGGTAATATGGACCGGGGTCCCATGACGTTCACTAGTGATGTCTCTCTCCCAAAAGACGATAAAACAGCTATGTGAGGTAAACGAATTACAGCTGGGCAATTGACATAATTATGTGCGCAAACCAATGCTAACTATGCTGCAAGAAAGGTTGAGGCTCAAAAGCATGGGCGGTACGCCAAGGTAAGTAGACCGAAATCCATCTGCATCTACTACTAATCATCCACCTTGAGATATCTATCCAGAACATCTCGCTGGTATTAAGTTGCGAGTCCCACCCATAGTGTAAACTCAAAGCAACAGACAACTGCATTAAAAGAACTTTGCATAAAGTAAACAATCCTTGCACCCGCGAGTACAAGCACCGTTGTTTTCCCCCTTGTGGCAACAGCACATCCCCTAGACTCATGTTTCTGTCACTCAAGCTAGTCATCGAGGGGCATGAACCCACAATCAAGCATAACGTTCCCTCTTGGAGTTACTACCTACTACTTGGCCAAAGCAATAAACAGCAACAAAGAACATGCAAGAATTACTCAAGAACATAAATATAAGAGGTAAATCAAATATATTACTCACACACAATCTGAACATAATCTCATAATCCATCGGATCCCAGCAAACTCAACATAGCAACAGCATAAGGATTACATATGTGCCTCGATCATGTAGGGCAGCTCACGAGGTCTAATTAGTGAAGAACAAAAAGGGGAGGAGAACATCACATAGCTACTGGTCATGGACCCATGGTCCAAGGGAGACTACTCACAACTCATGCGGGAGGCGTCCATGGTGGTGGAGAGGCTCCCGGTGGTGATCCTCCCCTCCGGCAGGGTGCCGGGAAGAGTTCTCCTGGTGCTCCCGATCTTGGAAGCGCGGCGGCGGCGGAACAGAGATGAGATCACGAAAAAGGGTTCCGTCCTCGAGGGTTTCGGGACGCGGTGTAAATATATGCCAAAGGGGGGCATCAGAGGGGACCTGGGGGGCCCAGGCGCCCTGGCGGCGCGGCCTAGGGGGGGCGCCCCCTGGCCGCCTGGAGGCGTGGTGGCCCCCCTCCAGCCCTACTTTGGCCGCATGGAAGCTTCCGGAACGCTGTTTTTTTATATATTTTTCCTAGAATTTTTCTGGCAGTTTACGTAATGGGAAAACCTGAAATACAAAAAGAGCAGAAAACAGAAACTGGCACTGGGGTGTACTAAGTTAATAGGTTAGTCCAAATATGACCAAAAGTGTATGGAAGTGTATAAATATCATAGCAATATCACACAAAAGAGGCATGGAGCAAGCAGAAATTATAGATACGTTTTGGACGTATCACAAGGTTATTCTAGTCACCGTCGGATAAATGTAGCACTGGACACTTTACAGAAATTTCGTTTAGAGGCTTGCCATCGAAGTGCGCTTGCCTCAGGTAGGAACGATACTTCATCAACGAGTGCTTGAAAAGCGCAACCAGCCCTTGCTCGTCTTCACAATCTAGTTTGGTCCTCGCCTATTTAAAAGAATGAAATCTTGTGTCTTAAGTCAGCAGAAACATATGCAGCAATGACCATGAATAACATTAGTACATTACTTACGCGTAAGTTGCGGAGGAAGACTGGAAATTGTTCTGTGTCTGCGGTATAATCTTTCCATGAAGGAAAGATGCGCACAAAGTTCCTGACAACAGTATAAGCTTTGTCTTCTAAACTGGGAAGAAATGGAACATGAGTCCTATTTGGTGCAATTGGGGCTCTCTCTAGTTCGAAAAGGGATTTGGCAACTGGATTTGGTGTACTCTTTGCTGGAATGGGGGTTTTGTGTCGTAGAGCTGGTGCTATGTCAACTGGCATAATCATAATGTTTGCTGCAGTCGGGGTCTGCTGAGTTGGGGCATCAGAAATGACCAGTGTAGTAGGGCTAGAGTCTGCTAGAGTTGGGGTGTTTTGTGGGCAGGTGATATTGCAACTACACCTAATGGTATATTTGATTTATCAGGTGCCACTACCTTTTCCAAATACTTTGCTTGTGCTTGTCCACGATCAGCAATCGCCCTCTTCCTTTTGAACGTCTGATACACAAGAACACCATTTGAATGGATAAATATGGTATGATGACAGATGGAATATGTACTGAAAATGGGTAGGCAAGGCGTATTCACATACACGATGTGTAAACTAAGCTAATGGTAGTTCAACAAAGTAGAAGCAATGCAAAGCATCAGTTGCAAGATATGTGCGACAAATATAACCTTGGAAAGTTAAAGCAAGCACCTTGATAGGTGAATAAGATAAGGCATCTTCCTCTGACTCCTCCACTAGGGAGCTACATTGACTTAGGTCTCCCTCTAGCTCAGAATCACTGTTAGGATCATATTCAGAGCATGAATCTGTAGGTGAGAGCATTTGCATTGCATTGCATCCAGACTTGATTTTAGTCCCTTAATGCCAAGTTTAACAGCCATGGCATTGTTCTGCTTTATTCTTTTCATGCGCGCAAGCTCATAATCATTATGATGTTGTTCAGAATCTGAGATTCATGAAAACATGAAAAGTAGTCAGATTATCTATGGAATGCATTGCGGATTCAACTCGAAGAGTGTCTCCCTATAAACCCCTGCATATGCAAAGTTCACCCCCCAACCGTGCTGACCAGACTACACACAGAAATACAAACCCCTTATGTCTCTATAACAGGCAGACACACATTTCAAAACTGAAGTAGGAACATTAGAATCATATGAAATTCATATTTGAACAAATAAACTAAGGAATTATGAGTGACATAATGTTTAGCTTCGAGGGTGGAGTGTTGGTAGTGCGACACAAAGCAAGTAGGCAGATTTTATTCCATGTAAAAGATCGAAGCCTGTGTAAAAGCTGGAAATGACACTTTCTTTCTATACAATGCAGTGTTCGTTGCCCACACATGATGGAAGAGATCACATAGAGAAATACTATTCACTCATGTCTACGGTTGCAGTATTTAGAAACAGGGTGGTCCACCCTAAAAGAATATTGACAACAAATATGACAAGGCAAGCATAGATGTAGTGAATCAATCATTTACTTGTGAGCTTACTAGGACAACTATGCAGAATTGTAACTGCAGTAAGAGACCGTCCAAAATCTGAATCAAGAAGTTTGTCTAGCATTTATTGCTTGCAACTAATCGACGTGAATAATTGGATATTATATCGAATGAGTAAGAAAGATAAGTAAAATTGCCAACAAACCTGGCTTGCAGTAGTAATCCGGGTCAATGTCACTACGACCAACAATCCAAAATGACTAGTGTCTGTTCCTAGGGCCGGAATTTTGAAAACCCTGTGAACTTTACAGGTACTAAAGATTACCGAAATACATCTGAACCATTAAGTGTAGGTAGCACTGAGCACACAACAAACCCTAATGGCAGTCCTGCCTAATGAGTAATGAATCAATTAGAAAATGGGTGATGAGGAGTGGCTGCTGAGTGTGGAGGACTTATCTCAGGATAAATTGGGTTGGCTTAGTGGGTGTTGCACGCCTGAGCCCTGAACAGACTGTGAAGGTAGGCACGGTGGCGCGCCAGAGCAGCGGTGACGCTGTTGGGCGAGTGGCTCCTGAGCTCCTGTTAGTCCGGCGTCTCCTCCTAGAGTCATGCCGTCCGGGAACGACAAGTCGCCGGCGAGGCAGGCCGCTGGGGGCGAGTAGAGATCGGAAGCGCGCAGCAGAACAGAGGGGAATCGGGGCCTGGGACGACCCAAAATCCCAGGGTGGGCCGGCCCACCGTGGGCACCCTGTAGAGATACACACCCGAGCGGGAACATGCATTTTCGAAACTAATTTAGGAACATTTAGCTGACCAATTAAACAAATCTGTTTTAATAATATCAGATTCGTATTTGAACAACTAAGCTTGTTTAGCTTGATGGGTCGAGCAGTGCTATTATGACACGAAGCACGTATTCTGATCGTATAGTGATCATAAAAGGGGGAACCAGAGAAATGGTATTTATCAGTCATTGTTTGCTTCGAACTAAGAACTAAATTCTAAGAGCTGAAAAGAAAGTAGAGTAACCAAGTTAAGATCTATTTTCTGGTTGAGATCAAAAAGTTGAGGAGATATGAAGTACCACCTCTCTTGCGGCGCCGTGTAGGCATCGGGGGTGCGATGGCTGTTGGTGGTGTTGAAGCAGATATGCGACGGTAGACGGGTGCATCAGGGGATAAGTCCCGTTGCGGTGGAAGAGAAGGTCATGTGAGCGGCCCCGGCAAAGAGGACGACAGCACCGATGAAGCGAGAGGATGTGATGCAAGGCTCTTGGTCTGTCGTCGTGGATGAGAAACATCCATCTCTAGTAGTGGACGACGCGGTCTTGGTAGGCACTCCGGCATGGTGGAGGACGGTGGCGAAGGATGTGGTGGAGGACGGCGACGATGGATGTGGTGGAGGACGGCAGCGATGGATGGGATGGCGGACGGAGGCTGGTGTGGGGATGGTGTTCTAGCGCGGACGGTGTGTGAATGGGAAAATGGAGGGAGAGGTATTGGGAACCATGTTTTTGGGACGCGCCTATCTGAAATATGGGAAAGTTACGAACTTAGCCCCGTTTAAAATTTGGACATCTCGTCGGCTGGGGATACGACAATAATCTCGCATCTCGCCAATATTTGCCCAGAGCGATTTCGGGTGGGAGAGGGTCGTTGGCGCCCATGGTTGGTGCCCACGGTGTATGAATGGGGCTGACAGGTAGGGCGGTTGTGTCACGTCTGTGTGAAGTTACAAACCTGCCCTATTGAAAATATTTGCCTACATCGATTTCGGCCGAATCGAGTTTGTTTTGCCGCCCACCGTGTATGAATGGGGAAATGGAGGGAGAAACAGAGGTCTTTCGGGCAAGCTTGAATCAAATGTGTTTTGCCGCCCATGTTTGGCGCCCACCGTGTCGGAATGGGCTCAGAGGCGGTCGTGTCACGTCTAATTGAAGTTACTATCCTGCCCCTATTTAGAGCAGTGGAAATCGGGCTGATGGATTGTCCGTGTAATGGGTAGACAGTAATTTCCATCTCCCAAACACTTGGCTTCGGGCAGCCGACGTGGGAGTGGACATTTTGCCGCTTCTTTCGAATTTCGGGACAATAAGCATCCATGTTTACCCTGGCAACTAAATTCGAATCCATTTTGTATTCCTATACGAATCTTTATAAATCATTCTATGTATTTTATATATCTTCAAAAGGACGACAAAGATGTATTCCACTTTCATATATGAATATGGTTTACAAATGCCGATACTCAAATTCAGAAGCTAGAATCCAGTTTAAGGTGAATTCGAATATTTGGAACACTTCATGTCCAACTCAAATGTCACACGCAGCATAATGTGTACTCCCATTTAGATATGTACACAAGCGATGTATCAAGATTCAAATACCGAGTCAATCAACCAAGAATGTACAGAACTAACAGACATATAAACACTTATAGAGTATATGGATCAATAATATCAACTAACATACATAAGCCAGGCCGCTGTACTTATCTTTGCTACAACAACATCCTTTTTTTAGCCAAGCTACTACAACATCTTGGCCCTTTCCGATGTGTGCCACTTATGGTCCATCTATACTACTATTATTGTTGAATGCACATTCAGCCCGATTGGCATATTTGTAGGTCTGGCACAGCAATCAAAATGAAATGTCTCCGAGTCTTATCAATTAATACAAACTTGTGCTCAAATAAAATTACAAACCAAAAAACAAAAAACAATTATTACATGATCTCTAAAACAAATGGTTTGATTGATTACATGAACAAACAACACAAAGGTTATTCAACAATGGAAAGAACATTTCACCTATGATTTACCAAGTGGGAATTTAATTTCCTTTTTTCCTTCGGGACCTTAACAATGTGGTCAGTCTCAGCTTGCTTTGTTTTGAAATCCACCAAATATTTAATGGTTGTCTTGAGTACTGCTACTGATTGTGATGTTTGCTTCCTCAACATGTCAACTTCATATCCAAGTGCAGAAGCAGAATCTCTTTCTACCACTAGTTTAGCCTCTAGAGCATCAGCAGTTGGCAATTCATAATGCACGATTGGGCTGGTGCCACTGTTGTGGGATGATACAACGTCCATGGGGACCTCGCTCTTTGATCTTAGGCTAACCAGTTTTGCCATTAAAGTTCCGATTGGATTCAGAAAAGTTGAAGTTAGCAAAACATCTCAACTGGGAGTTATAACAGCAAACCAGTTAAACAAACAAGGAATTAAAGAGTTTCAATTCAATGCTGAAAAGTAGTTATTAACATTATTGTAACCCGTTGTTGCAGCAGCAAAGCAGTTAAACAAACAAGTAGCTATTTAAGTTCATGCAAACGGGTAATTCTTAACAGTAAGTATCAAACACATAGATAGGCGCAGTCTATAATGGGATTAACAGGCTGTGGCATTATGTAATCAGTAGCAAACTAAATTAAGCCAAGCAACGTAATTGAACAATTTTCCAATAAGTGGCTAACTAAAATTCCGAGAAGCGGATAACTGAACTTACGCTAGTTCTTTGTACAGGCACACTGCAACTTCTTTTTCACTTACAAGGTTGTACGAAGGAGTCCATGGCATCAATTGTTTGGATACGCAGTCCCAATACTTCTTTCTTCCCACACTGCACTGGTAAGTCGAATGGTTAATCTGGTAAGATGTTGCATCCTTGATATGTTATATGAGGATGTGTAGTCAGACTAGTTGTAGCCACACACATCACACTGGCTTTTACTGTATATTTCATGCAATTACTTTTGGCATATCGAGATCTAAGCAATCTACAATAGGATGAAAAGACCGGCATCCTTCACATTATTGGCGAACTCAGTTTATAGAAATAAGCAATTCAACCATTCTGTGAGCAAATCAAAAGCGCCACTGGAATATTTTTCACTACCCCTATCATACACGCAAAAGGGGCGACCCCACCATAGGGGCTGGTATGGGCGGCCGCCTAAGTGGCTTGAAAGTGTGCGCCTAGTTTGAGTCGTCCAGGTTGGCCCAGGCTAGTTTTGTTTGTCCCAACGCACAAGAAGGCAATGTAAAAAATGAAGAAAAATGTTTGAATTTGGATAGGCCAATGACATAAGTGCAAGGCAGGCCCTATAGCAGGCTCGCAGCCCAAACGAGCGCCTCCCATATTGATCGACAGCAGGAAAAAACCCAATTCATCCGCTCCAGCCTCCAGTCTGGTTCGCTCCTAACCTAGCCGCCACTGGACAGACCGACATAGGACTTCCTCGTGCCCTCATTGGAGGGTGGTTGCCTGGCTTCAAGCGAACGGAAGGACAGGAAGATGAAGATCCAACCCTGGGTGTAGCCTGCATGGGAGGCAGCGGCGGCAGCACGGGCATGGCATCGAGCTTGCGCAAATGTACAGTCGCGGCTTGCAAGAGTAGCATGCGCAACGAGCAGGTACATCACATCCCCGATTATATCTAATTCAACTCTTCATTTTCTGGCCAATAGTTAAACCTGACGGTGTTGTAAAACTGCTTGTATGCAGGGAATCTATGAGAAAATGAAACCAATTTCTACTTATTTTATAACTCCCCCAATCAATACTGATCTGACTGGATCTGATGAATCTAATCAAGTTTCCGGTGCAAACATCCAACTCATGTTGTTCTTGAGCCTGAAGTGTCTAATGAACAGACTGGTAATGAAGATTTTGATGCAAACATTTTACATGCTCCTGGTGATGAACATATAGTGTCTAATGAGGCATCTAATGCAAGCATTTTGCAAGCTCCCATTGAAGGATTTAGTCTCTAATGATGATCTGCTATGTTGAGAGAGACATAGAGATTTGCAGGCATTGATGACAAGCAAATTATAGTGCATTTTCATGGCTTGAGGAAACGTCGAGGCCATCTACCAGAAAGTCCCCGTATCATGACAACGTAGCATAAATACTTTTCTAATCTGTTGTTTGAAACTATTGGCATACATGTGCAGGATAGATATATTGATATGCAGTTTGCGCACTGGTTATAGGTGCAATTACCCTTCGATAATTTCATCCAGAGAACGAATAATTCAAGCAGGTACATACCATGTTTGTAGTCCTTGTACACCATGTTGCATTTTGTGTTTTTTTGTGCTTGCATCATTTAGTGTTTATAATCTGAACTACTTTGGATCATTAGTTGGTTTTGAAAGTGCATGTAGCTTCACATTTCTCAAGTTATGTTGATTTCGGGAGTGCAAGTGCCTTCGTATTTTTTAAGTTAATTGTTCGCCCCTGGTAACTTGAATTTGTGGATCCGCCACTGCACACAAATCATACATGAATGCCAGTACGAATTAAATGAAATGCAGGGACTTACGCTAGCTCGTTGTACACGCTCACTGCACCTCTGCTTGCGCTTGGGATGTTCCATGTACAAGTCCATGTTACCACTTGCTTGGATGTGCAAGCCTTGTGCTCCTTGCATCCCCCTCTGCATTTTTGACACGATGAATGGTTGATCAGATAAGAGGAATCGACCTTGCTGTTGTACCAGAGGACAGATACTTACAAGGTTATACGGGTGTGCAGGATGTGTACCAGATCCTGTAGCGCCATCATGCTTCGCTAAAAAATGGCTTGCTTGTTTCAGATGATATCTCCAGAAGAAATAAGAGTTAAAGTCAGAGTTGGATAGGCGTGTAAGCTAAGAGAGCAGTGAAAGAATATCCAAACATCATCGAAACAGTGCACAAGGGAGTGATGTGTGGATACCTAGTTCGGGCCGGTGTTTGGGCATGCTCGCCTAGCTAGAGTGCGGGTCACTTCACAGCCGCAGAGGGTGATGCACTGGCGTTGACTGGCCGCGCACGGATGCAGATCTTGAGTGGCAGCAGAGCGCTATGATGTGGTGGACGAGACCGTTGGTGAAGCCTTAGCGGCCTCAGGAGGCGGAGGCGCGATGATGTGCTCCGTGATCCCCGGTGAGCTGGGAGACGGCGTCGGTGAAGCGCACCTGATGCGGTGGAAGTCGGTGGCTGTGAGGCACGTCGGTTGCGGTGGCCGACGTTGTCGGTGGACCACCCGGTGCGGTGGACGAGGGCGTAGACGAGGTTGCTCCAGTGCGGTGGTGAAGCGCGACCATCGTCTTCGTCGTCGTTGTCCGGCACAGAGGTGGGGAAAGAGACAAGACAAGGGGCGATTCGAACTTTGCTAGTGTTGGCGGCGAATTAGGGATTTGAACAATCTGGGCGCGGAAGGGAACGGTGGAGAAGGGAGATTTTGCAGGGCTCGAATTGGGGCCGCAAGATATTTCAATCCGAAACGTGGAAGCGCGAACTTATTTTGCCGTCCGACACACGCGACCACCACGACACGACCCTGGTCTGCCTGGTGCGCCTACATTTGAGAATGCAAACGAATCTTCTTTCATTTGCAAACGAATCTGTATGTATTACCATGCCCGTGTTTTCCTTGCAATAATTAGTCATTCGAAACGAGATACTATAAATTAATTAATGAGGAGTTATTTGAAAAAAAATCGAAATGGTATCCATGGTATCCACGCTAGCGTGGATTAGAGTGTGTGTCACATAATTAGTTATTTGAATTAGAGTGTGTGTCACATAGCGATCTCCAATTCTAACGTGGATTTCGCATTTTAGTGTATCCATGCTACTTTTTTAATACAAATTCATATGTATATGATGAACACCATGGTAGTGAGAAAACTTTTGGATGGAATCAAACATATGACCTACAAAATAGCACAACAAATCGAATCAATGTCAGCTTTCCGAAACCTAGTATGGCACGAATTCGAAATAATTACCCATATGCATGGTCCTCAGTTCAAATCATACAATGTACACCGAATTGAAACATCGATATTAAGTATCGTACTATCTACATTCAAATGTTGTTTTTA
>LR738715.1:242381925-242400732 GCA_902687465.1 Secale cereale | reverse complement strand
ATCACCGTAGCATCTAAGATGAAGGAGGACATCATATTCTCATGTATGTAAGAATATCATATGCTACCACACCTTAGATGCTTTGGTGATACAAGCTCTTCAGAGCCGTTGGATTTGTGACCCAACACCTCCTCGGTAGTTCGAATGGTTTTTTGCAGAAAAGCCCCCAAAGAGTTCGGCCATTGCTTACAAGCACAAAGACTGCTCAGATGCCATTGGATCTCAGATCAAACGACCTCGAAGCTCGTATCACCATAGCAGCCAAGTTGCGCGAGCACCTTATGTTTTCTCGCACGGGAGAATATGAGGTGCTCCCACACCGTAGATTCTATGGTGATACGAGTTCACGGAGATCTAACAGCCCACAGTAGGAGGTTTGAATGTTTTTGCAATATACGTCTGAGATAGTTTGGGAATTGCGCAGAAAGTACAAGTACTACGCATGTGCCATCTGATCACTGATCATACGAACTAGATGCTCATATCACCGTAGCGGGTAATTAAGCTACATGGAGCACCTAATATGAGCAACGGGCAGCCGTTGGATCCAAGATGCAGCGGCACACACGAGGCCTGAATGTTTTATTTGCAAAAAAACCTTTGGAGAGTTTGGAAATTGCGCATAATTACAAAGACTACTCCCAAGCCATTGGATCTCACTTCCAACAGTGTACAAACTCGTATCACCATAGCATCTAAGCTGCGGGGTGGATGTGATATTCTATACCGCTGTCATTTTTGTTCATAAACTTGCAAAATACGTGTAACTTGTGTCGTTACTTGTCTAACCGTGCAAAGTGTTTGTTCAAAAAAAAAACCATCCTACACTGAAATATCGAAACAACACATGGGGGTCCCACTTGTCATTAATCAAATTTGGACCTAAAACTAACAAATATGAAAGAGGAGATTGGAACTGGCAACCTGGACTACAAAGCGTAAGTCGATAGCCTGAAACAACAACGGTTGTTGGCTTTGTCCCATAACTTGATTTTATACAGTATCACGTTGAGTAGAGTAGATGGAATGCCTCGTAAACACGTGCATGACCGCTGACTCACTTACTGGTGGGTCCCAAGTCTGCGATCTCTCTCTTCTCTCCATCGTCTAACCTTTGCACGGGCACACACGAAGAGCAGCACTAGCTTGCCGTGGTGTTATTACAACTAAAAGAAAAAGCTTGGAAAATAGAAGAATCGCCTAGAACAAGAGACGTTGTGGCTGGTCGAGACGGAGCTAACCACACCTATCCTCCGTGCCATGTTAGCATGATGAAGCTGTGTGGCTAGTGGGGTGTTTTCGACCGACTGGCTAGGTCCCGAGGTCGAACCATATGCACTACGTCTGATACAGTAAAATTTTACACGCACATTTTTCCTCCGTGCCGAGACATGGCACACCCTACCGCGCGGTTTCGGGGTCCTCCCGGGTGGTGCACGCATATATTCTTCCTAGCCTGGGACGCCCTACCGCGTGTTTTCGCCGAAGCAAGTAAATGAGTCGTCAAATCATGAAAGACCACTTTTCCTGCGGAGTACATCAGTGAAGCACGGTGGCTAGCTAGTTGGGCTAGTTCGACCGATTAGCTAGGCCGCCGCCACATTTTTTTCACCCCTTTTTTTATCTACTTGCTGGCAGGTAAATTTAAATATCCACCGCGACGTTGCTCTGGTGTTTGAGTGCAGCAGGATTTTTAATATTTTGATTGACGTGAGTAGGCGCGGCAGCAATTAGTCACGATGACTCCGCCTGTAAAACCCACTGCTCCCTGATGTGAGAAGTCGTCGATTGGTGTTTTACCATGGTGAAAACCAAAAGATTACCCGCTCCTCGGCTGGCTCCTTCCGGCTTCCTGTAGATTGCATTGCCTTCAGCCGTTTTTTCCCTACATCACCAACGTCCTGCGCCTCGAGAAGCAGAGGGACTTCAGTAGTGTTTAGGCGCCCTCTGCATGGGCATGTCCATGTCTCGGCGAAACATGACCGTTGGATCAAACACAGACAATGCAGATCAGTCACTGTAGCACAAAGCGTGTGGGTGTGTTTGGTTGCATTCTCATCTCAATATACTCCTCTATCTAGGTGTGTAAGAGACGTGTGCCGTGCATGCTTTCAATGACTTGAGACGTGGGCCGTGCATGCTTTCAATGACTTGAGACTAATAAACATGACATGCAGTGCAATGCTAATAAACCAAATAATCTCAAAACACTTAGGCATGGTACAGTAACTCCCTCCCCGTTTCTTGTTTTGTGACATATCAACCAATAAGAGACGTGGGCCGTGCATGCTTTCAATGACTTGAGACTAATAAACATGACATGCAGTGCAATGCTATTAATTAGCAAAAACACATTAAGTTTTCTCGTTTTCCTCTTCGCCTTGGTCGGAGTACTCTCCGTGCGCTGTAGACCTAGTTCTGTTAACATTGATCTCACTGTTCATTCTCGACCGGGCAGTCGAGAAAGCGGTACTATGTTACCACATTACTGTTCATATAGTTGACATGCGCACAACATCATTTGTTGTCGTCATATCTTACTACACTAGCAACAAGATTATGTAGACGTATGAACCACTACACATGCCTAGTAGTAGGAGCACTGTGTATGTTCAAGTGGCTGTCGTGCTTCGCACTCCTCCGTCGTAAGAGTGGAAACGCTTGTTGTAATCATTTTTTTCTTCAAAAAATAGTGGACACGCTCTACGGTGCGGATCCTCCTCCACCCATGCACTAAATTACTCACTTTCACCGACATGTGGGCCAGCCAGCATCGGGGTCCACCAGCCATGCAGTAAATTACTCCATAGAAGAGTGACAGTAGACTACCCCGATCGAAGCGCCGCAGTAATGCCCAATGAGGCATCAAATCACAAAACCCCCCTTCTTTGCAGCAGTAAGTTGGACGGACAAAGCAACCATCATTTCACTCTTCTCTCTCAGCTTCCTCTCTACCCAACTCACTTCTCCCTCATCTTGTTCCTCATTTCTTCAAGAAAACCCCGACCCGCTTCTGCCATTGTTCTTCTCTCCCAAAGAAGGAAAGATGAGCGCATCAATGGTGTTGATTCTGGCCAAGGCCCGGTCTTGCAACCCCGAGACTGATCCTATAACTCCCTCTCTTTTCTTCTTTTGGGTTTGTGATTATGGTTTCTTTTCTTTTACTTCTATTCGACAGTTTCTTGATGGACGCTGGAGCACCGGCCAAAGTGATGTCTATGGCTCTAGCCAAAAACGTCGAGGCTCATGGTACGAAGAAGCGCAAGCACCCCACTGAGACTACCGCAGACAAGCTCAAAGCCATCGCCCTATCCAAGCCCCCCTCTCCGAGATCCCTCATTAAGCAAGTCTAGGTAATATCTCTTCTTGACGATCTTTTTCTCGATCTTGATCGTGTTTTTTCATCTAACATGCAGTACTAGTACTAGTAGTACAACTTTCTGGGTGATCTTGCATGTGATTTTTGTGTGCCAAATGACGGTTCTAAATTCCTCTTTTGACCAAAACATGCGAGAGGTTGACACTGATTTCTTATAGATTAATTTCAACTACTAATTTATGAACATCAATGCTACTGTACCTTTGAAGAGGGTATATTTGCCTCAGTAACTTTTGTTATGGATATTGGAAGTAATCCCGCTGCTCTCATGCCTTTGAAGACATGTTCTAGTGTCTTTGTTCACTCATTTCTGTGCGTATATGTAGTCATATATGGAGTATAATATCGAAAATCATCTTATATTTCTAAACAGAGGTAGTAATAAAATATGGTTTCTGTTTGAATTAGAACCAGGTACGTGGTGGAGATGAAGTTCTCAAAGTCATGTCGTGTGAACTGGAAGACCTGAGGATGAATTCTACTGCTAAACTATCCAGCTAATGTGTCCTTGTCGCCACGTGTCCTGAACTAGTGTTTTCCTGTAGCATTGTTGTCAAGCGTGTTCTCGAGATTGTACTTGACCACAACAATTTACTGGTTGTGCCTTCGATTACGAAGGGTGTGGTTCTTGTAAAGCTTCCCAACAAATCTGATGCGGCCTGTCTTCATCATCATGTTTATGAGTGAAAAGACCACTCTGTTAGGTTCTCCAAGGTTGTCGAGATGGTGATGATGCATGTAGACATCTCTCACGAAGTCCATGGCCTAGTCAGTTATGCGGGGTTCATCCCGTAGGTCGATGGCAAGAAATAGTCTGCAGAGTTTAATTAGTGCAACTTTGCTTGTCTGTAGTAAGTACTATTGTTCAGTACTTGATTTGTGTTTGTGAACCATGTATTGTTTATTACTACTGCCGCTTTTGGTGTGTGGTCAGTCCTGAGAACGGTCTATGTTAATGTCCATCCACTCAATTCAGTCTGTATATTTTGAAGTATCCATATCATCTTTTTTGTGAGGACGCTTTATCAATTATGGTTACACTCCAATATATGTATGCATTGCAGGGTTTATCGCACCCACCAGGATTTCCAGTCCCATGGATGTTCGGTCCATACGATTTGTCACGGCCTTTGGACTGTCCTGCTTGTGGGAGTAGGCGGGGCCCCTGCATGCCACTCGTAGTTGGACGATCAATCTTCTATTTAGTACTTCAACATAGTGATTTCCTGGTAAGGATTCACTCGTGTCACATCAAGTAAATCTTATTGATTTACTGTCTAAATCTTATTGATTTAATGTCATGTTTTCTTTCTTTTCCTGCAATTTTACGATGCAGGTTTTTCCATGTGACATTCATCACATAATAAACCGTTTGGTTTGCTCTACGATGGCTATTTTTGCAGGTTTCAGTTTTTATGTCGTGTCAGTAACGAAGGCATTGCCCATCACTTATATTACTGGAAAAAATTGGATCAGTCTGTTGTTTGAGTACAAGCTGAATCCCCATGATGAACTGCGGTTTGGTTTAACAAAACGCCACAATTAGTCCTACTCGCGTTTAAAAGAAATGAGGAAAAAAACTAGATCACGGTCACGAAGCCTAGTCAAGTTAGAAAGCTGATCATAGCAGACCAGACACGATCGCCGCTGTCTCGCACATCGGTACCACCTTCAGCAACGGATCGAGCACCGGCAGTTGCTCTAGCACTGACAGCGGCAGCAGCTCAGTATGATCCAGCTGAGGATTGGGCACCGATCACGTCAGTGGATCAGGCTGATCTATCGGAGGATCGGGCATCGACACCGGCACCTGCTCCGACCCCGGCACCAGCTCTACAAGGAGCACCATCTCCGGTAGCAGCAGCGGCTTCGGCACCTGCACCAACACTTGCACTTGCATCTGCTCTGGCCGGTGCAGCGGCAACAGACTGGGCTGCAGTTCGCACTTCATATACCAAAGTCCTTACAAAAACCGACATGTCCACCTTCTTGGTAAGCATTGGCCGCCCAAGTGTTTCGTTCTTTTTTCTTTCCATGTTGTTTCGCATGATTCACTATGTTGATCTAACTGTTTGGGTATGTCTTCTTGTTTGCAAACAGAGAACTCCTAGAGCAACGAGGGAGTCGTTCAACAATCCGGGCGACAGCGGCCAAGTTTCTCTTACCATGCGCAGCCTTGGTGTGAATGAACCTACTCAATATACCGTAAGTACAAAGGATGGTCGCATGATGATTGATGCCAAATGATGGTCAAGGTTCAAATCTATATCATATCTTGCGGTAGGGGATGATCTCAAAATCGAACTTTCTCGGCAAGGAGAGCTGGTCCAAATCAACTTTGAAATTCTTCAGTAGCAGCACGCAACTGCCGAACTAATCTATCCTACGAGAGATTTTGATGTAATAGTCTGGCATGGTGAAACAAGTGTCCTGTGTGTATAAGTAATACGACAATATTATTTATCACATGTTATATCGTTGATAGAATTGCAACTCTCATTGCTGGTTAGGAACTGTCGTTTGATTTCATTCCAACAAGTATCGTGCTTTATTCAATTTTGTGTATTCGCCTTGCGACAGCATCTAAAACCAGCGTCGTACCGATCGCTTGCAATATGAAAAGCGTTGAGGTAGAACACATGGGCCCCCAAACATGCAGGGTGGGCCTGTGGCCCAACTCCAGAACCGTGAGCCTGTCTGAGTATTATATTCTCAGCTGAACCCCCATAATTGTCTCAAAAAAAATCTCTCGGTAGACACACCCCGGTCGTAGTGCCGCAGTAATGCCCAATGAGCTATCAAATCACAAACCCCCCTTTCCAGCTTTAGCAGTAAGCTGGACGGACGAAGCGGCAATATTTCACTGGGCCTGAAACCCCTTCTCCCACGTCTGCTTGTTCAGAAAAAAACCTCTTGGCGATTGCATAGGGTTTTCTCATGGAGAACCAGGTACGAATTCTTCACCCATCCCCGATAAATCCAAGTCCCTTGGTCGCGGGTAATCCTAGGATGGCAGCCACCGCCGTTGTTGCATTTTTCTTCCTACTGAATCTAGTGTGTTTCATTTGCAGTGCCCAAAGTGCGAGGACCCTACAGGTCTCTGCGCCCTCGGCGAGACGCCACACTTGTTCCTTCTCATCCTAACACGGGATTTTAAAACGCGCACAGTATGTTCCTAGAATCCTATTTTCTATCCAGGAGGGTGGGTTTTTTTTGAACATGTTGTCGACTAATTTGGAAATTTGGGTTGCTATATTTGGATAAAAGGTACTACCAGTACGATGATCAACACTGACGTGAAGGAGGAAGTTATTTCTAGATTTGGATAGGGAATACATTGTGTTCTCATATTATTTTTCCTACAGTGCATCATTTGCTCTGCCAGAACACATGTACTCAAGATGCTCGGCCTTGCCATAACTGAATACACCAGTTTAATGGTCACAGTGAAGACAAGCCATGGATATAAGTTCCGAGTTCGGTTCATGAACCAAGAAGATCGTTGATTTTTTTATGGCTGAACTTGGATAAACTTTCTCAACTGTAACGGACTGAAAGTTGGCGCACGAATGTTGATGGAAATAGCATAACCTGGTCCCATCTTCACTGCGATCTTCCACCCTGACGTTGTTCCAATTGTTCATCCATGTTAGTATCTGGTTCTTGCTTGTTGCCTCGATTACTTCTTAATCCACCTATTTTGACTAACTAATCACAATTTAACTTTAGAAGTAGCAACGAATCTCTCACGAAGATGCTACTTCTAACTAATATTTTCTTATAATTGGTGGCACGTGTAGGTTTTTTCAGAGTTAAGCAGGCTACTCGTTTGTTATTCTATAACAACTCGGCTGTTACTGATGGCACTGAAGTTGACTGGGACGACATCCACAAGTTCCTACACTTTATTGATCGTCTTGAGGTCCTTGGGGGCGTTTCAATGGTGGAAGGCCACGTGGGATATGTGTGCCACTGCTGCACTCGTTGAAGAGGTCCAACTGCGTCGAGAAACTTTGGTACGAGCTGTTTTTTGTTATATATGTTGTTCATAAACTATTGCTTATACACGGTTTTACAGCTGTGATCTTCTTGAAAAAGAAACTGCCCGGTTCTATTGTTCCTATACAGATGCCTGACCATGGTCGGGTCAGACTTGCGCTTGGTCACAATATGATGTTTATGTCGACCTACTCCATTCCCCTTGGAGGTGAAAAGATACTTATTCATGGGTGGTCTCAAATAATGAAGGCCCGTCCATCTTGGAGAATAGGACAGAAGATTATGTTCCTGCTTTTCCATGTCTCTAAAGCGAATATCCTGTTTCTTGACCACATTGCGAGATGAAGCCGCTTTCATAAGGTTGTGGGTGCGCGGGGTGGTGCCTGGGCCTTGTCCTGGGGCTTGGCGGTCTAACCCTTGGTTAGCTATATGCAAAGTAGCACTGTTCGAGGCGTGCTTTGTACGATTGAACCTGTATAAGTACTTATACTGCTTTCAGCTATGGTTGTTAAGCGCCCCTGCTGGTTTCAGTTAAGGTTGTTAAGTACTCCTGCTGATTTTACAATTTGTCGTGTTTCTTTAGTCCTGTCTTCCTCCAGCCGCCAAAACCAAACCAGCGCCGGCGGGGCCGCCTGCTTCCACCTCCCACGGCTGGCTGCGCCTCAGCGCACACATCGCCGCCCCACCATCTCCTAAATCGTTAACACCGACGTCCGAGGCCTCGCCGTCGTCCTCCACGCGCTTTGGTGCACTCGATGTGGCGCCGCCCTCTCGCGTTGTCAACATGGTCAACAAACAACAGGAATCGGCAGAAGTATGTGGAGAGGATGATAGTACGGGCCCACCATGTCAGCGTATGGAAAAATAAAATGCTTCCTCCTAGTGTTTTCCTGACATCTGGGACCCACGACATTGTGAGCATATATAGTCAATAGACAAGAGAACATCACAAGATCGGCTGACACCTGGGACGTAGCTGCTCGAGCAGTATTTTTTTTGTTATTGTTGAGACAGAGCAGGGTTTGAACTGGGTTGTGGCCCGTCTAGCCCAGGCTTATATTTTATGTTCCCCATGTGACCAGCCCAGCTATTTTTTCTTTGTGAAAATGAGCCTAGTTTATTTTTTTCTGAAGAATACCCAATCCAGGCCTATTTATTTTTCTACGCCCTGATGGGCTGCAACTCTTTCAAGACGCCTCCAAATCTTGAAAGTAATATGAAATTGGCTGTAAATATAAAACCAGATGCCAAATTGGCAATTACTTTATAATTTCTGAAATTTTTCACATATTCAGATTCCTGTTTCACTCGGCATTAACAGAATTTAAATATATCTTCAAAGTACTTTAATTCTGGCTCGACATTTCGGTATTAAAAATAGTTTGAAACCCACAGAAATATGCAAAATTGGCCCTGGCCAACCAAAAAAACGGACTGCAATAAATTGCATCAGAAGTCGCAATGAGCTATATATAAATTACTAAAAAAAGAGGGAATGGTCTGACTTATGGGCCAATTAAGTTGACGCGTATGCAAGATTTTTTTAGTTATTATATACGTCAACAAACGATTCTAGCAGACGTAACCGTTGGATGTCAATCCAACGGCCGTCGTGTTTCTTCAATCTCTGATCTTCTTGCTCCAGCCGCCAAATCCAGCGCCGGCGGGACCGCCTGCTCCCGCCTCCCGTGCCCTCACCGCCCCCTACTACTCCCACAGCTGGCCAGGGCATCCCTCTACTCACCCACACCACATGTTATTCTGCGGCGACGGCAGCCTCACACCACAGCCGAACCAGTGAAACCTCGTACTCCTCTCCGCATGGGCATCCATTGTCACGTCTTCCCCGGCTCCGCGTCGTCCCCTTCCTAGGCCTCGCCGTCGTCCACCGCCCTGGTGCTCTCGGCGTGGCGTGGTCAACGTGGGCAAGGAACGGCTTCCATCGGACGTGGACTGTACGTGGAGAGGCTGACAACTGGGTCCACGGCCGCAACAAGGAAGTGCCTCCTTATTACGCGCAAAATAATTATTCCTCCACCTGACAGCGGGGACCCACCGGATGGGCCACCGTATTTTGCGAAAAAACGTTTCCCCCTGACAGTTGGGACCCACCGGACGGGTCACTGTATTTCGCGAAAAATACATTCCCTCCGCTGTCAGCTCGGACCCACCGGAAGTGCCTCCTTATTGCGCATAAAAAAATGAATACTCCCCCTACTAGTTGGGACTCACCTTGGTGGGTGGCTGACTTGTGGGCCTACTAAGTTGACGGGGACGGAGTGCTTGGTCAACTTAGTCAATATGAACGATTCTAGCTCCAGTGACCATACGATGTCCATCCAACGGCTGTAGTGCTTCTTCAACCTCTGGTCTTCTTGCTCCAGCCGCCCAAAGCAGCGCCGGTCGTGTCGAATGCTCCTGCCTCTCGTGGTCGGCTGTGCTGTCGCGGAGGCCTCACCGCCCCCTACTATTCACACCGTTGGCCAGGCCCTGCGGCGACGGCAGCCTCACACCGCAGCCGAACCAATGAACCCTCGTAATCCTCTCCGCGCGGGCTTCCACTGCCGGGTCTTCCCCGGCTCCGCGTCGTCCCCTTCCTAGGCCTCGCCATTGGCCACCGCCCTGGTGCTCTCGGCGCGGCATGGTCAACGTGGTCAAGGAACGACTTCCATCGGAAGAGTACTATACGTGGAGAGGCTGACAGCTGGGTCCACGGCAGCCGCAAGGAAGTGCCTCCTTATTACGCAGAAAATAATTATTCCTCCACCTGACAGCAGGGACCCACCGGACAGGCCACCGTATTTGGTGAAAAAAGCATTTCCCCCCTGACTGCTAGGACCCACCGGACGGGCCACCGTATTGCGCGAAAAAAACATTCCCCCCGCTATCAGCTCGGACCCACAGGAAGTGCCTCCTTATTACGCACAAAAAAATGAATACTCCCCCTGCTAGCTGGGACCCAATATAGTGGGAGGCTGACTTGTGGGCCTACTAAGTTGACGGGGACAGAGGACTTTGTCAACTTAGCCAATATGCATGATTCTAGCTCCATTGACCGTACGATGTCCATCCAACGGCCGTAGTGCTTCTTTAACCTCTGGTCATCTTGCTCTAGCCGCCCAAATCAGCATCGGTTGTGCCTCGTGCTCCTGCCTCCCGTGGCCGGCTGCGATTCCGCGGAGGCATCGCCACCCCCTACTATTCCCACCGCTGGCCAGGCCCTGCGGCGACGGCAGCCTCACACCGCAGCCAAACCAGTGAACCCTCGTACTCCTCTCCACGCGGGCTTCCACTGCCGCGTCTTCCCCGGCTCTGCGTCGTCCCCTTCCTAGGCCTCGCCGTCGTCCACCGCCCTGGTGCTCTCGGTGCGGCGTGGTCAAGGAACAACTTCCATCGGAAAAGTACTGTACGTGGAGAGGCTGACAGCTGGGTCCACGGCAGCCGCAAGGAAGTGCCTCCTTATTACGCGGAAAATAATTATTCCTCCACCTGATAGCAGGGACCCATCGGACGGGCCATCGTATTTGGCAAAAAACATTTCCCCCTGACTGCTGGGACGCACTGGACAGGCCACCGTATTGCGCGGAAAAACGTTCCCCCGCTGTCAGCTCGTACCCACCGCAAGTGCCTCCTTATTACGCAAAAAAAATGAATACTCCCCCTGCTGGTTAGGACCCACCTTGGTGGGAGACTGACTTGTGGGCCTACTAAGTTGACGGGGACGGTGTGCTTTGTCAACTTAGTCAATATGAACGATTCTACCTCCAGTGACCATATGATGTCCATCCAACGGCCATAGTGCTTCTTCAACCTCTGGTCTTGTTGTTCCAGCCGCCCAAAGTAGCGCCGGTCGTGCCGCATGGTCCTGCCTCTCGTGGCCGGCTGTGCTGCCGCGGAGGCCTCACCGCCCCCTACTATTCTGACTGCTGGCCAGTCCATCCCTCTACTCACCCACACCCCCTTATTCTGCGGCGACGACAGCCTCACACCGCAGCGAACCAGTGAACCCTCGTACTCCTCTACACGTGGGCATCCACTGCCGCGTCTTCCCCGGCTCCGCGTCGTCCCCTTCCTAGGCCTCGCCGTCGTCCACTGCCCTGGTGCTTGATGATGTTACAGACCTAGGGTAGGGTCACATGCCTGACCCAGGTACCCCACCCAAGGTCACTACCCCAGAAGCTGAAATGACAATTCGAAGACAGCAAGGTCGGTCGACTGTGGCGGCCCAAGAGGACATATCACTCGACCGAACACCCCCTCCCAGATGAGTCAACTCCACTCGACCATTCAAAGACACTCGACCCCTGAAGGTCAAAGGTCCCGTAGGACAGCAACGGTCTGGCATTCATTCTATGACAATGAATGCCTTTACCACTCTTTATTGTAGGCGTTATCAGTAACGCCCTGCCTTTATGTACATTGAACCCTTTGTAACATGCGGATGGCTGGGGTCCTGGTGCACTCTATATAAGCCACCCCCTCCTCCAGTACAAGGGTTCGCACCCCCTGTAACTCAAACACCCATATACATTCCAGTCGACCGCCTCAGGGAACCGAGACGTAGGGCTTTTACTTCCTCCGAGAAGGGCCTGAACTCGTAAACATCTTGCATACAATCTCACCATAGCTAGGACCTTGCCTCCTCTTACGTACCCCCTACTCGTACTGTCAGACTTAGAACCACGACAGTTGGCGCCCACCGTGGGGCAGGTGTCTTAGCGACTTCCGGTGAGGTTGCAAACTTTTCTCCGACCTCTATCATCATGGTTTCCGGCGGTGGTCTGGCGCTGGGCCGCGAGATCCGACTCGGCGTGCTCGTCTTCATCACCGACGACTCCGCTTGGCTCCAGGAGGCCACCCTCGATGTCGAGGCATTGCCCGTCCGCGGGGCCGCGCACTTCCGTGCCAGCGCCTGCAGCGTCCTTCTCCGACAGCCGTCGACTCAGTACCGGCCGGCTCCTTCATCATCTATCGTCCCCGCTGGACGCCGCTGCAAGCGATCTAGTCGCTCGCGGCTCCAGCGGTGGGTGAAACACGCGGTGGCCCGCCAGACGGCCACCCCTCAAGTTGCGGCCATCGAGACCGACGAATACCTCTACGGGCCGGTCAATCCGTCGATTGAGCCCGCAGATTTGCTTTCCGAGTGCGGGAGCAGCGATCCCGTAGCCGAAGTTCTCATGGTTGACTCACGTCGCAGTCCGCCAGGATACCCTCACGGCAGAGACGGCACCAGCGGCAACGGTCAATCATTCGACCACGACGGGTACATTCCCCAACCCCTCACTGTCGAGCAGAGGGACGAGCTCTGCCACTGCAATGAAGATGCACTTTTCACCCCTATCGTGGGAGACTCCCTAGAGGCTCGGGCCCTGGAAGCCACACGCCTAGCCACCGTGGCTGAGCGCGCGCGACTGGAGAATATCCAGCGCTCACTCGACGAACAGGCCCGCCGACTGATTCTTGAATCCAGTCGACGGCCGCGGCAGTCGTTCCCACGCGAGACTCAGGTGTTCCGGACGCCCGTCCAGAACCTTGAAGCCGCGGCTCGCATTGCGGATTCTATCCAGCCGTCTCAGTTGGAGGCTGGGAGAGGCTTGCGGCAGATCCGGGCGCTGCTCCGGACGGCAGGAGAGCAGAACGCGGCTGTCTCTCAGTCGAGTAATAGGATTCACAGCAGATTAGTGGCGGCGGACACTGTTTGGTCAGCTCAGAGCCCAAGATCGCCCCCGAGGCGTGAAGACCATGGGCCCCGTCAAGACCGGCATCTGGGTCGGAATGATGAGCAGTATGATCGTCGACCCAGTCACAATGACCGCCGTCAAGTGCCTATGTCTCCTCCGGGAAGCGGATCGTACTTGCCCAGGCGACACAAAAGCAGGCGCTTGGGCGACGACGAGCGGAGGATTCCCCCAGATCCCAGAAGGCCCGGCTTTGATGCAAGATTTATTCTTGTGCAGGGGCTGGTTGACAGGAACAGAGCGTACAGAGAAGAGCAAGGCAGAGATCGTCCGAGTGGAAGCCGAGCGTCTGTCTCTGGGCCCGAATGCTTTAGCAGTGCCATCAGGGCCGCTGAGATCCCCCCAAACTTTAGGTTGGCGGTGGGAGAGAGTAAGTTCACCGGCGAGTCAAAGCCAAATACCTGGCTCGAAGATTACCGAGTGGTTGTGCAGATCGGTAGCGGCAATGATGACGGGGCCATGAAGCACCTTCCCCTGATGTTAGGCGGCTCGGCCCGGGCGTGGCTAAATCAGTTGGCCCCTGGGAGCATTTACAGATGGGAAGAGCTGGCCCGAGTGTTTATCAGGACCTTCGAAGGCACCTGCAAACGGCCCGCAAGGCTTGCGGAGTAGCAACATTGCATATAGAAGCCGAATGAGACCCTGAGAGATTACATCCAAAGGTGGACCACCTTGCATCACACGGTGGAGAACGTATCCGAGCACCAAGAAGTATGCGCCTTCAAGGAGGGCGTGCGGTACAGAGAGCTAAACCTGAAGTTTGGTCGAACGGGAGATATGTCCCTGTCCCGGATGATGGAAATAGCCAGTCGGTATGCCAATGGAGAGGCCGATCAACTCCGCATTGGCAAGAAACCAGTCGGTCAAGATGACCAGAACTCCAATAGGAAACCTAAGCGCAAGGCCGAGCCGGCAGCTCAAGGCGAAGCCGCAGTTGTTAACCAAGGAAAGGGCAAAGGAAAGCCTAAGGGGCCTTGGGTCCCCAAGAAAGTGAAAGATCAAGCAGGAAATGACGTGCTCGACCTGCCTTGTCCTATCCACACGAAGAAAGATGAAGAGGGGAACTTGGTTTATCCCAAGCACACCACTCGACAGTGCCGGCTCCTGATCCAGAATTTCCAGAAAGATCAATCAACTGAGAAAGAAAAGGAATCAGAGGGCACCGAAGACAAAGAAGGGGATGGAGGTTACCCCCAGATTAACTCCACCTTGATGATTTTTGCTAACGTTGAAAGCAAAAGTCGACTGAAAGTTATCAACAGAGAAGTTAACATGGTTGCCCCTGCAACAACGACGTATCTGAAATGGTCCAAGACCCCCATCACATTCGACCAGTCCGATCACCCTGCACACATCGCAACCCCTGGGCGGCAGGCGCTGGTGGTCGACCCAGTTGTCGAGGGCACTCGCTTGACCAAGGTCCTGATGGATGGCGGCAGCGGCCTGAACATTCTGTATGCTGAAACCCTCCGTGGGATGGTCATTCCGATGTCCAAGATAAGCGAGGGTAACATGAGGTTCCATGGGGTCATCCCCAGAAAGAAAGCCGACTCACTTGGCCAAATCTCACTCGACTTGGTTTTCGGCGATTCAAAGAATTTCCTCAAAGAGAAGCTGATGTTTGAGGTGGTGGACTTCAACAGCGCCTATCATGCCATTCTAGGTAGGCCCGCCTATGCCAGGTTCATGGCTTGACCATGCTATGTGTATCTCAAGCTGAAGATGACGGGGCCCAACGGCGTCATAACCGTCACGGGGAACCAGCAGAAAGCGGAAGAGTGCTTCCAGAAAGGCTCGAAAATTGCTGACGAGCAGATGGCGGCAGTAGAGATGGAAGAGTATTAGAAGAATGTGGATCTGGGTGATTTGCTGCGGGCTAAGAAGCCGGCTTCCGAGTTAGCCTTCCCGTCGGCAGGTGAGACGAAGCCCGTGCACATTCACCCCACCGACCCCAATGCAGCACCGACCCACATCTCAACTACACTCGACAGCAAATAGGAAGAAGCGCTCATCCAGTTCCTCCGTGAGAACTAGGACATCTTCGCATGGAAACCGTCTGACATTCCAGGTGTACCAAGGGGACTGGCTGAGCACCGTTTGCGAGTCGACCCAAAAGTGAAGCCCGTAAAGGAACATCTCCGTCGGTCCGCCGCAGAGAAGAGAAAAGCAATTGATGAAGAGGTGGCTCGGCTTCTGGCGGCTGAGTTCATTCGTGAGATCTACCACTCCGAGGGCTCGCCAATGTGGTCATGGTCCCCAAGAAGGACAAATCCCTTCGCATGTGCATCGATTTCAAGCATATCAATCGAGCCTGTCCGAAAGATCATTTTCCTCTCCCTCGCATCGATTAGATAGTCGACTCGACTGCGGGACGCGAGCGTTTGTCCTTTCTGGATGCATATTCTGTGTACCATCAGATCCGATTGTTTGGACCCGATGAAATCAAGACAGCCTTCATCACCCCATTCGGGTGTTTCTGTTGTGTCACCATGCCTTTCGGTCTCAAGAATACCAGCGCTACCTTCATGCGCATGATTCAAAAATGCCTTCTGAAGCAAATCAATCGGAATGTGGAAGCGTACATGGATGAAATCATGGTCAAATCATGCAAAGGTTTCGACCTGCTGACTGACCTCGCTGAGACATTCGCAAATTTGAGAAGCTATGATATCAAGCTTAATCCGTCGAAGTGTACATTCGGAGTCCTGGGCGGTAAGCTACTCGGTCTCCTTGTTTCAGAACAAGGAATCGATGCCAACCCAGAGAAAGTCAGTGCCATCCTCCGAATGAAGCATCCCGAACGTATACATGACGTCCAGAAGCTAACGGTTGCTTGGCCGCATTGAGTTGGTTCATTTCTCGTCTCAATGAGAAGGCATTACCTCTCTACCGACTGATAAAGAAATCTAAAAAGTTCGAGTGGAATTCTGAAGCGGAAGCAGCGTTTGAAGAGCTCAAAGCCCTGTTTTCCACCCAGCCGGTGCTTGCTGCCCTAGTCAGCAAGGAGCCTCTTTTACTATACATCGCAACCACCGAACAAGTTGTCAGCACTGTACTCACGGTCGAGCGGAAAGAAGAAGGCAAAGCCTACAAAGTCCAACGCCCAATCTACTACATTTCCGAAGTATTGACTCACTCCAAGCAAAGATACCCGCATTACCAGAAGCTTGTGTATGTGATTTACTTGACCACAAAGAAAGTTGCTCATCACTTCTCGGATCATTCGATCTCAGTCGTCAGCGATGCCCCACTATCAGAAATCCTGAACAACCGAGACACAACCGGTCGAGTGAAAAAATAGGCAATTGAACTCCTTCCGCTAGATATCAAGTTTGAAGCAAAGAAAGCTATCAAGTCTCAGGCAATAGCAGATTTTATGGCCGAATGGATCGAACAGGAGCAGCCGACTCAGATCCATTCGGACCACTGGACTATGTTCTTTGATGGATCCAAGATGTTGAATGGATCCGGTGCAGGCGTGATTTTGGTACCCCCCCCCCCCCCAGGGGCGACAAGCTCAGTTACGTCCTTCAAATCCACTTCGACTCTTCAAACAACGAAGCCGAATACGAGGCGCTTTTGTACGGGTTGCGTATGGCCATCTCACTTGGCGTCTGTCGCCTGATGGTCTACGACGACTCAGACTTAGTGGTCAATCAGGTGATGAAGGAGTGGGACGTCAGAAGCCCGGCAATGACCAGTTATTGCAGTGCAGTGTGAAAGCTGGAAAAGAAGTTTGAAGGTTTAGAGCTCCATCACGTGCCCAGAATCAAGAATCAGCTTACTAACGATCTCGCGAAGATAGGGTCCACTCGGAAGCCTATACCCAAGAATGTGTTTTTGGAGCACCTGCACACCCCCTCAGTCAAAGAAGACCCCTTCATGAAGGAACCCCCACAGCCAATCAACGCATCTAATCCGGCTGAAGTCAAAGTTCCTGCAGTGGTCGACCTAATCTTGGAGATTTTGGTGATCACGCTCGACTCGACTGTGCCATACATAGCGTACTTGCTCAGGCAAGAACTCCCAGAGGATGAAGAGGAAGCATGCCAGATCGTCCGTCGATCCAAAGCCTTCACTGTCATTCAGGGTCAGCTCTACAGGGAGAGTGTCACAGGAGTCGCTCAGCGCTGCATCACCCCGGAAGAAGGTCGA
Organism: Secale cereale; assembly: GCA_902687465.1. NCBI lineage: Eukaryota > Viridiplantae > Streptophyta > Magnoliopsida > Poales > Poaceae > Secale > Secale cereale. The sequence continues at coordinate 242,383,461 of LR738715.1, read as the reverse complement.
CTGATTCTGAACGAAATTCACTCGGGAACTTGTGTCCACCACGCTTCCTCTCGGACTATAGTGGCCAAGGCATACCGAGCTGGATTTTATTGGCCCTGAGCTAACGAGGTGGCAAAAGATATCGTAGACAAGTGCGAAGGCTGCCAGTTCGACTCCAACATGTCAAATAAGCCGGCGTCTGCCTTGAAGACCATTCCGTTGGTTTGGTCGTTTGCCGTTTGGGGGTTGGACATGGTCGGTCCCTTCAAAACTGGCAGAAGCGGATTCACTCACTTGCTCGTGGCAGTCGACAAGTTTACCAAATGGATCAAAGCCAAGCCCATCAAGAACCTCGGCTCAAGCACTGCCATCAGCTTCATCAGAGAATTGATATTCAGATACGGAGTCCCCCACAGCATCATCACGGATAACGGCTCCAACTTTGACTCGGACGAATTCAGAGCTTTCTGTTCCTCCCAAGGTACGCGGGTCGACTACGCCTCCGTAGCGCATCCACAGTCGAATGGACAAGCAGAAAGAGCGAACAGTTTGATCCTCCAAGGCCTGAAGCCGCGGCTTATGCGCGACCTCAAGCATGCCGCCGGGGCTTGGGTGACCGAATTGCCATCCGTCTTATGGGGGCTGACGACAACTCCGATCCGATCGATTGACCGTACCCCCTTCTTCATGGTCTATGGAGCTGAGGCCGTGCTGTCGAGTGATTTGTTGCACAATGCCCCCCGGGTAGAGCTCTTCTCAGAGGCAGAAGCAGAGCAAGCCCGTCAAGATGCAGTCGACCTCCTGGAGGAAGAACGGGAGATGGCTTTGATCCGCTCGACCATTTACCAACAGGACCTGCGTCGATTCCATGCTCGCAATGTCCGGAGCCGAGCATTCCAGGAGGGAGACCTGGCTCTCCGAGTACGTCAAAAGCGACTGCACAAACTTGCCCCGACTTGGGAAGGCCCCTTCATTGTCACCAAGGTACTGCACAATGGGGCGTATCACATCTACAACGTTGCCAAGAAGAAAGATGAACCCCGTTCCTGGAACGCGGACCTGCTCTGCCGCTTCTGTACTTGAAGCCCTCGATCAGTCGAGTTGTAGTAAGAATCTTCCAGTTTGTTTTCAAAGACAAGTTTGCAGCAATTCATTAATGATTGTTGGTTTCAAAGATGGTGGTCCTCAAATCCCCGAGTGGGTGCTTAGCCGCGATCCCGATTCGCCTAAGTTACAAAAATCACTCCGAGTGAAGAGCAACCCTCTCACTCGGGGGCTTAGCCGCGAACCCAATTCACCTAAGTTACAAAAACCACTCCAAGTTAAGAGCAACCCTCTCACTCGGGGGCTTAGCCGTGACTCCGTAATCGCCTAAGTTACAAAAACCACTCCGAGTGAAGAGCAACCCTCTCACTCGGGGACTTAGCTGCGGTCCTCCGAGCTACGCCATAAGTACAAAGTGGCTCTGTCCTCCGAGCTCCTCCATAAGTACAATGTAGCTCGTAATCGCCTAAGTTACAAAAACCACTCTGAGTGAAGAGCAACCCTCTCACTCGG
>LR738715.1:242353687-242364312 GCA_902687465.1 Secale cereale | reverse complement strand
AAAAACAAATAGAGGAGGGTCCGGCCGAGTAAACCTTAGTGGGGTATATTTACTCCACTAAATTTTGGCCGGTCTGCTAAAAAATAGAGGAGGGTCCGGCCGAGTAAACCTTAGTGAACATTTCAACTACATATTGGCACACATATAGAAACTAAACATAAATAATATGTAGGTTCAAGCAAATCATGAATATAGTTTACAAACCGAATTATTCAAATTTAAACACACCGAATGGTTCAAAAGTAGCAAATAACATGAGAAAGGACAACTAGGAACTGATGCCAGTGATGCTCAATAAGATCTTCTTGGAGCTGAGTATGAACTTGTCGGTTCTTGATCCTGTGATGCCCTTCAAGGAATGCATGGATCCTATTTGGATCATACTCTGGCTCAACAGGAGTCATGTTGGTGATGTACCGAAAGTTCTTAGGCATATCCCTCTCATCTTCATGTTATGCAATATGATGCAACAAGTCATGATTTGCCATAGAACCTTGGAGCTCCAGTACCCGGCAGGGCCACGAACAATTGCAAAGCGCTTCTGAAGCACACCGAAGGTTCTCTCCACATCTTTCCTAGCCGCTTCTTGACATTGGGCAAAGTGAATATTTTGTTATCTTTTGGATGCGGAATTGTTTTGACTAATGTGGCCCATGGGGGATAGATGCCATTCGCAAGGTTGTAACCATTTGAGTACATTGACCGAATAGTTGCAAGCAGGAGCATCTCATGTAATAGGCCTAGAAAACAGTGGTGATCTCGACAGCACATTCAAGTCATTGTGAGAGCTAGGCAAACCAAAGAATGAATGCCATATCCAAAGATCCTTCGTTGCAACTGCCTCAATAATGATCGTTGGATTGTTGCAGTGGCCTTTGTACGGACCCTTCTACCTTGCAGGACAATTCTTCCATGTCCAGTGCATACAGTTAAGTGATCCAAGCATCATTGGCCATCCTCTTGCTTCACTCTACCATCAGCCTTTGGGTGTCTTCCTCGTTGGGTGCCCTCAAGTACTCCGGTCCAAAAGTATCGATCACTGCTTTAGTGATCGTTCGAACGGCCTCTAAGATTGTGTCTTCACCAATGTGGGCATAGTCATCAATTGTATCGGCCAAACACCCATACGCCAAAACTCGAACAGCCGTAATGCACTTCATTGGAAGGCTTACACTTATCTCTCTGCATGCATTTCTGTGAAGATTGAACCAGTCATCATACTTCTCAACGGCTTTTGCAATGGTCAGAAAAAGACCATCCGAAAGCGCTGGCGAAAGTACTTCTCCGGATAAGTTGGATTTGGATCAAAATGGTCTCTCATGATCTTGGCATGGCCCTCCGTTCTATCACGGTTGATTTTTGTGCGGCCAAACTGCGATCCTCTTCCTAGGCCGCCGAATATCATCATTGAAAGTCATGCCAAGTACGATTTCAAAGTCTTCGTCGTCTTCTTCCTCTTCGGATGACGACGAGTCCTCGAAGACCATCTCCCTCAACCTCTTCATCTTCAATTCAAACGTCTTGGTTCAAAACGAAACGAAAGAAAAAACTCACCTAGGCAAACCGTCGAACACTTGCAAGGCGGTGGTGGTGCACCGGCCGGCCGGCGTCGTTTAGGCCAAACCAGCGGGCGACGACGCGTGGGAATGAACTGTGGCGATGCCCAAGCAAGGTCAGATGCGGCGGCCGCCAAGCGGAAGAAGATTCGAAGCAATCCGACGGATTGGCTATGGTGACGACGATGGCCTTTCACCTTGATTCTGGCGACGGCGATGGTCGACGAACAGGCTCGGAGTCGGGTGGAAGGGCAGAGAGGGCCAAGGGAGGCAACGAGGTTGGGGGGCGGTGGATGGTCTCCAGGAGGTGCTCCGGCGAAGAGGCAGTGGCAGGGGGAGAGGTGCGAGAGAGGCAGATATTTTTCCTCCGAGTGGTAGCGGTCGAGGATATTTAGGCGCCGGATAGGAGGCGGAGTGAAAATTATCCTCCTCTATTTGGTTTAGGGGATCGGCTAGGTGCCGGTTAGAGGAGTAAAACCGAAATTTTACTCCTCTGACGCTGGACCGAGGATCGGTTAGAGTTGGCCTTAGACGCTTTAATTCCTAGACTAAAAAGTAACATTCACAGAATGTACGTACTAGAGTTTATTGACTGATTCAGATGTTACATCAGCACGCTGCACTTGTCAGTTTGATATGGTTACTCAGTAGCTGTTTTGTTTCAGAAGTACCATTTCTGTTTGCCAAATAGCAGTCTGTAAAGCATGGAGTTGTTGCAATTTTATGATCATGATGTTAATCCTGTAGACGGTGGTGTTATTTCTACACGGCATCCTGTTGGATTTATATAATGATATCTGTCATATGAATGATTATACTACTTGTTAACATACAGTTATAGTAGCTTGGTGTCTGGAATCCATGAGTTTTTCAACACTAGTTGGTAGCAGCACAAGACATTGTGGTGTCATTCTAGCATTAGTCCTGTATCATGTTTCTTGACCAGTTTCATATAATATATATTTTCCCATCACTTACAACTTATTCGTTTTATTTAGCAGTCGGACATCGAATGTTCAGTGTGCAGGAGCATAATTTTTTATGTGTATGTTGAAGATATCTTTGTATTTATTTTGGCCCTATTTTAGTTACTTCCTGAACTTTTAAGGAACGTGGTAGGAACATAAATTCTCTTCCACGCTCGAGTGTAAACATGATATGACTATCATGGCCTGTTGGTTGTGTGTTTTCTAGTCACATGTTACATGTAAGTACGATTTAGCTATGAATTACGGATGGAGTTGCACTCACTGTTCTGCTGATTACTCCACCTAGGGCATAACATTATTCACGTGCAATTTTCTTATTTATGGATTTCTGCTTCATGCTAGTTTGAAGTTACCGCTGTTAATGTTTTTCTTTGTTATTTTTCTTTTAGCATGTGGATTCTTTGTTAAAAGCATCGTGGATCCAATGGATGTACTGAAAATATTCGTCAGGAAGCGAGATCCAGATATGGCGATCAGGTGATCATACTTGCTACATTTCTCTTCATTCGGTTTTTTCTTTTGCCAATGACACTTTCTTGTGGCAGATTTTTGAATATATAAAAATCGCTAATCAATTTGAAAATTATGCTTTCCAGTGATCAGGAATTTCACTTTGTGATACATTAGATTTTCCTACTTCATACCTGCTCATGCGTTGCCTTTGACATGTAGGTATGCACGTATCTTTCCGCACTCCCAACTTCTACTCTGCAATACCATGGAAGCTTTTGGGAAAAGAAAGGAATTGAAACATGCCCTAAAGGTCTTTGGAGCACTCAAGGATCAGTTGGGAGGTATCAATATGTTTGCGTGCCGAAGTATCATCGATATATGTAGTCATTGTGGTTCTTCTGTACAAGCTCGGATCATATTTGAGGTATGGGACTAGCGAACGTAGTTCAAATTTATACTTGCATATAGGTAGAAGTGGAAAAACTATATGGAGATCTAGGTGAACACATTCCAGAGCACCATAAATAACAGGTGCTGTTAGTTCTGCAATGATTCATCAATTGGGAAACTCCTAAACATAAATCAATAAAAATATCTTCCGAGCTGTACTATTTCTGGTAAAAGAAACTGTACTACTCCCTCCGTTCCAAAATAGATGACTCAATTTTGTACTAAAGTTAGTACAAAGTTGAGTCATCTATTTTGGAACGGAGGGAGTATTTAGGATGGTAAACCAGAAAATTTAGTACACCTGTAAATTTCTGAACAAATTGCTCTTCCTTAATCTTTTCAGTTTGTTTGAAACCTCAGATGTTCTCCAGAAAAGAAATCTATGCATATTCCTTGAGTTGGACCATAAAAACCAACAAAAGTGGAAATTATATAAAGGAAAAAATATCTGCAACTAACAATATTCATCTAATGAAATACTACTACCTTGTGCTCACCTTTTGAAAACAAATGCTGTATTTTAGGTAGTCAGGTTCAGTCTCCACTCATATGTATGGCTCTTACACAGGGGCTGCTTGCTGAGAAGATTACTCCGAATACACATGTCTTCAACAGCCTTATGAATGCGAATGCCCACAGCATGACCTACAATTTTTCGGTCTACAAGCATATGCAAGTAATGCATCTTCTACCCTATTGTTGCTGTTCATAGGTAGGCTATTTAGCTTCAAGCGATTGTTTCCACTACATCATAATAAATCTTTCCTGCAACTCCACTTTTCCCAGTGAAGCTTCTAGATGTTATCATATCCCCATTTCTTTGGCTACTATTTATTTGTTCTTGCATGCTTGCTCAGGTCGTTTTGCATTATGAGGCTAATTGGTTTGCTGCCAGAATTTGGCAAAACCAAAAGTTGCCAAAAATTGGTAACTTTTTTGGGAGATGGGCAAGAACCAATTGATAGCCAATTTTTTGAACTTGCCAACAATTGGCATGCCAATTATTGGCGCCAAACCAATTAGGCTCTAAATTCACTACAAAAAGTGTGTACGTTGTGCATACGTCTGGTTGCACCTTTCATTTTTGGAATAATTTCATGCTTGCCACTACACAGGTTTGCGATTTGCCATCGAAATCTTGCTAACTGCCATCATAGTCATGCCATTGGAAAGAATGGAAATGAGTTTTTTATGTGCACTTTTGGCTCCAATTACCATAAATTCCCAGACTACTCTTGTACTTTCTTTCATCCTTGCTATGCTGTCTTCTTTCCCTTCAAATTAGAACTGGAGGAGCTGTTTGCTTTCATCGGCTTCGATGTCAGTGCCTGTAACTGTGAGATTGCCGCAGTCTACCACCTCTTGCTCAGCTGTGACCATGGCCCCTTGGATATCCTGATCCTGTGTCTGCAGGGTGGTTTTGGTGACGTTGTGACTGATGTGGAGCGTGACCGCATGGATATATGGAGCTTGCGCTGGAGTCCCAGCCCCTGTCCCTGCACAGAGCCTGAGATGGGGCTGGTGTGCAAGGGGCTAGCATGAGTAGGCGTGGTGGCACCGAGCTCAGCCCGCCTTGCCTCGAGCCATTATGGCACGGGAGCAGCTCTGATTAGCGTCCGTCAATGCACCTGCATGGTCTGTGTCTCTGCACATACTACAGCTAGGGCCTTCCAGTTGCGGGTACCTCCAAGACCGTACCCCAAGGTCATCATATTATGCTGTCCACCCAATCTTAACTTGGGTGCACCACCTGCTTGATGAAATGCCTGAATGCTATGTTTTTTTGAAAGAAAAAAAATAACGGGTTAAATGGTCATTTTCACGGGCCAACTCCATTGACTCTTGTTGGAGTAGCAACTGGCAAATCGATCCCATTTCCCATCTTTGCAGTGGCGAGTATACAGTCAGCTCAAATCTGGAAGCAAACATGCAAATCAGAAACCTAACAGAAAGTGTGCAGTCCTGGTGGATTAACTTACACAACTCATGTGCAGCAACCTAATGCTCCACAAATTCCATTTTGCAGAAACTTGGTGTCCGTCCTGATTTGGCGTCATATAACATACTTCTGAAGACATGTTGCAATGCTAGAGAGTTCAACACGGCACAAGAAATTTATGAGGAAATGAAGAAAAAGGAACACGATGGGATTTTAAAGTTAGACGTTTTCACATACAGTACGATGATGAAGGTATGAGGCTTCTGTTGTTATTGTCTTGGTCCATATGTATTTCCTTTTTATGCCCCCGTAATTCTTCTCTTTGAATTTCAGGTGTTTGCAGAGGCGAAAATGTGGAAGATGGCTTCCAACATCAAAGATGACATGCGGGCAGTTGGTGCCCGTCTTAACCTAGTCACATGGTCATCATTAATCAATGCTTATGCAAATTCTGGTTTGGTTGATGGTGCCATAGAGATCCTTGAAGAAATGATAAGGGATGGCTGTCAACCTACTGCCCCATGCTTCAATATTATCCTTACTGCTTTGGTCAAGTCATGCCAATATGATAGAGCTTTCCGCTTGTTCAATAGCTGGATAGAACTTGGAATCAAGGTATCTCTGTCGTTTGAACAGAAAAGATCTCTTCCAGACAACTTCACATTTTGTGAAGAGCATCCGAGCACCAATGGCGGCACTATCTTGGTGGTTCCATTTAGGCCAACAGTTACAACTTATAACATTTTAATGATGGCATGTGGTACTAATGATGAACGTGCAAAGTCTGTAATGAATGAAATGAAGCGAAATGGTCTTTGTCCTGACCGTATTAGCTGGTCCATTCTCATGGATATTTATGGAACATCTCGAAATAGGAATGGAGCTATTCAGGTTAGTACTAAAGCTTTAAGTTGATATGTCTTGTTGTAGCAACTGATGAATGAAGTATGATCACTCCACACTAAATGCTGCTATGATATTTCCCTGATATCCTGTTGTAGCAACTAATAAACTAAATAGTCTCTTTATTAGTTGAAGTATTCCACTATATAGAGCTGACTGCGTCTCTTGTAGAATCAATAACTAATAATGAATTTAAAGTACAATCTGCAAGATTTTGAACTATTTATTAGTACAGACAATCAGGAGTCTTCAGTTTTTCCGCAGTTTAGATGGCAAATAGTCCTTCCTCCATCTACGATCACAGTGCATACTACTTTACTGATGAGAATATGACAATGTAATCATGGAGAGAGAAGAGTTCCAAAAATTAGTGCATATCATGGAGGAGTTTTTATGTAATCATACATGACAATTTGCAAGTGTTATATCATGGTTTATTTGGACAAGTTGCTTCCTTGCTAAATGTGGACTAATGTTGTCTAATTTTCTGGGTACAGGCACTCAGAAGAATGCAACGTGTTGGAATAAAACTTAATGTCTCTGCATATACTGTAGCTATTAAGGTTAGCCATTAGACAATGTAGTTGACTTGGTTAAGATACAGGACACTGCATCATGTTTGTTGTAAGCTTATAATACCAGTAAGCTTATGTGTCAATTCCATGCAGGCATGTGTAGAAAGTAAAGATTTGAAGTTGGCGTTGCATTTGTTTGAAGAAATGAAAGCACACCAACTGAAGCCCAATATGGTGAGTCTAAATCGTTGATTGTTATCGAGAACAATTTTGTTCTATTTGACGACTCAATTCTGTGGATGCATGCATATTTTCTTGCACTATTCTTATATTCTGAGAGTACAATTTTCTTCTTCTTATAATTGGTTGGGTTTATTCCTTTATATATCCATTAGTTGTTGATGTTAGATAGTATCATATGGCACCTGGTCTCTCTGCTCTTCACCGAACATCCATGTTATTATTAGAGGAATTAAACTTTTGATTCCTATGGTTAATTATCAAGAATTGCACTGATGTAAGGTTGCATCAGATACTGAGGTACAAGTTCATTTTCCAGGTGACATACAGAACTCTCCTGACAGCGCGCTCCAAATATGGATCTTTAAAGGAAATCCAGAAATGCTTGGCAATCTATCAGGAAATGAGACAAGCAGGGTATGTGACTAGAACTTCTGTATGCTACTCCCTCCGTCCCAAAATAAGTGTCTCAACTTTGTACTAGCTCTAGGACAAATTTGTACTAAGCTCAAGACACTTATTTTGGGACGGAGGGAGTATTTCTTTGGCATTTCTTTGCTTTTCTCCAGTTCTTTTAGTTTAGAAATTTGTACTTGTATGGATGGATGTGTACACTATGCCGGCCATGAAATGTGCCTTGAGATTCACACATGTTCTCTTACCCTATCTCAGTAAATGTAGGCAATCAGGTGATAGTGTGTGTGCATCTCAAGTCACATTTCGTGCTGAGAAAATGTGCCTTGAGATCCCGCACTGTCTTGCCTCGTTGCAATAAATGTAGGCAGTCAGGTGAGAGAGTGTGTGTGTTCATCTCAAGTTACACTTCATGGTTGAGATATTAGATGCAACCACCCATACAAGGAAAAAATCCAATCTATTCTTTCTAGAACAAAAGGGGATTTAAAATGTTTATTTGATGTTTTTTCATAACAGAGATAATGTATAATAGAAAATCCTTCAAGTTATGAAGTTATGATTTATAAATAATACCAACAAATATCAACAGAGGAGCAATCGTGTGAGCATTTTTTGGGTTGATAATCCTTCTATTGTTCCATGATAGGAAACATGCCGACAAGCTGTCAGCAGACAGACTGATACTATCACAGCAAAGGGTATATAAGTATATGTTTTGTTTCTGAGTTAAATTTGTTGTTTTACCCATGACAGGTATCAAGCATATGACTATTATCTCAAGGAATTGATAGTGGAATGGAGTGAAGGGGTTTTGTCTAGCGATGGTGGAAATCGAAATTCTTACCATTTAGATCAAAAAGATGAGAGGAACGAATCATTCAACCTTTTTCTTGAAAAAGTGGCAAGATTCTTGCAAAAAGATGTTGATCAAAACCAAACTGTTGATGTTCGTGGGCTTTCAAAGGTAATCTGAGATTGAGAATATCTGTCTACTAATGTATCATATGCTCTTTCTCTTTTTTCAAGAATGCAAGTGTTTCAAATCTTTGCATTAATAGAAGGGAAGTTACAACCCACAGACCTTACAATCTGTTGTAACTGAAAGTGTCATCTTGCATCAAAGTGATAAATGATTCAGCATGAGTGAAGTAACTCCAGTGGCCTATTTTGAGTTCCGTTGAATATATTCTAAGCCATCTACTCAACTGTATGTTTCACAGGTTGAAGCTCGCATCGTTGTTCTCTCAACTCTCCGCAAGATCAAAGAGAAGCATCTTTTAGGTAACCTTCAGCACTGTAGCTCTATCTGTATGACTCTTAGAGTCAAGATGTTGTATATTCTACTGACAATTCAACCATCCTACCTGGTTATTCTTATTTTTTGAGTAGGAAGAGCGGTCCAGGATGATTTAGTCATCATCACGGGTCATGAGAAGACATCATACACTGATGTCGAAACGACTGCTATCGACGTCGAGCATGCAATAACTGCTGTTTTGACGGATGAACTGGGTCTTGAAGTTTTCGTTGGACCAGAAAGCCGTCCTCCTGTTTCATCCAAACTCAGAGCTCCCCCACGCCCTAGGAGACCACAGGGAATGATAAAAATATCTGTCAACTCACTGAATCATTGGCTGAACAGGAAATCTGCGAGGGATGTACAGTGACAGTTCCTTGGGGCATTTATACCTGCAAGACTATCCTGGATGGATGATGTACATACAACAGTAGGGCTGTTGCTCCGATGTCCCCGGGACTCGGCACAGGACGATACCAGAAGCAAAGATTTGTTGGTGGCCAATGTAGTCTGATTTGGTCCAGTATATTCAGATATATGGAAAATCACATTATTTGGGGCTGTAAATGTAACCACGTCAATCCTCAACCGGGTAGCATCCCAGGTTAAAATTTTGAAGTGATTAGATGATTGTTGTAATCGCCAATCTTCCACATCAAATGATAAACATTCTGACACAGTACTGATTTGTCCATGTTTTCTCAACAGATTTATGGGCCTCTTTAATTCACAGGATTCTCAAAACACAACAATAGGAAAAAAATACAGGATTTAAATGTCATGCCTATTCCAACCTTGAATTATTTTGGTTTGTTTGGTTGGGAAACAAAGGGTTCTTTCCAAGAGGTTTGAGTGGATGCTAACTTTTGTATGAGATGTAGTACAGTTGAATCCTTATGAAAAGTTCCTATAGGATTCAATCCTAACCAATCCAGAAATAATTTCTGAAGAATCAGAACGACTAATCTGGAAATAATTTTTAAAGATTCTAATCCTCCAAACAATCTACGAAAATCATTTCAACCAAAGAGGCCAAAGCTTTCCGGTGATCTAGCCTGTGCATGCGTTTGCACAGATAAATATTGAAACGAACTACATTTTATTTTAACAGGATATACAGATAAACATAAGTATCGTCGCAAAAGAAGAAGCTAAAGTATGGCAGTAGCTCTAATCTCTTGCAACCGATTTTCCAGACGCGGATGCTAGCTTCTAAATACAGGCATCAGAAGTAACACGAAATTCCATCTTCAGCAGTACAAGAAAAACGCAACATACAAATTTTCAAATACACATAAGTCATATCTAATTCCACAGATGCAGATACTTCTAAATGCAGGTCTCACAAGTACACAACATACGGTTTTTCAAATACATAAAATCATACAAAGGGACTGCCGCACAAATGTTACGAGGTACAGATGAGGTATTCTTAAGCTAGCCCCCAGCGGGTGTCAAATTGATGCTCCTCGATCAAGCTGCTCTTTCTCTATATCATCTGCAGCTGGAAACATGATACCAGGTTTAGTAGCAATATTGGTTAACTCGTGCATCCTGATTGAATATTCTACGCTTTGTCAGTCGACTAGTCATGAGGAAGGATGCCCTTATGTAATGCCAAGGTACACTGAATACGAGTAATTCTCAGTCACAGATGATAACATTTCTCTACTCGTGCATCCTTGGTAAAATGCATCAAGAAGATGATAATGTATTGGATCAGTAATGAAATCAACCAAACTTAACATGAACACAAAGATAGAGAGCAACACGATCATCTATTCACCTGCCATCAGAAGAGATCTCAAATCCAGTCCTCCTGCTGCAGCTTGAGGGGTAGATATACCTCAGTCAGGTACTGGAACC
>LR738715.1:242339735-242353587 GCA_902687465.1 Secale cereale | reverse complement strand
CACCGTTGATGACTAGTCCGTCTCACGTGTTGATCGGACATGGCCTAGTCGATTCGGATCATGTATCACTTGGATGACTAGAGAGATGTCTATCTGAGTGGGTGTTCATTAAATTAGTTTAGATGAACTTAATTGTCATGAACAATAGTCTAAGTTGTCTTTGCAAATTATGTTGTAGACCAATAGCTTGCGTTGTAGCTCCCTGTTTAATACGATCCTAGAGAAAGACTAAGTTGAAAGATATTGTAAGGAATGGTGCGGACTGGGTCCGTAGTCCGAGGAGTGTCCTCACTGCTACATAGAAGGCTTACGTCTTTGATGCACCGCTCGATGTGGAAACCCCTACAACGTCGTCTGTGGATGTTGTGAACACCTGACAGACACGTCCTGATGACTACTTGATAGTTTAGTGCACCATACTTTACGGCTTAGAATCGGGATTCCAATGACGTTTTATCCACCATAAGACATATGAGATGTTCCAAGAGCTGAAATTGGGATTTCAGGCTCATGCCCGTGTTGAGAGGTATGAGACCTCTGACAAGTTCTTTTGCCAACAAGATGGAGGAGAATAGCTCAACTAGTGAGCATGTGCTCAGAATGTTTGGGTGCTAAAATCACTTGAACCAAGTGGGAGTTAATCTTCCAGATGAGATAGTGGTTGACAGAATTCTCTAGACACTATCACCAAGCTATTAGAACTTCGTGATGAACTATGACATGCAAAGGATGGAGATGATCCTGAGCTATTAGCGGTGCTTAAGACCGCAAAAGTAGAAATCAAGAAGGAGCATCAAGTGTTGATGGTTTGACAAGACCACTGGTTTCAAAAGGGGCAAGGGCTAGAAGGGAAACTTCATGAATGGCAAAGAAGTTGTCACTCTAATGAAGGAACCCAAGGTTGAACCCAAACCTCGAGACTAAGTGCTTCTATTGTAAGGGGAACGGTCACATGGTAGCAGAACTACCCCAAATACATGGTAGATAAGAAAGCTGGCAACTTCAACAAAGTATATTTGATATACGTGATATTGATGTGTACCTTACTAGTACTCCTAATAGTACCTGGGTATTGGATACCGGTTCAGTTGCTATTATTAGTGACTTGAAGCAAAAGCTACGGACTGAACGGAGACTAGCTAAGGGCGAGGTGACGATGTGTGTTGGAGGTGTTTCCAAGGTTGATAAGATCACCATCGCACGCTCCCTCTACCTTCGGGATTAGTGTTGAACCTAGATAAATGTTATCAGGTGTCTACGTTGAGCATGAATATGATTAGATCATGTTCATTGTGATACAGTTATTCATTTAAGTTAGAGAATAATGGTTATTCTGTTTACATGAATAATACCTTTATGGTCATGCACCCAATGGTTTATTGAATCTCGATCGTAGTAATACACATGATAATAATATTAACGCCAAAAGATATAGAGTTAATAATGATAGTACCACTTTCTTGTGGCACTGTCGCTTAGGTCATTTTGGCATAAAATGCATGAAGAAACTCCATGCTGATGGATGTGTGGAGTCACTTGATTTTGAATCGCTTGACACATGCGACCCATGCCTCATGGGAAGGATGACTAAGATCCCGTTTTCAGGTACAATGAAACGGGCAAGTGACTTGTTGGAAATCATACATGCTGATGTGTGTGATCCAATGAGAATTAAGGCGTGTGGTGGATATCGTTATTTTCTCATCTTCATTGACGATTTGAGTAAATATGGGTATATTTACTTAATGAAGCAAAAGTTTGAAACGTTTGAAAAGTTCAAGCAATTTCAGAGTGAAGAATCATCATAACAAGAAGATCATGTTCCTACGATCTGATCAAGGGGAGATTTTCTGAGTTATGAGTTTGGCAATCACTTAAGACATTGTGGAATTGTTTCGCAGTTGAAGCCACCTGGAACACCATAGCGTAATGGTGTGTCCGAACGTCGTAATCGAACCTTATGAGATATGGTGCAATCTATGATGTCTCTTACCGATCTACCACTATTATTTTGAGGTTATGCATTAGAGATAGCTGCATTCACTTTAGATAGGGCACCATCTAAGTCCGTTGAGACGACGCTGTATGAACTATGGTTTGGCAAGAAACCAAAGTTGTCGTTTCTTAATGTTTGGGGCTGCAATGCTTATGGCTTCAGCCGGAAAAAGCTTGAACCCAAAGCGGACAAATACATCTTCATAGGATACCCAAAGTTAACAGTTGGGTATACCTTCTATCTCAGATCCAAGGGCAAAAATGTTTGTCGCTAAGAACGGGTCCTTTCTCGAGAAGGAGTTTCTCTCGAAAGAATTGAGTGGGAGGAAGGTAGAACTTGATGAGGTTGTCGAACCCTCACTTCAACCGGAGAGTAGTGCAACACAGAAAGATGTTTCTGTGGAACCTACGACTGTTGAAGAGGAAACTAATGATAGTAATCATGAAGTTTCGGATCAAGTTGCTATCGAACCTCGTAGGACGACAATGATATGTACTACTCCTGAGTGGTGCAGTGATCCTGTCTTAAATGTCATGTTGTTGGACAACAATGAACCTACGAACTATGGAGAAGCTATGGTGGGCCCGTATTCCGACAAATGGTTAGAAGCCGAGAAATCCGAGATAGGATCCATGTATCAAAACAAAGTATGGACTTTGGTGGACTTGCCCGATGATCGGCAAGCCATTGAGATAAATGGATCTTTAAGAAGAAGACGGACGTGGACGGTAATGTCACCGTCTATGAAGCTCGACTTGTGGCGAAGAGTTTTCCACAAGTTCAAAGAGTTGACTACGATGAGATTTTCTCACCCGTAGCGATGCTTAAGTCCATCAGAATCATGTTAGCATTAGCTGCATTTATGAAATCTGGCAGATGGATGTCGAAACAAGTTTCCTTACCAGTTTTCGTAAGGAAAGGTTGTACGTGATACAATCAGAAAGGTTTTGTTGATCCTAAGGATGCTAAAAGGTATGCTAGCTCCAGCGATCCTTCCATAGACTAGAGCAAGCATCTCGGAGTCGGAATACATGCTTTGATGGAGTGATCAAAGTTTTTGGGTTTATACAAAGTTTGTTAGAAACTTGTATTTACAATAAAGTGAGTGGGAGCACTACAACATTTCTGATAAGTATATGTGAATGACATATTGTTGATCCAAAATGATGTAGAATTTCTGGAAAGCATAAAGGGTTGTTTGAAAGGAGTTTTTCAAAGGAAGACCTGGATAAAGCTGCTTACATATTGGGCATCAAGATCTATAGAGATAGATCAAGACGCCTGATGATACTTTCAAAAGAACACACACCTTTGACATGATTTTGAAGGAGTTCAAAATAGATTAGTCAAAGAAGGAGTTCTTACCCAAGTTGTAAGGTGTGAAGTTGAGTAAGACTTAAAGCTTGACCACGGCAGAAGAAAGAGGAAGGACGAAGGTCGTCCCCTATGCTTTTGTCATAGGCTCTATGCGATATGCCATGCTGAGTACCACACCTGATGTGTGCCTTGCCATATGTCTGGCAAGAGGGTACAAAGGTGATCCAGGAGTGGATCACTATATAGCGGTCAAAATTATCCTTAGAGGAATAAGGAAATGTTTCTCGGTTATGGAGGTGATAAAGAGTTAGACGTAAAGAGTTACGTCGATGCAAGCTTAACACCTATCCGGATAGCTCTGAGTAGAGATACCGGATACGTATAATGGAGCAACATTTTGGAATAGCTCCAAGTGGAACGTGGTAGCAGCATCTACGATATGACATAAAGTTTTGCGAAATACATAGGGATCTGAATGTTGTAGACCTGTTGACTACAACCTCTCTCACAGGCATAACATGATCAAACCCAGAACTCATTGACTGTTAATCACATAGTGATGTGAACTAGATTATTGACTCTAGTAAACTCTTTGGATGTTAGTCACATGGCGATGTGACCTATGAGTGTTAATCACATGGCGATGTGAACTAGATTATTGACTCTAGTGCAAGTGGGAGACTGTTGGAAATATGCCCTAGAGGCAATAATAAATTGGTTATTATTATATTTCCTTGTTCATGATAATTGTTTATTATCCATGCTAGAATTGTATTGATAGGAAACTCAGATACATGTGTGGATACATAGACAAACACCATGTCCCTAGTAAGCCTCTGGTTGACTGGCTCGTTGATCAATAGATGGTTACGGTTTCCTGACCATGGACATTGCATGTCGTTGATAACGGGATCACATCATTAGGAGAATGATGTGATGGACAAGACCCAATCCTAAGCCTAGCACAAGATTGTGTAGTTCGTATGCTAAAGCTTTTCTAAATGTCAAGTATCTTTTCCTTAGACCATGAGATTGTGCAACTCCCGGATACCGTAGGAATGCTTTGGGTGTACCAAACGTCACAGCATAATTGGGTGGCTATAAAGGTGCACTACGGGTATCTTCGAAAGTGTCTGTTGGGTTGGCACGAATCGAGACTGGGATTTGTCACTCCGTGTGACAGAGAGGTATCCCTGGGCCCACTCAGTAGGACATCATCATAATGTGCAGAATGTGATCAAGGAGTTGATCACGGGATGATGTGTTATGGAACGAGTAAAGAGACTTGCCGGTAACGAGATTGAACAAGGTATCGGGATATCGACGA
Source organism: Secale cereale (assembly GCA_902687465.1). NCBI lineage: Eukaryota > Viridiplantae > Streptophyta > Magnoliopsida > Poales > Poaceae > Secale > Secale cereale. The sequence goes on along the minus strand of LR738715.1, from coordinate 242,348,947 downwards.
TCGAATCTCGGGCAAGTACTATACCGGTAGACAAAGGGAATTGTATACGGGGTTGATTGAATCCTTGACATCGTGGTTCATCCAATGAGATCATCGTGGATCATGTGGGAGCTAACATGGGTATCCAGATCCCGCTGTTGGTTATTGGCCAGAGAGTTGTCTCGGTCATGTTTGCATGGTTCCTGAACCCGTAGGGTCTACACACTTAAGGTTCAATGACGCTAGGGTTATAGGGAATGTAGTACGTGGTTACCGAATGTTGTTCGGATGAGATCCCGGACGTCACGAGGAGTTCCGGAATGGCCCGAAGGTAAAGATTTATATATGGGAAGTCCTGTTTTGGTCACCGGAAAAGTTTCGGGTGCTATCGGTAACGTACCGGGACCACCGGGAGGGTCCCGGGGGTCCACCAGGTGGGGCCACCAGCCCCAGAGGGCTGCATGGGCCAAGTGTGGGAGGGAACCAGCCCCAGGTGGGCTGGTGCGCCCCCCAGCAAGGCCCAAGGCGCATGGAGAGTGGGAGGGGGGCAAACCCTAGGTCCAGATGGGCCTTAAGGCCCACCCTAGGGCGCCCCCCTCTCTTCCCCCCTTGGCCGCACCCTAGATGGGTTTTGGGGGCTGCCGCCACCCCTAGGGAGGGAACCCTAGATGGGGGCACAACCCCTCCCCTTCCCCTATATATAGTGGGGGTTTTGGGGCTGCCATACACATGAGATCATCTCCCTCTTGGCACAGCCCTACCCCTGTCCCTCCTCGTCTCCTGCGGTGCTTGGCGAATCCCTGCTGGAGTGCCACGCTCCTCCACCACCACCACGCCGTCGTGCTGCTGCTGGACGGAGTCTTCCCCAACCTCTCCCTCTCCCCTTGCTGGATCAGGGCACGGGAGACCTCACCGGGCTGCACGTGTGTTGAACGCGGAGGCGCCGTTGTTCGGCGCTTAGATCGGAATCAACCGCGATCTGAATCGCTACGGGTACGACTCCTTCATCCGCGTTCTTGTAACGCTTCCGCTTAGCGATCTACAAGGGTATTTAGATGCACTCCCCTCTCCCTCGTTGCTAGATTACTCCATAGATTGATCTTGGTGATGCGTAGAATTTTTTTGATTTCTGCTGCGACCCCCAACAGATAGTTCAGTGTGCCATGCTTTACGGCTTCGAACAGGGACTTCAACGATGTTTTGAATGTCATGGACCATATGAGATGTTCGAGGAGTTGAAGTTAATATTTCAAGCAAATGCCCGGATTGAGAAATATGAGATTTTCAATAAGTTCTACAGCTGCAAGATGGAGGAGAATAGTGCTATCAGTGAACACTTGCTCAGAATGTCTGGGTACTACAATCATATGACTCAACTTGGTTGCAAAGTTGACGAGGATAGCGTTATTGATAGATTTTTTCAATCACCGCCACCAAGCTATAAAGGCTTCATGATGAACTATAATATGCAAGGGATGCAGAAGACAATTCCCGAGCTCTTCGCTATGTTCAAGGCTGCAGAGGTGAAATCAAAAGGAGCATCAAGTGTTGATGGTTAACAAGACCACTAGTTTCAAGAAAAAGGTCAAGGGAAAGAAGGAGAACCTCAAAAAGAATAGCAAGACAGTTGCTACTCCCGCGAAGAAACCCAAGTCTAGAGCCAAGCCTGAAACCAAGTGCTTCTACTGCAAAGGGACTGGACACTGGAAGCGGAACTACCCCAAGTATTTGGCGGATAAGAAGGATGGCAAGGTGAACAAAGGTATATGTGATATACATGTTATTGATGTGTACCTTACTAATGCTCGTAGTAGTACCTGGGTATTTGATACCGGTTCGGTTGCTAATATTTGTAACACGAAACAGGGACTACGAATTAAACGAAGATTGGCTAAGGACGAGGCAACGATGCGCGTGGGAAATGGTTCCAAAGTCGATGTGCTCGTCGTCGGCACGCTACCTCTACATCTACCTTCGGGATTAGTTTTAGAACTAAATAATTGTTATTTGGTGCCAACATTAAGCATGAACATTATATCTGGATCTTGTTTGTTGCGAGACGGTTACTCATTTAAATCAGAGAATAATGGTTGTTCTATTTTTATGAATAATATCTTTTATGGTCATGCACCCTTGAAGAGTGGTCTATTCTTGTTGGATCTTGACAGTAGTGATACACATATTCATAATATTGAAGCCAAAATATGTAAAGTTAATAATGATAGTGCAACTTATTTGTGGCAGTGCCGTTTAGGTCATATTAGTGTAAAGCGCATGAAGAAACTCCATAGTGATGGACTTTTGGAATCACTTGATTATGAATCACTTGGTGCTTGCGAACCATGCCTCATGGGCAAGATGGCTAAAACTCCGTTCTCCGGTACAGTGGAGCGAGCAACAGATTTGTTGGGAATCATACATACTGATGTATGTGGACCAATGAGTGTTGAAGCTCGCGGCGCATATCGTTATTTTCTGACCTTCACTGATGTTTTGAGCAGATATGGGTATATCTACTTATGAAGCACAAGTCTGAAACATTTGAAAAGTTCAAAGAATTTATGAGTGAAGTAGAGAATCATCGTAACAAGAAAATAAAGTTTCTGTGATCTGATCGTGGAGGTGAATATTTGAGTTACGAGTTTGGTCTTCATTTGAAACAATGTGGAATAGTTTCACAACTCACGCCACCCGGAACACCATAGCGTAATGGTGTGTCCGAACGTCGTAACCGTACTTTATTGGATATTGTGCGGTCTATGATGTCTCTTACCAATTTACCACTATCGTTTTGGGGTTATGCTTTAGAGACAGCTGCATTCATGTTAAATAGGGCACCATATAAATCCGTTGAGACGACACCTTATGAACTGTGGTTTGGCAAGAAACCAAAGTTGTCGTTTCTTAAAGTTTGGGGCTGTGATGCTTATGTGAAAAAGCTTCAACCTGATAAGCTCGAATCCAGGTCAGAGAAATGTGTCTTCATAGGATACCCGAAGGAGACTGTTGGGTACACCTTCTATCATAGATCCGAAGGCAAGATATTTGTTGCTAAGAATGGATCCTTTCTAGAGAAGGAGTTTCTCTCGAAAGAAGTGAGTGGGAGGAAAGTAGAACTTTATGAGGTAATTGTACCTTCTCCCGAATTGGAAAGTAGTACATCACAGAAAATTGTTCCAGTGATTCCTACACCAAATAGTGAGGAAGCTAATGATGTTGATCATGAAACTTCAAATCAAAATTCTGCTGAACTTCGTAGATCAACCAGAGTACGTTCCGCACGTGAGTGGTATGGCAACCCAGTTTTGGAAGTCATGTTACTAGACCATGATGAACCTACGAACTATGAGGAAGCGATGATGAGCCCAGATTCCGCAAAATGGCTTGAGGCCATGAAATTTGAGATGGGATCCATGTATGAGAACAAAGTGACTTGCCCGATGATAGGCAAGCCATCAAAAATAAATGGATCTTCAAGAGGAAGACCGACGCAGACGGTAATGTTGCTGTTTACAAAGCTCAACTTGTTGCGAAAGGGTTTCAACAAGTTCAAGGAGTTGACTACGATGAGACTTTCTCACCCGTAACGATGCTTAAGTCTGTCCGAATTATACCTGGCCAAATGGGCCGGCCCGGCATGGCACGACCCGGCCTGAGATAAACGGGCCAGGCACGACACTGCCCGCCGAGGCACGCGAACTAGTCGGGCCGTGCCGGGCCGGCACGCGTGTTGCCATTCGAGGCCCAAGCACGGCCCCTGGCTAAATGTGCTCGCCCGTAGGCACGTGTGGCCCGAGGTGGCCCGCCAGCACGAGGTGGCCCAATTTTTTCAGAAAAAGCACGTCTGGCTGCTGGAGGCCTGGAGCAAGCGTGCAGGGGCGGTGCAGGGCTGCTGGCTGCGCTCGTCGGCTTGTGCCATCGATGCAGCAACGCACGGCTGCAGCCTGCAGCCTGCATGCATGCACGTCACGTTTTGCTACTTTTTTTAGTACATGTTTCGCTGTCCCTGGTATGTGGCACTAGCACGGTAGTAGCACTAGGTTTTGCTACATTTATTACTTCCAAAGAATTGTAGCATGTTTATTACATCCACAAAATAAGAAGGAAGTTTGTATGTCAATAAAAATAATAAAAATAAAAAGGAACAATAAATATAGAAAGTAAAAAGATTGTGACAATATGTCATCATGTGGGATAAATACTGAGCTTTATTAAAGCATGCCTCATTAAAACCTTCCGTCCCTAAGAAGTAAAAGAGTACAATGCCACGCTCTAAATTAAAAAATAAAATAAAAATTACAAAAGGATTAGAAAATTACAAAGGAAAAATAAATTACAAAGATAGAACTACACGGCTTGGTGCCCCGCGGCCTCCGCATCTTTCTTGGCGTGTCCATCTTTGTGTCGACGCAGGTGGCCGGTTCCTGTGTACGTACTCATGGACAACAAAATTCCACATAGTTTGCACTTCGCTTTATGCACGTTGACACCATCCTCCACAAATATTTCTTCATCATAGTAGTTCCACAAGTCTGAGCCCCTTCGACGAACTATTGGAGCATCCATGTTTGAGTGTTGGAACTTGGAAATGATATGGTGTTTGAGTGAGAAATAAGAGGGGTAGGCAGGCCTTTATATAGCCAAAAAACTTATGATTTTACATGGGCCGGCACATCAGACAAGCTAGGCACGGTTAGGCACGGTTAGGCAAATGAGGCAAAGTGTCATCATGTGGGATAAATCTTGAGCTTTATTAGTGACCGCCTCATTAAAACCTTCCATCCCTGGGAAGTAAAAGAGTACAAAGCCACGCTCTACATTACAGAAGAAAAAGAAAATTACAAAAGCATAAGAAAATTACAAAAGAAAAAAAAATACAAAGACTACAACTACTCTTCGTCTTCTTCGTCTTCGAGTGCAAGATTTTCAAATGAGGCCATTAGTTATTTGTTGTCCGCGGTGTGTTGGGCTCTCCTTTTGGCTAGTTCCCCGTCTTTCACGGCCATGAGTGTTCTCACCATATCCGGGGTGAGACTGGTTCTTCTTTCCTCAAGTATTCTTCCGGCTACACTGAAAGCAGACTCCGATGATGTCAATGAGACGGGTACTGATAACACATCCCTTGCTAATATGGAAAGCACCGGATATGTAAGCTTGTGTTCATGCCACCACTGAATTATATCGAAGTCGTCCTCCTCATCTTGATTGAAGATGACTTTGTCGCTATTGAGGTACTTTGCTAACTCTCCACCACCTAAAAGCACAGGCGATGGTCCAGATGTGGAAGAGCTCGAGGCAGAGGAGCTAGAAGCAAAAAACTTGCTCCATGCTCCTTTCTTTTTTCCTGCAGTTGGTGCTGGTGGAGGTCGTTGCATGCGAACACTGGCATACTTTCATCGTACTTAGCATAAACTTGAGTAAGCTTATCAATAACCTTGGTGGAATAAGCAATATAGTCTATCCCTAGGGCCCCAGTTAGTAAAGAGAGTGCACTAGCAAACACTTCGAGTTTAACCTTAGGATCCAAGATAAATGCAAATGCATACAAAATAGGAATGTTCGCCCAATATTTGCAATATTTAAGTTTCATGCGAGAAACCATAGGCATAAATAATCTATCTTTTTCGTATGCTTGCAAATGAGTTGCGATGTCTAGAAGAGTGTGCATCATCAAAGGAGATGTGGGAAACCCCAGACAGAGTAACTGTAGCATCATAAAATAACTCTAAAAACTTGCACAAAGCTTTAGCAATCGTCCAAGTATCATCACTTAGATGTTCTCTTCCCATATTTGCATTAATCCATCCCGAGAATGCAACTTGGTCACGGATAACTGCCTTAAGCATCATATATGTAGAGTTCCATCTAACAGGCATGTCTAGATTATACTTATGAGGAGTTTGTTCTATTGCTATGCAATATATCTTGTAGCTAGTAATTTGCTGATTAGAGTTACCCAGGAAAGAAATTGCAGTGCACAAAATTTCGATCTCTTTCTTGCACAGCTTCATAGCACATTTAGCGATAAGATTAATGATATGGCAAGCACAACGTTGATGCATTAAAAAAGATGCAGCATATACAGAAAATAGAGGACTAAGGCTCTCCATTGCAGTTGTATTTGATGAAGCATTATCCAAAGTAACTGCAAAAATCTTGCCGGTGAGACCAAATTCTGACACAACATTAAGTACAACATGAGCTATGTTTTGACCAGTATGTGCTTCGTCAATTAATTCGAATCCTATAATTCTTTTCTGTAGTTCCCATTTTTTGTTAACATAATGGGCGACCACACTAATGTAGTCTTGCTTTGCCCGACCACTCCAGATATCAGATGTTAAAGAGACTGAAAAAGTGCATGTAGTAAAATCATCTTTTACTATTTGAAGACTATTTTTGCATAATTTTTTCATATCCCTAGATGTAGTTTGTCTAGAAACTGATTTGAAACTAGGAGTATGCACAGTTTGAATGTATTCGATAAAAACTTCAGACTCACCGAAACCTAATGGTAAATCATTAGAAGCAATTAAACGACAAATTCCTTCTCTATGAGCGGCAAGATCATAGGTGAAATTGCGTACCGTACCGTCGGGGTTGAACTTGAGCGTGGCCTGTGTCCCCGCAGACTACTTGTCCACGTTCTTGTGCATGAGGATGTGCCTGAGGAGGTGGCCGGTTCCTCCTCCCCCCCCCCGAGAAAGCAAGTGGGCGCACCTCTTGCACCGAGCTTTCAGCACGTTGACACCGTCCTCCATGACTATTTCTTCAACGAAATGCCCCCAGCACGTCGAGGTTTTGCGCCAAACCCTCTTTGTGTCGATGGAGGTGGAGTTACTTGACTGGGAAGTGGAATGGCTGCCGGTATACTCGTCGGAAGAAGGATATGTGTGGGTTGTGGCTGTGGTATCGATCCACTCAGGGATCGAGACATCTAAGTCACTAGTACTGAAATTAAACCGGTTGGGATCACTACCCATGGGATCATCCATGTGTTGAGTGTGAGAAATAAGAGGAAGAGGAGGTTTGAGTGTGAGGAATGAGAGGGGTGGGCAGCCCTTTTTATAGCAAAAAACTGACATTTTTTAGACCAAATTTGCCCTCCAACGTTCAAATATTCAAATTTGAGACAAACTATACCTAAACAGCCCCAAATATGGCCAAACCCCACCCAAAACCCCCCTAAATCCCACTAAACCTCCTAAACCCCCGCTTAAACCCCGCTGCCCCACTCCCCCAATCCCCCCGCTCCCTCGATCAAAGCATCCAACGGAAAGATTCCCTCCCTCGCTCTCTCCTAGCCTCATCGTGCTCCTGTGCTGTGCCTTGCTGGGCCGTGCCCGTGCCGGCCCGTTACTGGGCGTGCCGTGCCGGGCTGGCACACGTGCCAGGCTTAGCAGCCCAGGCACGACCCAAGCAGGGCTGCGTGCTAGGCACGACCCACATACCCTCGTGTCGTGCCAGCCAGTGACGGGCCAGGCACGCGGGCTATCGTGCCGGCCCGCCAGAACCGGCCCATTTGGCTAGGTATAGTCCGAATCATGTGAGAAATTGCCGCATTTTATGATTATGAAATCTGGCAAATGGATGTCAAAACTGCATTCCTGAATGGATATCTCAAAGAAGAGTTGCATATGATGCAACCAGAAGGTTTTGTCGTTCCTAAAGGTGCTAATAAAGTGTGCAAGCTCCAGCGATCCATCTATGGACTGGTGCAAGCATCTCGGAGTTGGAATATACGCTTTGATGAGGTGATCAAAGCATATGGTTTTATACAGACTTTTGGAGAAGCCTGTATTTACAAGAAAGTGAGTGGGAGCTCTGTATCATTTCTGATATTATATGTGGATGACATATTGTTGGTTGGAAATGATATAGAATTTCTGGATAGCATAAAAGGATACTTGAATAAGAGTTTTTCAATGAAAGACCTCGGTGAAGCTGCTTACATATTAGGCATCAAGATCTATAGAGATAGATCAAGACGCTTAATTGGACTTTCACAAAGCACATACCTTGATAAAGTTTTGAAGAAGTTCAAAATGGACCAGTCAAAGAAAGGGTTCTTGCCTGTGTTACAAGGTGTGAAGTTGAGTAAGACTCAATGCCCGACCACTGCAGAAGATAAAGAGAAAATGAAAGTCATTCCCTATGCCTCAGCCATAGGATCTATCATGTATGCAATGATGTGTACTAGACCTGATGTGTGCCTTGCTATAAGTCTAGCAGGGAGGTACCAAAGTAATCCAGGAGTGGATCACTGGACAGCGGTCAAGAACATCCTGAAATACCTGAAAATGACAAAGGATATGTTTCTCGTGTTTGGAGGTGACAAAGAGCTCGTCGTAAATGGTTACGTCGATTCTAGCTTTGACACAGATCCGGATGACTCTAAGTCACAAACCGGATATGTATTTTTATTAAACGGTGGAGCTGTCAGTTGGTGTAGTTCCAAGCAGAGCGTCGTGGCGGGATCTACGTGTGAAGCGGAATACATAGCTGCTTCGGAAGCAGAAAATGAAGGAGTTTGGATGAAGGAGTTCATATCCGATCTAGGTGTTATACCTAGTGCATCGGGTCCAATGAAAATCTTTTGTGACAACACTGGAGCAATAGCCTTGGCGAAGGAATCCTGGTTTCACAAGAGAACAAAGCACATCAAAAGATGCTTCAATTCCATCCGTGTTCTAGTCAAGGAGGGAGACATAGAGATTTGTAAGATACACACGGATCTGAATGTTGCAGAACCATTGACTAAGCTTCTTCCATGGGCAAAACATGATCGGCACCAAGACTCCATGGGTGTTAGGATCATTACTTTGTAATCTAGATTATTGACTCTAGTTCATTGTTCAAAAAATCGGCCGAGTAGACGATTAATCGGCCGATTAATCGCTCCTCGGCCATCCACCTTGTAAATTACATGTACTCGCCAGTGTTACTCGGCCTGGGGATTAATCGACCGATTAATCGTGTGACAACCGATTAATCTGCTGCAGACTGATTAATCGCTGGACTCCCAGGGGGCATACTGTAAAAGTAAAATATCAGCCCCCCTCATCTCTCCTCAATCCTCACCCGTACGTGGTGTTAGGTCTGGGAGACCAGAGAAGTCCACCCCGCGCCGCCGCCTACGCTACCCACCTAGCACCGCCGCCCCCCCCCACCGGCGGCCAACGGCGTGGCCGGCCCTCCCTCTCCCTCCTCTCCTCGCAGGCCCCCCCTCCTCC
>LR738715.1:242282393-242339538 GCA_902687465.1 Secale cereale | reverse complement strand
TCACCCGTGGCTCGCCTCTTACCGTGGCCTCCACCCGCCATTACCCCGCCGCCGGCCAACAGCGGCTCTTCCTCTCCCGCCCCTGCTCGCTGCTTCCCCCTCCTCCCGCATCTACCCCGTCCCCCATCCTCACCCGTGGTTGTGGCAAGCAAGTAGGTGGCCGTCCTCCTCCGGCCTGCCCTTGTTGCCTCCTTACACCATCGATCTGGGCAGCAACAAGCAGGTGGCCTCACCTCCCTCTCCGGTCTCTCCTTCCTGCCTCTTCACGCCGGCGACTGGGTTGGGGGAGAAGGGACAGCAGCACAACAACGTAGCAGCAAGCACAGGGGTTGCTGCCTCTTCATCTTTTATGTTTTGTATTTTGTACTTTTGTATAACTTCATGCTTGATGAATGATGAATTGATTAAATTATTGTTGTGTAGAATTGATTAACACCGGGATTCTGAGATTTATAAAAAAAATTGACCGATTAATGCTCGACCGATTAATTCCGATTAATTGGCCGATTCACGATTAATCCCTACTCCCTAACTGACCGAGCAGTTACCGATTACCGATTTCCTGAACATTGCTCTAGTTCAAGTGGGAGACTGAAGGAAATATGCCCTAGAGGCAATGATAAATATGTTATTTGTATTTCCTTATATCATGATAAATGTCTTTTATTCATGCTAGAATTGTATTAACCGAAAACTTAGTACATGTGTGAATACATAGACAAAACAATATGTTCCTAGTATGCCTCTACTAGACTAGCTCATTGATCAAAGATGGTTATGTTTCCTAGCCATAGACATGAGTTGTCATTTGATTAACGGGATCACATCATTAGGAGAATGATGTGATGGACAAGAACTGTAATGCCTCAGATGTAACACTTTCCATTTGTGGCAATATATGAAACTTTGACTTCATCAATTCCATTCTGGGCTCTTCTTTCATTACGGGTTCTTCGTTTTGTCGTGTGCATGTGTGCATTTCATCCATGTCATGTTGTCATGTGCATTGCATTGCATTTGTGTTGTCACTTGCACCCGGTTCCACTCGCCTCTTCCTGTTGTCCGTTTCGAGTTTCGACACTCACACACGTGCCTGTGGCACCCCCGAGTCCTTCTTTCGTGCGTGGCCGTGTAACGTTCCCGGAATGACGTGAGACTTGTCGTGCGATGTTGTTTTGGTACATGTAGGCCGCCTGTCAAGTTTCGTCGCGTTTGGAGTTCGTTTGGTACTCCAACGGTTAACCTAGTGGGCTAAAAGTACCTCTTCTTTAAGGCCCAAGACCCCCTCCACAACAGCCCACTAACCCAGCACAACCCCTCCCATCATCTCGGTCGTCGGATTGTGATCGCGTGGCCGAAAACCGCTCCTCATTTGGACCTTCCTAGCTCCGAGAATCTATATAAACAGCCCCCCCACGTCCATTTTTGCGGACGAAACCCTAGCTCCTCTCCTCCCCGCGCCGCCGGACACGTCCAACCCGGCCGGATGTGTCCGCCGCCACCCCCTCGGCCTCTCGCAGGCCGCCACGTGTCGCCACCCTCCTCCCACCAGCCGCCGGCCCGCCCGGCCCGCGCGCTCCCGCCGCCGCCGGACCGTTCCCCGCCGCCTCCAGCAGATCTCCGCCGCCGCGCCTCCAGCTCCCGGCGCGTCGGCCGCTGCCGGCCGCCGCCGGCCGCCGCGGAGGATCCCGCCGCCGCCGCCCGCAGATCTCCGCCGCTGCGCCTCCCGCAGAGCCTCGCCCGACGTCCTCCGGCGAGCCGCGCCCGGCCATCCTCCGCCGCTGGCCGCCTCGATCCCGCCGGATCCGCTCGTCTGCCGCCGGCTCTGACCCTAGCGGGTCGGGCGGACCCGAACCCGTCACCCGCTCCGCTCCCTCCGCCCGATCCGCTCAGTCGGACAAATATCCACGTCATCGGACGTGTCCGCCCGACCCCCCCCCCCCTTGATTTTTTTTGCCAAGTCCCTGAGATCTGTTATTTTGTTGCATCTTTGCATGGCTGTAACTTTTAGTGTGCTTGTCCAAATTGTGCATATGATATGTCAAAATGATCGTGGTGATGTGCTCTAGATTTTGTTCCATTGTGGCATGCTTGTTTGAGTTCATCTAGAGGTCCTAATCTTCGTGACAAGAGTGCTACTTGTTATAAACTGCTGAAACTTGTTATTTTTATGCCATGTTTGAGATGTGATAACTCGATGCATGTTTATCCAAATGGAGCATATGATATGTCAAAATGTTCATTGTGAAATGCTCTACATGATGGTTGCTGTAGCAGTCATGTTAGGGTTCATATTGCCATGTTAATCTCGGTTGCAAAAGTGCATGTGGCTGTTAAGTTATGAAACATGTTAAGAGATGCTGATTTGAAGTGCTCGTTGCTATTGATGTGTTTGTCTCCATGTCACATGTCAATATGTTTTAGAAGCACCATCATATGGTCTTTGCTGTGGTGCAAACCATTTTCCATGATATGCCTTGAGATGACTTAAACAAGCTTGTAAACATGCCATGCCTATGTTACTGTTTTATACTTAGTGAAAATTCTGCCAAGTCTGGAATCTGTTATAACCTGATGCTATGTTTGCTTGATGCCCTAGTCAAATTCATGCATGTTTTGGAGTGTACAATGATCATTCCTTGTTATCCATGTTATTGTCTATCCATCCAGGCCCTCACTTGCACATATGGCTTGCTGTAGCTTAGTTATTTCTTGCTCTCAAGTTGCTATAAATTATATCTGTCAGGTTTTTAACAGCATGATCAATTTGGTGTGGCTTGTTGCTATTGATCCATGCCTCATATGGACTTGCTCCAATGGAGTTTTTGCTGTAGGATATGTCTACTTCATGTCCATGCTTATTGTAATCATGTTTGGGTGCTGTAGAGTATATATTTCTTGCTCCAAAGTTGCTATGTGGCGGTTAATTTCAGCTTTGCATTGTATCTTGTTTAGTGTGTATGTGTTGAACCGTTGCTCCGTTTTGAGCGTGCCCTATATGAAACTTGTGTGATTTTGCATGTAGAATCATAATATCATGTTGTTTACATGTTTGGAGTGTGTTTGCTTGATGTTTGGGTGCATCTTGCACCGTTGCCATGCTTGTCTTGTTTTGCTCATATCTTCTAAACCGTAGCTCCGAATTAAACAAACTTTATATGAAACTTGACTAGAATTTCGTGTAGATCATCATGGTGCATGTTAACTTACTGTTTAACAACTTTAACTTAAGGTTTGTTCAGATCTGGACCAATTTCAAAATATGCATATGAGGACTTACCGGATTTGCTATATGTCGATTCCGGCCTCATTTAAACTTGTTGTTTTGTGTTGTTCTTGTGTGCTTCATCCCTTGCCATGAAGTGCATCATACTTGCATCATGTTGAATGTGCATTGCACCTTGTTTGATGCTGTGCCATGTTGTGTTCTTGTGTTGAGTAGAGCCGGGAGCCGAGACCGAGAACGAGGTTCCTACCGAGGTTGAGTACGAGGAGCCGTCTTACGATCCCATCGGCGACTCGACAGGCAAGATGACCTGACCCAGATATCATTACTATCTTTGCCTATTGCTAGATGTCTCGGTCTTTAGCTCATTGCCTCGATGCCCATGTTTGTTTGTCAGCCTCCTATTGTAACCATGAATCTGTCTAACCACCCAACCCAGCAAACCTTTGTTTGGCTACGTAAGCTTCGCTCAGCCCCTCTTATAGCATTGCTAGTTGTAGGAGAAGATTTGAAGATTCTTGCTTCATGCTGAAGTTATTGTTGGGATATCACACTATATTATATGTTAACCAAATCATCTATATACTTGGCAATGGGTGGAAGGCTAAGCCTCTTGCTTGGTGTTTTGTTCCACTCATGCCTCCCTAGGAACCATTTAAACCGGTGTTATGTTCCTTGATTATGCGTCCCTAACACGGTTGGGGTTTATGGCCCCCCCTCGATAACCCGCTTAGCGCTAAAGCTTTTCCAGCAAGGCCCGACTTTGGTTTTACCATTTGCCATAACTAAATAACTTGCATAGGGACTTTCCGGACCCCAAGTACTTAATTTTACTAACCGGGCCAGTGCTCCTCATGAGTGTTGGTCCAAACTGGGCAGACTGCGGGGCCACCACGAGGAAACTCGAGGATTGGTATATACCTGTAGGCTGACCTATCCGGTCATGGCCCAAGACTAGATACGCGCAGCTACTCTCAGGGTGTCGGCACGCCGGGAGGTCTTGCTGGATTAGTTTTACCTTAGTCGGAATATCTTGAGCACGGGATTCCGAGAATACTCGGGTCTTCCCACCTTGGAGTTGCGACTCTGCAGATCATGAGCTTGTGATGGGCTAAGTTGGGACACCCCTGCAGGGTTTGATCTTTCGAAAGCCGTGCCCGCGGTTATGTGGCAGATGGGAATTTGTTAATATCCGGTTGTAGAAAACTTGACACCATGTTCAGAATACACTACCAGCGTGAGTAACCGTGACGGTCATTTTCCGAAAGGGGTTCGGGAAGTGAACACGGTGGGGTTATGTTTGACGTGCTTAGATAGGATCACTTCGTGATCACTTGGACGCTCGTGGCACTTCTCTTCTCGCTCTAAACATGTAAGCTAGTGATAGTGCAGCTGCAACCTTTATTCTTCAGCCTTGTTCCACACCCAAGGCTTAGATAGTTTTGCTACCCGGGAACGGGATTGCTGAGTCCTCCGTGGCTCACAGATTCTACACAACACCAGATGCAGGTACTATGGTGAACTACACAGGTGACGGCACAGAGCTGTACTGGGAGTTCAATGAAGAACGTGGGCGACACTACGTGTACTATCCCGATGATCAGTAGTGGCTTCTACTAGGGGCGATTCGGACCTTGTGGCTTTATTTATTTGGTATCTTTCATTTGGATCTTCGTCCGTAGTCGGACTGTGATGTTATTTGGATGATGATTTGCTTATGTAATGTATTGTGTGATGTGGCGAGTGTAAGCCAACTACTCTTTTGCAATTTCATCCCTATTTTTACATGAGTCGTCCAAAGATACCATACTTGAGATCATTCTAGTATGAGCTTGTACCTTTAAGTCATGCCTCGACACGTAGGAGGTATAATCTCATATTGGGCATTACAAGTTGGTATTCAGAGCCTTCTCCGACCTAGAAGCCCCCACTGATTGATCGAATCATTGACGGTTGAGTCTAGGCACACACTTGAAAATGTTTTGAGTCCTATATATATATCGGAGAGTAGGATTTCTTTTGCTCCTCATCTCTTTTCACTCTAGTGAGGACTCCTGACGATTACTTGTCTCTTCTACTCTCAAAAATTCACTAATTTTTTTTAGGATCACGCAAGTATTGTTTGGATTGTTCCGATGTCTTTGTGACGAGAACATTGTTCTCGATGCCTCCTGTCATTTAGGGGTTGTGGCAGTGTCCCGGGGAGTTGAGCTCCGAGGTGTTGTCATCACAAAGCTATCACAGCAGTTCTGGAATACTTAAGACGTCCGACATCGAAAACTCTCCTATGTGGTTAGTGACAGAATAACCCCGACATCACCCAGTACTGGGGAGGTAGTTCGGGAGTATTGCCATAGCTTGTATAGCAGATGCGTTTCGAAGGTCCGAGGTAAACGGTTTCCGGAAATAACTGGTTATGTGTTGAAGGATGGATACAGCTGGATGTTGGATTAGAGTTGAGTGCGCGATGCTTCCCCTGTATCCCCAACACCTGATTGCATAACTGGAAACTTTCGGAAATTAATAGGTGGGTTCATCTAGTAGCTCGTAGGCATTCTTCCAACGAATGCATGATATGGAGTTCGGGGTTCTACATTGAGTGAAGTAGTTTTATGGGCGTTGTTCCGATCGGGAGTTGCATCTTAAAGGGTCCTTGGCTATGCTGATCCGGGGATTGCAAAACCCTTTTGTAACATGTTCCATAAGCTTTCAGCATGAATATGTCGAACGAAACTTCTATCTTGTATTTGTTCTATCTGCTCCTTGTTGTTTTTATTTACCTTTTTGTTCTCCCAAGTGGCTTCTCATGAAGATTGTTGTATCATTAAACTGTGGATTACATTCATTCATCTTGTTCGAATGTTCTTGTGAAGACTTATGTTGCAATTTCTAGCCACTGATTCAGCTTATATATTTTCAATCAATGGCTAATAGTTGTCATCTCATTCAGGATGGCTCCTAAAAGGGTTCCCAACGCTAACCCAGAGGGTGAAGAAGTTCCTGATCGTCCTCCTTCCCCTCCTCCTCCGTCTGAGGCCTGGAGAGCAATTATGCAAGCGACGAACCAGAACACCCAGATGCTTATGCAAATGATGCAGAACATTCAAGCAAATCAAGGTGGTCATGGGAACCAAGGCCAAGGCAATTTGTTCAACCAACCTCACTTTGCTACTCTCAACCAATTCCTGGCAAACCAACCAAAGGCATTCAGTTACTGTGTGGACCCACTAGATGCTGAAGACTGGATAACAGACATCAAGAAGCACTTTGAATGCAGTAACGTGAGACCTGAGGATTATGTCAAGTTTGCCGCCTTCCAACTCAAGGACCAAGCCGCTGATTGGTGGCGGCAGTACAAAGATTCCAGAGAAGGACGTGAAATCTCGTGGACTGACTTTTGCAAGGATTTCCGCTCTCACCACATTCCAACTAGTGTCATCGAAGGTATGCGTGAGCAATTCCGCAACCTGAAGCAAGGCACCATGTCTGTTTTATCAATACAATGTCAAGTTCCAAAACCTTGCCCGCTATGCTGATGACCCACAACCGTAAGGGATCTATTGCAGCGTTTTCGATAAGTAAGAGTGTCGAACCCAACGAGGAGCAGAAGGTATTGTTAAGTGATTCTGAGCAAGGAATAACTACAAGCACTGAAAGATAACTTTTTAGGGGTTTTCTTTATATAAGCAACAGGAAAGTAAAAGCGAGCAAAGTAAAAGGCACTGGAGAGTAACAAGTGGCCCAATCCTTTCTGAGCAAAGGAGAGGCCTAGCAACCGAACTTATAAAGACTAAAGTGTTCTTGAGGACACACGGGAGAGGTAGTCATGTGCTTTCGCCATATTCCGTATCGGTACTATGTGATGTGTTGATAAGTGTTGAGTGGGTGGATCTATGCTAGTACACCCTCTAGACTAAGATGAGTGCACTCTTATGATTAAACACCTTGCAAGCATCCGCAAATACAAGATAGTATTTAAGGCAAAAGCCTAACCATAGCAATACGACCGATGATCCATTGTCCCCTTGTGCAAAAGCGTGCGAACTGGGGTTCAGGTTTCTGTCACTCCGGCAACCCACCGTAAGCATTCTTTGTACACAATGTATTCCCCTAGGTCCTTAATAAGGCGAAGTGTTGAGTGTTCGACTCACACAACACCACTAGGAAAATATCAACACAACTTAAGTATCAAACAACACATATTACTTCAACATCATATGACTACTAACAACAAGACTTCTCCCATGTCCTCAAGAACTAAAGTAACTACTCACAAGACATAAAAGAGATCATGATCAGTGGAGATAGATGGGTGATAAACAATCTGGACATAATGATATTTCTCCAACAAAACTCAATAGCATTCACCACAAAGTAGTAATCAACACCGATAGAGTAGAGAGAATAGATAGTACGGATTACAACACAAGTTGCAATTGTGAGATGAGATTGGATGAAGATGGAGATGGTGCTGATGTTGGGGAAGATGTTGATGATGATCTCGATGATGCCCGTGACGATGGTGATGATGATGGCGATGATCTCCCCTTCCGGGAGGTGATCTCCCCGGTGGAATCTGCCCGCCGGAGATGGCTTTTCTTCTCTGTAGGTTTCCGCCACGGAGCGGCGGCGGAACTCCGTAAACTCTCTCCTTTTTAGGGTTTCTAGATGACGAGGAGTATATAGGCCAAACGGGGAAACCTGGAGTGGGCCAGGGACTCCAGGCGCCCTCCCGGCGCGGCGAGGGTGGGGGCCGCGCCAGGTGGCCGCCTGGGCACCCTGTGGCCCCCCTCTGGTTGCTCTTTTGCGTATCTTCGTGATCCTTCTGGAAAATACCCTCCGTCGATTTTCAGGTAATTTGGAGGTATTCTTCTTCAGCAACTCAGCGTCCACTTTTTACCGCTGAATCCTGCGTCTGCTGCTTCGGCATCGGAAAGTTGCAAACTGTGTAAAAGAGGCCAAAACAACATAAGAACATCATCGTAATGTGGAATATATCAATGAATAAGGATGAATTACGATATAAAATAGTGATGCATTTTGGACGTATCAACACCCCCAAGCTTAGACCTCGCTTGTCCCCAAGCGAATACTGAGCTCGGTAAACCTGTCCACAAGTTTAGAGAGTGAAGTGTCGATAAATAGAATACGGACGAGAAGCATCACAGTTTCTTCACCAAACTCAAATATCCTCAACAGCAATCTTCAACTCATAAGGCCCTTATAAAAGAGTGGTAACACTTATAATCGAAAGTAGGGCTAAGGAAACTCATCAAATCATGGCAAAGATGTCCTTTGGTCAAAGAACAATTAATAGCTTTTCCTTTTGCTCTTTCTCTTTATGTTTTGATGAGATTAATTGAAGCTTTTGAAAGAACATGTTATTAGGCAAGAAGTGAAAGTGTTAACACAAAGGAAGATGTTTGCTTTAGCTGGGCTTGACAAACAACTTACTTATCAAATGATAATGTCAACAAGGATATGATATGACAAATCTTAATGCAACTTTATATGAATGAATCCTTGTCAACATCAAATGTCTGCTCTCTTTAAGGATAGAAGGAAGTAGGAATAACTGACTCAACCTAAAACTAAGAGATAGGCCCTGCTCTAGGGAAGTAGGGAAAACTCATGTGCTATCCTTAAATCAAACAGAATGAAAACAAGTTTTGAGAGGTGCATGATTTGTCAACGAATGCTAATAGATAACTCAATTACTTCTCAAACTGGACAAGTTTCAAGGAACGGCTCCCGCACGGGGACGATCACATCCCCTTAATCTCCTTTGTTTATCACTGCCAAAAGTTTTCTGATTTCTCATGAACAAAGCGTGAAGGAGGGTTTGTTTGTTGTATTATCTTTTATGAGCCGGGCGCACTCATGCCAGTTCCTCCTCGTATTAGGGGTTTGCAGATTAGACACGCAATCCCGGGGTAAAACTTGTCCAACTTAAAAAAATGATGAATTAACTACTACTTCCTCATGAGCTAAAACAGGGGCACAAAATAGAAGATTTTGAACATTAAAGGATAGCACATAAATTCTATACTTTAGGAGGTGGTAGTGGAATACCACGAATAGGAAGGTATGGTGGACTCGTATGGAAGGTATTGGTTTAAGGGTATGGATGCACAAGCAGAATTCCGCTTAGTACAAAGTTTAGGCTAGCAAAGGCTTTGAGAGAACAGACTATTGATGATGACTAAGATGCAAAGCAATATAAAGCATAAACATTAAAATAAGCATAACACATCAAGTTGTCTTCCTTGTCAGCATAACACTTCAAGCATAATAACATAAAGGTTTTGGCTATGTCGCTACTTTGAGAAAATCATGCTTGTTGTTATGACCAAAGCTATGTTTGCCAAGATTAAATAAAGTTTTCAAAGCCATACTGATATAAGGTCAATACTCCCCATAAGAATCATCATATAAGGTCAATACACCTATTTCATATAATAACCTCCCTAGACATGATACGACTCTACTTGACTCTAAAAGACAAAAGATAAAGATAAAGATACCGGGCACTCCCCCAAGCTTGGAACAAGCCAAGGGGATGCCATTACCCAAGGAGATTTCACTCCTCATTCTTGTTGACGTTGATCACGTAGTCCTCGGCGAAGTGCTTCCATGGAAGGGGTTCTCCAGTCTCATATGAGAAGTTTGTCTCCTGAATCCTGCATGCAGCACCCATACCCATGCGCATAAACCTTAGTTCATACTCACAGTTCTGGTGATGTAGATCATAAATTTGCCCTTGGAGCTCTTCAATTCTTTCTTCAGATGCGGTGATGCTTTTCCACATCTCCTTCATCTCCTTCAGGAAGTAGGTCTTCAGCTCGTTGATGATGTCAAAGTTAACTTCAACACCACGCTCGATCATCTTCTTGTACTTGAAGATTTCTTGCTCCACTTCTTCTAGCCTGGCCTGGATGCTCCCCTCCTTGATAGGTCCCTCCAGATCTTCTTGATGGAGGACACCGTCCTCCATCCGAACAACCTGAGGGTGCTTCTTCACCTCAGCGAGGTAAGGGTTGATGACGTTGATGACGAACTTGTCCTTGGGGGAACTTGGAGAAGCCATGGCACCTAGGTCCAGCTAAAAGATTTCCTGGCAGAAACAGATCGAAAAGAAAACACACGAAATCGCGAGATACGTTGCCGGAACAATCCGGGCAAATATATAGCAAAAATTTCTGCGCAGAAAGGAAGGTAACAAGCTAAAGTGGGGTCGGAGACGGACTCCTGGGTGCCCAGGCGGCCTCCCGGCACGGCCAGGAGGTAGGCCACGCCAGGGGGCGCCTGGTCCCCCTGGAGCTTGTCTCCGGCTCCACTTAGGCTTAGAATTTTCCTAGTTTTGCAAAAACTCATAATATGGAACTTTTATGGCGGTTCGCGATGTTTCCTTACCGTAATACATACCTTTTCTTACTCTGCTTCTGCTGGTGTCTGAAACAGGGCTGCAACATGTTCTTCGTGAGCTGTTGTGTATATCATATTCACATCAACATTGACAGGGTCTCCTGCTATGTAATGCTTAAGTCTTTGCCCATTCACAACTTGAGGTTTGGTGCCTTCAAAATTGTTAATCTTGATTGCACCAGACCGATAGACTTCTTCAATATGAAATGGCCCTTCCCACCTGGAAAGTAGTTTGCCTGGAGAAAACCTGAAACGGGATCTAAACAACAAAACTTTATCACCAACATTACATTCACGTTTCAGAATCCTCCTATCATGCCACTTCTTTACCTTTTCCTTGAACATTTTAGCGCTCTCGTAAGCTTCACTTCTCCACTCATCTAGAGAAGTCAAGTTCATGAGACGCTTCTCACCAGCTAACTTTGGGTCAGCATTAAGCTCTCTAACAACCCAGAAAGCTTTGTGCTCTAATTCTAATGGCAAATGGCAAGCCTTGCCATAAATCATCTTATAGGGGGACATGCCCATGGGGTTTTTGTAAGAAGTTGTATACGCCCACAAAGCATCTCCTAACTTATTTGACCAGTCCTTTCTATTTCTGTTTACTGTCTTCTGTAAGATCAACTTGATCTCTCTATTGGTGAGCTCAACTTGTCCACTAGTTTGAGGATGGTACGGTGAAGCAATTCTATGATTGACATCATACTTGGCTAAAGCTTTTCTAAAAGCTCCATGCGTGAAGTGTGATCCTCCATCAGTCATGAGATACCTAGGTACACCAAACCTAGGGAAAATCACATCTTTGAGCATTTTAAAAGATGTCTTGTGATCAACACTTTCAGTGTGGATTGCTTCAACCCACTTGGTCACATAATCAACAGCTACTAAAATGTGAGTGTACTTGTGCGAAGAAGGAAAAGGACCCATAAAATCAAAACCCCAGCAATCAAAAGGTTCAATCACTAGTGAGTAATTCATAGGCATCTCATTCCTTCTACTAATGTTACCAACCCTCTGACATTTATCACAGGCTAAAACATAATTTCTAGCATCCTTAAAGAGAGTAGGCCAATAAAAACCTGATTGAAGAACCTTATGTGCGGTCCTCTCACCGGCATGATGTCCTCCATAGGGACTATCATGACATTGTCTGAGAATGTCCTTCTGCTCATGTTCCGGTATGCATCTTCTCACGATCCCATCTGGACCTTCTTTGAAAAGATGTGGGTCATCCCAAAGGTAGTGCCTCAAATCATGAAAGAACTTCTTCCTTTGCCGAAATGTTAAACCTGGAGGCAAATACTTTGCAACGATAAAATTAGCATAATCTGCAAACCAAGGATCGGAAAGAGATTGTACTTTTACAATGGCAAGTTGCTCGTCTGGAAAACTGTCGTTGACTGGGATGGGATCATGCGGTATATCTTCCATCCTTGAAAGATTGTCCGCCACCGGATTGTCTTCTCCTTTCCTATCAACAATCTGCAAATCAAATTCTTGAAGAAGGAGTACCCATCTGATAAGTCTTGGCTTGGCATCCTTCTTCGTCATAAGGTACTTAATGGCAGCATGGTCAGTATGAATAATAACTTTGGAATCAACAATATACTGCCTAAACTTATCACAAGCAAACACTACAGCTAATAATTCCTTCTCAGTAGTACCATAATTCTTTTGAGCACTATCAAGGGTTTTACTAGCATAATGTATAACATTCAATTTCTTATCAACCCTTTGCCCTAAAACAGCTCCAACAGCAAAATCACTAGCATCACACATAATCTCAAAAGGTAAATTCCAGTCAGGTGGTTGTACTATAGGAGCGGTTATTAAAGCTTTCTTAAGAACTTCAAAAGCCTCCTTACAATCTTCATCAGATACAAAAGGAACATCCTTCTGGAGAAGATTAGTGAGGGGTCTTGAAGTCTTAGAAAAGTCTTTAATAAATCTTCTATAGAAACCAGCATGACCGGAAAACTGCTAATTCTTGGATATCCCTTGGATAGGGCATCCTCTCAATTGCTTCGATCTTGGCCTTGTCCACCTCAATTCCCCTTTCGGAAATCTTGTGACCAAGAACAATTCCTTCGTTAACCATGAAGTGGCACTTCTCCCAGTTGAGTACCAGATTTGTCTCCTCACATCTCTGCAAAACTTTATTAAGGTTGTGGAGACAATGGTCAAAGGAAGTTCCATAGACGGAGAAATCGTCCATGAAGACTTCCACAATCTCCTCACAGAAACCATGAAAGATAGCAGACATACACCTTTGAAAAGTAGCAGGGGCATTACATAAACCAAAAGGCATACGCCTGTAAGCATAAGTACCATAGGGACAAGTAAAAGTGGTCTTCTCTTGATCAGCAGTGTTAACATGAATTTGAGAGAAACCAGAATAACCATCGAGGTAACAAAAGTGGGTATTTTTAGATAACCTTTCAAGCATTTGGTCGATGAACGACAACGGGTAGTGATCCTTCCTGGTTGCCTTGTTCAGCTTCCTGTAATCAATACACATTCTATATCCAATAATAATTCTCTAAGGTATTAGTTCATTCTTATCATTAGGAACCATAGTTGTACCTCCTTTCTTAGGAACACAATGTACTGGGCTTACCCACTTACTATCAGCTATAGGGTAGATAATACCTGCGGCTAGAAGCTTGAGAATCTCATTTCTTACAACATCCATCATCTTCGGGTTCAACCGTCGTTGATGATCAACAACTGGTTTAGCATCGGGCTCAAGGTTGATAGTATGTTGACAGATAGATGGACTAATCCCCTTAAGGTCATCAAGGGTATAGCCAATTGCACCTCGGTGTTTACGAAGTACTTCCAATAGTCGCTCTTCTTCATATCATGAAAGGTTAGAGTTGATAATAACAGGATATACTTTCTTTTCATCTAAATAAGCATACTTGAGCGTATCGGGAAGAGGTTTAAGATTGAACACCGGGTCTTCTTTTGGTTTTGATAAAATTCCCAAAGGTTCAACCGGAAGGTTGTGCTTCAGGATAGCAGGTTGTCTCAAGAATATTTCATCTAGTTCATTTCTTTCCTGCATATGCAAATCATTCTCGTGGTCCTCCATATATTGCTGCAAAGGATCATTAGGGGGAATATCAATAGAAGCAATACTTTCAATAATTTTATCATCACTAGGTAAATCGGTACCACGAGGCTGCTTAGAGAACTTAGAAAAGTTAAATTCATATGGCTCACCATTGAATTCAACAGAAACTTTACCTTTCTTGCAATCTATTATAGCTCCACAAGTTCTGAGAAAAGGTCTACCAAAAATAATAGGACAAAAATTGTCCCTCACTGAACCAAGTACTAGAAAGTCGGTAGGGTATTTTACCTTTCCACATAGGACTTCAACATCTCTCACAATTCCGATAGGAGAGATAGTTGCTCTGTTTGCAAGATGAATGGTAACATCAACTTCTTCAAGTTTACAAGGTGAAATCTCACCGATGATCTCTTGATAAAGTGAATAGGGGATAGCACTAGCACTCGATCCCAAATCGCATAGCCCATAATAATTGTGATCTCCTATTTTAACAGATACTACTGGAGTACCTGAAATCGGGCCTTTATTCTTGGCTGTGACAAGGTTAGTGGAAACAACACAAAAATTTACATTGGAATCCAAAACGTCATTAGTAACAAGGTCTTTAACCAATGCAACTTGAGGATCGACCTTGATCTGGTCCTCAGGCTCATCAATTCTTCTCTCACTTTTATTTATTATGCCTGTCACAAGAGAGTGCTCCCTTATCCTTTCGGAAAAAGGAGGCTTTTCATATATAACTGCAGGCAAAATAGGGTCAGCAACATGAATATCAACAGGTAACTCTTTGAAAGGTTCATGATGCTGATCTCTCTTCTTTTTAAAAGAATCAACGTGAGAGGCAAAATCCTTACAGAAATCAATCATTAGATGGGAATCAAGGCCAATCTTAGAGCAAAAGGTATTGAAGTAATCAGTTTTCACATAGCTCTCAATATAATCATGCTCATAATTTATAGCGGGTTCAATACCTTTATCGATTTCCCAATCTTCGGTATTCCTCTGGATCCTTTCAATGAGATCCCACCTTTCTTCAACGCTCTTTGTCTGAAATACCCCACTAGAGGAGGCATCCAGCATCTCCTTATCCTGACGAGAAAGCCTGGCATAAAAGTTTGTAAGTATAATTTTCTTGGGGAGCTCATGAATAGGACATTTGAGCATTAGGGACTTCAATCTCCCCCAAGCTTGAGCAATGCTTTCTCCGTCACGAGACCTAAAGTTATAGATATAGTTCACGAAGAGGATAAAACTTGGTATAAAAGAGAGACATAAGCTCTTGCCAATCAAGCAAGTGTGAGTTATCGAGAAGCTTATACCAATCTGAAGCTTTATCTATAAGCGATACGGAGAACAATTTCCTCATGACAAACTCCATTGATACACCTGCAAGCTTAAATAATGAACATAGTTGTGACAGATATAGCAAGTGTTCACCGGGATGTCTGTCTCCTGCATAACGATTAGCCAAAACATAATCGATAATACCAGCTGGTATTTTATAGGGCACAACTTCAGTAGGGGGAGGAGCAACCACCACAGATATGGGGCGTCTTCCCACAAGCAACGATCCAATAGCAAGGTTGCCCATAAGGACAAAGAGCAGCAACAGCAAAATAAAAACAGAAATATAAAAACTTCCTTACCAGCTTCACTTACCAATAGCGCTACACTCCCCGGCAACGGCGCCAGAAAACGGTACTTGATGACCCACAACCGTAAGGGATCTATTGCAGCGTTTTCGATAAGTAAGAGTGTCGAACCCAATGAGGAGCAGAAGGTATTGTTAAGTGATTCTGAGCAAGGAATAACTGCAAGCAATGAAAGATAACTTTTTAGGGGTTTTCTTTATATAAGCAACAGGAAAGTAAAAGCGAGCAAAGTAAAAGGCACTGGAGAGTAACAAGTGGCCCAGTCCTTTCTGAGCAAAGGAGAGGCCTAGCAACTGAACTTATAAAGACTAAAGTGTTCTTGAGGACACACGGGAGAGGTAGTCATGTGCTTTCGCCATATTCCGTATCGGTACTATGTGATGTGTTGATAAGTGTTGAGTGGGTGGATCTATGCTAGTACACCCTCTAGACTAAGATGAGTGCACTCTTATGATTAAACACCTTGCAAGCATCCGCAAATACAAGATAGTATTTAAGGCAAAAGCCTAACCATAGCAATACGACCGATGATCCATTGTCCCCTTGTGCAAAAGCGTGCGAACTGGGGTTCAGGTTTCTGTCACTCCGGCAACCCACCGTAAGCATTCTTTGTACACAATGTATTCCCCTAGGTCCTTAATAAGGCGAAGTGTTGAGTGTTCGACTCACACAACACCACTAGGAAAATATCAACACAACTTAAGTATCAAACAACACATATTACTTCAACATCATATGACAACTAACAACAAGACTTCTCCCATGTCCTCAAGAACTAAAGTAACTACTCACAAGACATAAAAGAGATCATGATCAGTGGAGATAGATGGGTGATAAACAATCTGGACATAATGATATTTCTCCAACAAAACTCAATAGCATTCACCACAAAGTAGTAATCAACACCGATAGAGTAGAGAGAATAGATAGTACGGATTACAACACAAGTTGCAATTGTGAGATGAGATTGGATGGAGATGGAGATGGTGCTGATGTTGGGGATGATGTTGATGATGATCTCGATGATGCCCGTGACGATGGTGATGATGATGGCGATGATCTCCCCTTCCAGGAGGTGATCTCCCCGGCGGAATCTGCGCGCCGGAGATGGCTTTTCTTCTCTGTAGGTTTCCGCCACGGAGCGACGGCGGAACTCCGTAAACTCTCTCCTTTTTAGGGTTTCTGGATGACGAAGAGTATATAGGCCAAAGGGGGAAACCTGGAGTGGGCCAGGGGCTCCAGGCGCCCTCCCGGCGCGGCCAGGGTGGGGGCCGCGCCAGGTGGCTGCCTGGGCACCCTGTGGCCCCCCTCTGGTTGCTCTTTTGCGTATCTTCGTGATCCTTCTGGAAAATACCCTCTGTCGATTTTCAGGTAATTTGGAGGTATTCTTCTTCAGCAACTCAGCGTCCACTTTTTACCGCTGAATCCTGCGTCTGCTACTTCGGCACCGGAAAGTTGCAAACTGTGTAAAATAGGCCAAAACAACATAAGAACATCATCGTAATGTGGAATATATCAATGAACAAGGATGAATTACGATATAAAATTGTCAGGACCCCGATCCTAAGTCACACCGATCTAGCTATAACACGTCATATCACTTTGCGGCCTCACACACGGTAACCCCACGGGTGCCACCTTACCTGGCCCGGGACCATTTGCGCATTTTGGCACACGTATATGACAGTGTCGCTAGCATCCATATGACAGAGAACCCGGGCCGACATGGCTAGTTAAAAACCAAAAGTGGCACTAAATTACAGAGACAGGCATCCATGACCCAGCAACGAACGTGTCGGTCATCAACGTATGAACCCAAGTCGTAGCAAGCTACATGGACTTAAAGGAACAACGCGTGACATTTCCCCTAAGGGACAGACACAGGAACGAAGAAGGACACATGCCGGCCAGCCTACGTGTTCCGAGCAGTAGCAAGCTACCAAGGCTCATTGGAATCACTAGGAGGCATTTCCCTGTAAGATAGGCTACCAAAGGAAAACAACTAGGTGTCGGATCCCACACATACCAAGCATTTCAACCATACACACAATATGCTCAATATGTGCAAATACAACATTGCATCACAACAGAACTCTATGACTCAAAGTACTTTATTTAAGAGGCTCCAAGAGCCATACATAACATATCCATACAGGCAGGGGTCACATGACCCAACACTCAAGTCATATAGTCATACAAGCACAAGCGGAAGCTACATGTCTGAGTACAGACAACTTAGAAAATAAAATAGGCTTGGTGTAGCCTGACTATCTACAAGGCCCTTCACAATCTCCAGATCTCCGTCTGGGTGTCAAGCTACTCGTCGACGTCAACGTCTATGTAGAACCCATCAGCAGGGGCAGGGTTCTCCTCTGCAACAGTTATTAAGCAAACATGAGTACAAAGGTACTCAGCAGGTCTTACCACAGAACCTATCATACATGCAACATTATCAACAGGGGGCAGTGGAGCTTATAGCAGAAAGCCAGCTTTGACTCTTGGCTAACCTATACTACAACTCTCAACGGATTGCAAGATGTTACTACGAACACGAGTCCTCTACTCACCACATCAATACACTACCGAGGATACTCTTCCGTCATCCTACGGAAGGGCCATCCACGGCACTCACGCTTATCTTGAGGCTTTTAGTAGTATCCATCAACTTGTCTATGAACTGTAAGAGTAATCAAGTAGTCCGTACCGCGAACAACGGCTATTCGAATAGATTGATAACCCTACAGGGGTGTACTTCTTCACACATGTTTTCACCACTTAGCGTCTGCACACGACATGTTCTCGGCGGACTTCAAGCGAAAGCCGACGTGGGTGTAGACCATGACCTAACCAACCACTCAAGTCTCTCGTCCAGGTTTATCGCCTATTTGGGTTCCATCCGTGGGGAGATCCGGCCGGGGTGTCACTCACGGCCCCAAACGATGTGTACAGGGTTCCTGAGTCACCAAACGGGCAACCGGTACACCGTGCCACGTACCTGTCGCATCACAACCCACCCCGAGGGTCAGCGCTGTGCATGACCTCCAGTAAACTATAAACACCAGAAACTAGTTGCAACTCCTGGACAGAGAACATGGCAGTCGATAAGTCGAGCGGGGTCATATTTCAGGGCCCAATGTGTGGTAGTAACTGTAACTTGAATCACACACACAGATCTCGGGTCCTATGGACGATTTCAATGAAACAACCCACCACGTACTCCTACATGGCCTTTCATCGATACCTTTACCAAGCGTATTCCACACTTCCTTCTCTTTATCGGTATGATCATTTCACTCTGATCCATCACCCATATGAACCAGACCTGACACAACTCTAAGCATAGCAGGCAACATAAACAAATAGCATGGTGGATCACACATCACATGGCTCAATCAACTCATACACATGCTAGTGGGTTTCAACTATTTACTGTGGCAAAGACAGGTCATGCAAGGGAATAGGGTTCAACTACCGCAGCAAGTAGCAGTTCACACGCTGTTGCCTTAATGCAGTAAAAGAGAGCAGGAGCGAGAAGATGGGTTTGTATCGGAATGATCAATGATTGCTTGCCTGACAAAGTGGTTGTCGGGTACTGCTCTTCAGCTGGATACGCAGGAGTATCCTCGGGAGCAGGACCTAACACGGAGAATACCGGTGATACAATCATTAAACAAACAAATGCAACAATATGATGCATGCTCATGACATGGCAAGATGCATGTGTTTTGGGCTAATGCAACTATAACCAGAAGGGTTTGAGCCTATTTGAATCAAAGATTCAAATTGGCACTTTAGCTATTATTTAAATAAGTGCATTATCATGTTTTAATGTATACATCAAGGTTAACTTGCTCAAACATGCATGAAACCAGTGCCATTGGAAAGATTGGATTTTTCTGATCATTTTTCATCTATAAATTATTTCCATCTGAGCTACGGTTGATTTTATATGATTTTTAGAAGTTTTGGGTATTTTCTGAAATTCATAAATCATTTAAGATTTATAACAAATTCCAGAAACTCTTTACTGTGTCAGCATGACCTCATGCTGACGTCAGCAGGTCAACAGGAGCTGGTCCAGGTCAAACATGACATGTGGGCCCGACATGTCAGTGTCATAGCTAATTAGCTAAGTTAATTAGTGTTAATCTAGGAACTAATTAGCTTTCAGTGGGGTCTGGGCCCACGGTCAGTGACTAAACTAACTAACTAATTTAATTAACATTTACCTAATTAAACTAGCTAATTAGGGGAGGGGTGGCCCACACGTCAGCGACCCAGGGGTGGTCAACCCCCCGGTCAAACGAGTCAAACTCGCCGGCGAAGTGACGCCGGCGAGGCCAAACACGGCGGCGAGCTTCAAAAATCGCCCACAGGGCACGGTTCGAGCCGCGGTTGGGCGCGTTGGAGAGCCCTCGTCGTTGCGCGTCGAAAGGTGGTGGTCGCCGGGCCTGTGATGGCCGGAGGCGACGACAACGAGCTCGGCAACGGCGGCCGACGTTCGGGCGTGTGTGGAGACGCGGCTGCGGTGGCCTAGGCGATGCGTGCGTAGCACCTAGCTCATCTACGTGCTGCGGCGAGCGAGATGGACGTGCGTCCGCGACCAAATGGTCACCGGAGCATCACCGGCGGCGGGTTTCGGTGATCAACGGAGCAGCAGCTACACGGCGCAAACGAAGCAGAGGAAGGAGGGATTCGGCGTAGGGGCTCACACCGGTGCTAGCGAGCTCGACGGAGAGGTCGGGGACGCTCTGCAGCTTCTTAATCGACGGCGAGGAGCTCCGGCGATCCGAGGAGGGGAACGACGGCGTGAAGGCGTTGCAGGGCTCCCGACGATCCGTGGCTCAGCGAGGAGGAAGAGGGCGTCGCAGCGAACCTTCTGGACACGGTCACGGGACGAGGGGGAGGCTCTAGGTGCGGCAACGGCGAGCGGCGGCGACGGGCGGCTCGGTGATGAGAGGGAGAGAGCCAGGGGAAGGCGATGAGGACGAGGGGAAGTGAGAGAGGGGTCGGGGCAGCTGCGTGGCGACGCATGGAGGCGTCCAGGCCGTCGGGGATGCAGGCAGGCAGGGTGGAGGTGGCCGGGCGCGTGCCGGCGCGCGGTGGCCACGCGCGCTGCCTTCTGGCGCGGGAGGAAGGCGACAGAAGCGGCGCTGGTGGGCTGGGCCGGCCTGCAACAGTGCTGGGCTCCAGGTAAGTTCTTTCTCTCTCTTTCTTTTTCTTATTTCTTTTCTATTTCATTTCTTTTGCAACTTTGTTTAATTAATAAAAATGCCAGAACATTTTTATATCTCATAAAATTAATCATGCCCACTGTATATATTATGAACAGTATGGAACATTATAGTTTATGATTATTTGAGCATTTTAAATATTTTATAGTATTTAAATGCCCAAATACAAATACCATATGATTTAATCCAGAGCCCTTAGATGTCCTAGAAAATTGTGCACCATTTTTGGCAAAGGTTTGAGACCAAGGCAGAAATGATGAACATTTTTGAAGGGCATTTTGGGTACATTGGAAAAGATTTTATCAAACCCTAGTTGTTAGAAGAGGGGTGCTGGGGTTTCTGTCATTCCCATTTCAAGTTTCTTGGATAAGTAAACATGATGCACACTCTAGCTAGTCCTAATGCAAGTGCTAACTAGGGATGTGACAATTCACCCCCACTTAAAAGAATCGCGTCCCGAGAATCGGGTTCCTCTGGAAAGAGGGTGGGGTACTCAAGTCGAAGACGATCCTCCCTTTCCCAAGTAGCTTCACTCTCGGAATGATGTGACCATTGAACCTTGAGAAACTTGATATTGTGGCGTCGAGTGGTGCGCTCGGTTTGATCAAGAATACGAACGGGGTATTCTCGATATGTGAGATTGTCCTGGAGATCAAGCGTTTCGTGGTCCACTCCGCGGATAGGATCCGAGAAGCAACGCCTGAGTTGAGAAACGTGGAACACGTCATGAACTCTGGATAGGTGCGGAGCTAGTTCCAATTGGTAGGCAACTTCTCCTCGTTTGGCAAGAATGCGAAAAGGACCGATGTAACGAGGGGCCAATTTGCCTTTGATACCGAAGCGATGGGTTCCCTTAAGAGGAGTAACCCGAAGGTAAGCCTTATCGCCGACTTCAAAAGTCACAGCCTTATGATGACTATCATATTGGCTCTTCTAGCGAGACTGGGCTGTTTTCAATCTCTCACGAACGATGCGAACTTGCTCTTCTGCTTCCTGAATCATATCCGGGCGAAAGAATTGTCTTTCCCCGGTTTCTGACCAGTTAAGAGGTGTTCGACACCTTCATCCATATAGGACTTCGAAGGGAGCTTTGCCCAAGCTGGCTTGATAACTATTGTTATAAGCGAATTCGGCAAATGGGAGACACTTTTCCCATTCCATACCGAAAGAAATGACAGAGGCTCGAAGCATGTCTTCCAGAATTTGATTGACTCGTTTCACTTGACCACTTGACTGCGGATGGAAGGCAGTACTGAAGGAGAGATGAGTTCCCATAGCATTCTGGAAACTTTCCCAAAATCGTGAAGTGAAAAGACTTCCACGGTCTGAGTTAATCTCCAATGGCACACCATGAAGTGATACTATCCGAGAGACATACAAGTCTGCTAGCTGGCTAGCGGTAATACTCTCTCGAACAGGCAGAAAATGAGCTACTTTAGAGAGGCGGTCGATAACGACGAAGATAGCATTATTCCCTTTCCTGGTCCTGGGAAACCCGGTAATGAAGTCCATACCGACTTTGTCCCATTTCCATTCAGGAATAGCTAAAGGTTGAAGGGTGCCGGCAGGCCGTTGATGCTCTGCTTTAACTCGACGACAAACGTCGCAGTTAGCAATGAATTGAGCGATTTCTCTCGTCATCCTAGTCCACCAGAATCTCTGACGTAGGTCCTGATACATCTTGGTACTACCGGGATGAATTGTGAGAGGAGATTCATGAGCCTCCTTAAGGATTAACTGCCATAGATGGTGGTTCATGGGAACCACTACACTGTTCTCAAAGAAAACAACACCTCGATCATCCATAGAGAAACTTTTAGCGAGTCCGCTAGCAATGCTCTCTTGGAGTCGGGATATACCTTTATCACACTTCTGGGCAGCTATAACTTGATCCATAAGGGTAGGTTTCGCCACCAAGGTGGAAAGGAATCCTCGAGGAACAATGTGAAGGTTAAGCTTACGAAATTCCTCGTGGAGAAGTGGTTGCCCTTGTTGTAACATCAAGTTGTTACAATAAGACTTACGACTTAGCGCATCAGCCATGACATTGGCCTTCCCAGGGGTGTAAGTGATTCCTAAGTCGTAATCTGTGAGCAACTCAACCCAACGTCTTTGCCTGAGATTTAGATCCGGTTGGGTGAAGATGTACTTCAAACTTTGATGATCAATGAAGATTTCACAGCGATTACCAAGGAGGTAATGTTGCCATGTTTTGAGTGCATGGACTATAGCTGCAAGCTCTAGATCATGTGTAGGATAGTTATCCTCATGTGGACGCAACTGTCGAGATGCGTATGCAACCACTTGACGATCTTGCATGAGTATGCAACCTAGTCCTTGTCGCGAGGCGTCGCAATAGATTATAAAATCCTTGGAAAAGTCTGGTGGTACCAGTACAGGTGCAGATGTCACGCGTCTTTTCAGTTCCTAAAAACTGGACTCGCACTGTGGGGTCCACTCAAACTTTTTATCTTTCTTGAGGAGTTCAATTAGAGGTTTAGCAACCTTGGAGAAAGTTTCAACGAAGCGTCGGCAATAGCTCACTAAGCCAAGAAAACTCCTAACTTGCTTGACCGATTCAGGGGGAGTCCAATCAAGGACGGCTTGAACTCGCTCGGGATTGACAGCAATACCCTTGCCAGAGATCACATGACCTAAATAGGTTACTTCTGGCAACCAAAATTCACATTTGGAGAATTTGGCATAAAGGAGGTGCTCTCGAAGTTTCGTCAATACCAGCCTTAAATGCTCGGCATGATCTTCCTTGTTCTTGGAATAGATGAGTATATCATCGAGGTATACCACGACGAATTTATCCAAGTACTCCATGAATATAGAATTCATTAGCCGGGAGAAAGTGGCTGGGGCATTGGTTAACCCGAAGGACATAATGGTGTACTCATATTGACCATAACGAGTAACAAAAGCCGTTTTAGGAATGTCCCCGTTCTTGATTTTGATTTGATGGTAACCCAACCTCAAATCCATATTAGAGAAGACTGAGGATCCAGCGAGCTGATCATACAGGTCGTTGATCCTGGGGAGCGGATACTTGTTCTTTATGGTGACCAGATTGACAGGTCGGTAATCAACAACCATCCGCTCCGTTCCATCCTTCTTCTTGACGAAGAGGACGGGGCAAGCCCAAGGGG
Source organism: Secale cereale (assembly GCA_902687465.1). Lineage (NCBI taxonomy): Eukaryota > Viridiplantae > Streptophyta > Magnoliopsida > Poales > Poaceae > Secale > Secale cereale. Next base: position 242,315,773 of record LR738715.1, on the reverse strand, counting down.
AAGAACTAGGACGGATGAAACCTTTTTGCAAGGACTCATCGAGTTGTTTCTTAAGCTCAGCTAATTCTAGGGGTGCCATCTTATAAGGTCTCCTAGAGATTGGGACAGTTCCTGGAATAAGATCTATCACGAACTCGACATCTCTGTCAGGTGGAATTCCTGGCAGTTCTTCTGGAAAAACATCTGGAAAGTCACGGACTACCGGAATATCTTTGAGTTCTGGTAGAGGGCTGGCATTAAGAGAGTAGAGCTGACGCTCAGCCATTCGGGTCAAGACATTGACTATCTTGCCGGATGGGTGTGTAAGTTGAACGGTCCTAGTATAGCAATCAATCTTGGCGTAATGAGTTGTCATCCAATCCATACCCAAAATGATGTTTATGTCCGAGGACTTGAGAGCGATTAGAGATGCTAGGAAAACAAGTCTATCGACAAGGATTTCATTTCCATGGCTTACCCTAGAGGTTTGCCATTTTGAACCAGGAGTTTGAATAACCATGGAAGTAGGCATGTCACAAAAAGTCATATTGTGCATTCGAGCATAGCTCTCAGATATGAACGAATGGGATGCTCCAGTATCGAAAAGAACAGATGTCGGATGGCAGTTAACGAGAAGCGTACCAAGGACGACGTTAGGATCCTCATAAGCTTCCTCAGCAGAGACATAGTTGACATGACCACGTGCAGTGGGGATTGGCTTGACATAATTCACCTTGCCGGTTGGCTTACCACGGCCAACGGGTTTTCCTGGTTGGTTCTGGGGACACTCACGCATGTAGTGCCCCGGTTCTCCACACTTGAAGCAAGTCACAGTGCTAGTGCGTGGAGCAAAGTTGGAAGGTGGTCCTCCATAGGTCTTAGCAGGTGCATACTGTTGAGTTGGGCGAGGCGCCTCATAGGATGGCCTCGGTATGTACTTGGGTGGCAGAGCAGTGTTAGGAACCCACACACGGCGCTTGTGAAAGCCAGAGCCGGATGAGGAACCAAAGTCTCGAGGATGCTTGCGTGTGGCCTCAAAGTCGGTCTGGCCCGTTTCAGCACTGATAGCCTTGTTTACCAACTTCTGGAAGGAAGTGCACTCGTGCAGACGTAGATCTCGGCGGAGTTCACGGCTGAGTCCCTTGCGGAACCTCGCCTGCTTCTTGGCATCGGTGGATACTTCCTCAGGTGCATAGCGTGCCAAGTTGCCAAACTCGCGACTATAGCCATCTACAGTTAACCGGCCCTGGGTGAAGTTGCAGAATTCCTCCCACTTGCGATCCATGAGACCTTCCGGGATGTGATGTTCACAGAATGCCTCACTGAACTCAACCCAAGTAGTGATTTGGTCAGCAGGACGCATAGCTTCAAAGTTTTCCCACCAAAGACTGGCAGGGCCCTCAAGATGGTAGGCGGCGTAAGTAACCTTGTCAGCTTCGGCCACACAGGCAGAGTGTAGCTTATGGGTGATACTACGTAGCCAATCATCCGCATCCAGAGGTTCAGTGGAGTGATGGAACTTCGGTGGGCACATCTTGATAAAGTCATTGATTGACACCACGTCATTCCTCTGACGGAACCCAGTGTTCTGCTCTATGCGTTCTAGCAGACGGTTGGTCTCTATCTTGTTCCGTTCTGCCTCGAGCATAACTTCCGCCAAGGAGGGTGGCTGGGGCAGATTCCCATCTCTAGCCCCACTAGCCTCACCCTGCTCCTGAGCAGCAGGAGTGTTGCGAGTGTTGACCATCCTAAGAAAACAAAACAACGGTTTAGACAAGGATGGCAAAAATTTGGCATAGGAGTGCAGAATGTAATGGATGACACGGAATGCAGAGATGTTCATCCGTACGACATGGTAATATAGAAACTGCTATATATACACCAGTGGTCATACACACCATACATAGTTTAGTACAAGCAAAGGCTAAAGTACAACTGCGGTGAAAGACGATACATCCCATCAGAGGCATTCCAAGCTCCTATACATTATTTAACTACACCTCCGAAACTCAGTACACACTAAGTCATATTCCACAAGACGCACAGGATTGTGGGAATACAACTACTACAATACTACTACTACTACTACCACGGTCTAGCTCAGACATTCCCGTAGTAATCTTCGTAAAGATTACCACCGTAGCCTGGAAGTGGAACAGACGGATCTTGAAATTCGCGAGCACTCGAAGGCTGTGGACCATAGGGACATGGATGTGGCCTCGGTCTCGATGCTGGTGGTAACCGACGCCCACGTGGAGGTGTAATACCCCCAACGTCACGCCAATCCATGCGATCAGGCAGACGAATCCGCACGGGGTACAAATCCCGCATGTCCAGATATCCGGCGTGCACAACAGGTGCAAGCCGTGTCAAAGTAGTCCAGTGGGCGGCTGAGTGTTATACAGCTCCATTCGGAGGGCACGGACCTCACGGTCCCTATCCTCCAGCATCTGAACAGTAGTCTGAAGCAGTGGCTCTTCATGAGCAGCATCAGTATACAAACCAGTGTAATAGCCTTCCTCTCCGGGAAGTGAGGCTGGCATGTAGCAGAACTCAGTGTTTAGCAACAGGGCATGCCTAGCCCGGAGAATGGTCATCATCGAATAGGCGGAATCCTGCACTGCCATCTCGATGGTAACCCCGAGTCCATAAGACCAATGGATGGGGTCGTTAGCTCCGGGATATGAGGGGTATATCCGGACTGTGCAGAAATACTGACTCTGATTGAAATCCCGGTACTGTTCCTCCACGGTGTACTCATGATACCAGCGATAACCGGTCTCAGTCAGCACACGGACTAGCATGGCCGTGTGACCGGGCACATTAATGCACCGAGTCAAACGAACCACTTGGTGAGGGGTGCGGCCAGACATTTGAAACACGAAGTAATGCAAAGGTATTAGTGTTTCTGGAAGAAATCGGGCAGCATAACAACTGTAAATGCTCAAACAAAGATTTGAGACATCATACAAGTGATAGCATAGCCACTCAACAATTCCATATCAAGATTCCGGGTCCAACAATCATCATACTAAAAGGATAGAAACTGAACTGAGGCTTAAAACCAACAATCCTAAGAGTCTACGGATTAGTAACACGTGAACCTAGTAAGGATAAGAGGCCTAGTCCTAAATCCCCGTAGAAAGAATAGACTGACTCAGATCAGAAGGGCATAAGGTAAAGGAGTAAAAGAGCCTTACGTTCCCTTCCACAATCAATTCCCCTACATATAACTAAGAATTTTTCTAGACTCAACATCTACCAGTTTGGCTTGAGAAACCTACCGGCAGTCCAGCTCTAATGCCAACGCTGTCAGGACCCCGATCCTAAGTCACACCGATCTAGCTGTAACACGTCATATCACTTTGCGGCCTCACGCACGGTAACCCCACGGGTGCCACCTTACCTGGCCCGGGACCGTTTGCGCATTTTGGCACACGTATATGACAGTGTCGCTAGCATCCATATGACAGAGAACCCGGGCCGACATGGCTAGTTATAAACCAAAAGTGGCACTAAATTACAGAGACAGGCATCCATGACCCAGCAACGAACGTGTTGGTCATCAACGTATGAACCCAAGTCGTAGCAAGCTACATGGACTTAAAGGAACAACGCGTGACATTTCCCCTAAGGGACAGACACGGGAACGAAGAAGGACACATGCCGGCCAGCCTACGTGTTCCGAGCAGTAGCAAGCTACCAAGGCTCATTGGAATCACTAGGAGGCATTTCCCTGTAAGATAGGCTACCAAAGGAAAACAACTAGGTGTCGGATCCCACACATACCAAGCATTTCAACCATACACACAATATGCTCAATATGTGCAAATACAACATTGCATCACAACAGAACTCTATGACTCAAAGTACTTTATTTAAGAGGCTCCAAGAGCCATACATAACATATCCATACAGGCAGGGGTCACATGACCCAACACTCAAGTCATATAGTCATACAAGCACAAGCGGAAGCTACATGTCTGAGTACAGACAACTTAGAAAATAAAACAGGCTTGGTGTAGCCTGACTATCTACAAGGCCCTTCACAAGCTCCAGATCTCCGTCTGGGTGTCAAGCTACTCGTCGACGTCAACGTCTATGTAGAACCCATCAGCAGGGGCATGGTTCTCCTCTGCAACAGTTATTAAGCAAACATGAGTACAAATGTACTCAGCAAGTCTTACCATAGAACCTATCATACATGCAACATTATCAACAGGGGGCAGTGGAGCTCATAGCAGAAAGCCAGCTTTGACTCTTAGCTAACCTATACTACAACTCTCAACGGATTGCATGATGTTACTACGAACACGAGTCCTCTACTCACCACATCAATACACTACCGAGGATCCTCTTCCGTCATCCTACGGAAGGGCCATCCACGGCACTCACGCTTATCTTGAGGCTTTTAGTAGTATCCATCAACTTGTCTATGAACTGTAAGAGTAATCAAGTAGTCCGTACCGCGAACAACGGCTATTCGAATAGATTGATAACCCTGCAGGGGTGTACTTCTTCACACATGTTTTCACCACTTAGCGTCTGCACACGACATGTGCTCGGCAGACTTCAAGCGAAAGCCGACGTGGGTGTAGACCATGACCTAACCAACCACTCAAGTCTCTCGTCCAGGTTTATCGCATATTTGGGTTCCATCCGTGGGGAGATCCGGCCGGGGTGTCGCTCACGGCCCCAAACGATGTGTACAGGGTTCCCGAGTCACCAAACGGGCAACCGGTACACCGTGCCACGTACCTGTCGCATCACAACCCACCCCGAGGGTCAGCGCTGTGCACGACCTCCAGGAAACTATAAACACCAGAAACTAGTTGCAACTCCTGGACAGAGAACATGGCAGTCGATAAGTCGAGCGGGGTCATATTTCAGGGCCCAATGTGTGGTAGTAACTGTAACTTGAATCACACACACAGATCTCGGGTCCTATGGACGATTCCAATGAAACAACCCACCACGTACTCCTACATGGCCTTTCATCGATACCTTTACCAAGCGTATTCCACACTTCCTTCTCTTTATCGGTATGATCATATCACTCTAATCCATCACCCAGATGACCCAGAACTGACACAACTCTAAGCATAGCAGGCAACATAAACAAATAGCATGGTGGATCACACATCACATGGCTCAATCAACTCCTACACATGCTAGTGGGTTTCAACTATTTACTGTGGCAATGACAGGTCATGCAAGGGAATAGGGTTCAACTACCGCATCAAGTAGCAGTTCACACGTTGTTGCCTTAATGCAGTAAAAGAGAGCAGGAGCGAGAAGATGGGTTTGTATCGGAATGATCAATGATTGCTTGCCTGACAGAGTGGTTGTCGGGTACTGCTCTTCAGCTGGATACGCAGGAGTATCCTCGGGAGCAGGACCTAACACGGAGAATACCGGCGATACAATCATTAAACAAACAAATGCAACAATATGATGCATGCTCATGACATGGCAAGATGCATGTGTTTTGGGCTAATGCAACTATAACCAGAAGGATTTGAGCCTATTTGAATCAAAGATTCAAATTGGCACTTTAGCTATTATTTAAATAAGTGCATTATCATGTTTTAATGTATACATCGAGGTTAACTTGCTCAAACATGCATGAAACCCGTGCAATTGGAAATATTGGATTTTTCTGATCATTTTTCATATATAAATTATTTCCATCAGAGCTACGGTTGATTTTATATGATTTTTAGAAGTTTTGGGTATTTTCTGAAATTCATAAATCATTTAAGATTTATAACAAATTCCAGAAACTCTTTACTGCGTCAGCATGACCTCATGCTGACGTCAGCAGGTCAACAGGAGCTGGTCCAGGTCAAACATGACATGTGGGCCCGGCATGTCAGTGTCATAGCTAATTAGCAAAGTTAATTAGTGTTAATCTAGGAACTAATTAGCTGTCAGTGGGGTCTGGGCCCACGGTCAGTGACTAAAGTAACTAACTAATTTAATTAACATTTACCTAATTAAACTAGCTAATTAGGGGAGGGGTGGCCCACACGTCAGCAACCCAGGGGTGGTCAACCCCCGGTCAAACGAGTCAAACACGCCGGCGAAATGACGCCGGCGAGGCCAAACACGGCGGCGAGCTTCGGAAATCGCCCACAGGGCACGGTTCGAGCCGCGGTTGGGCGCGTTGGAGAGCCCTCGTCGTTGCGCGTCGAAAGGTGGTGGTCGCCGGGCCTGTGATGGCCGGAGGCGACGGCAACGAGCTCGGCAACGGCGGCCGGCGTTTGGGCGTGTGTGGAGACGCGGCTGTGGTGGCCTAGGCGATGCGTGCATAGCACCTAGCTCATCTACGTGCTGCGGCGAGCGAGATGGACGTGCGTCCGCGACCAAATGGTCACCGGAGCATCACCGGCGGAAAGCACGGCGGCGGCGGGTTTCGGTGATCAACGGAGCAGCAGCTACACAGCGCAAACGAAGCAGAGGAAGGAGGGATTCGGTGTAGGGGCTCACAGCGGTGCTAGCGAGCTCGACGGAGAGGTCGGGGACGCTCTGCAGCTTCTTAATCGACAGCGAGGAGCTCCAGCGATCCGAGGAGGGGAACGACGACGTGAAGGCGTTGCAGAGCTCCCGGCGATCCGTGGCTCAGCGAGGAGGAAGAGGGCGTCGCGGCGAACCTTCTGGACACGGTCACGGGACGAGGGGAGGCTCTAGGTGCGGCAACGGCGAGCGGCGGCGACGGGCGGCTCGGTGATGAGAGGGAGAGAGCCAAGGGAAGGCGATGAGGACGAGGGGAAGTGAGAGAGGGGTCGGGGCAGCTGCGTGGCGACGCATGGAGGCGTCCAGGTCGTCGGGGATGCAGGCAGGCAGGGTGGAGGTGGCCGGGCGCGTGCCAGCGCGCGGTGGCCACGCGCGCTGCCTTCTGGCGCGAGGAGGAAGGCGACAGAAGCGGCGCTGGTGGGCTGGGCTGGCCTGCAACAGTGCTGGGCTCCAGGTAAGTTCTTTTTCTCTCTTTCTTTTTCTTATTTCTTTTCTGTTTCATTTCTTTTGCAACTTTGTTTAATTAATAAAAATGCCAGAACATTTTTATATCTCATAAAACTAATCATGCCCACTGTATATATTATGAACAGTATGGAACATTATAGTTTATGATTATTTGAGCATTTTAAATATTTTATAGTATTTAAATGCCCAAATACAAATACCATATGATTTAATCCAGAGCCCTTAGATGTCCTAGAAAATTGTGCACCATTTTTGGCAAAGGTTTGAGACCAAGGCAGAAATGATGAACATTTTTGAAGGGCATTTTGGGTACATTGGAAAAGATTTTATCAAACCCTAGTTGTTAGAAGAGGGGTGCTGGGGTTTCTGTCATTCCCATTTCAAGTTTCTTTGATAAGTAAACATGATGCACACTCTAGCTAGTCCTAATGCAAGTGCTAACTAGGGATGTGACAACTCACCCCCACTTAAAAGAATTGCGTCCCGAGATTCGGGTTCCTCCGGAAAGAGGGTGGGGTGCTCAAGTCGAAGACGATCCTCCCTTTCCCAAGTAGCTTCACTCTCGGAATGATGTGACCATTGAACCTTGAGAAACTTGATATTGTGGCGTCGAGTGGTGCGCTCGGTTTGATCAAGAATACGAACGGGGTATTCTCGATATGTGAGATTGTCCTGGAGATCAAGCGTTTCGTGGTCCACTCCGCGGATAGGATCCGAGAAGCAACGCTTGAGTTGAGAAACGTGGAACACGTCATGAACTCTGGATAGGTGCGGAGGTAGTTCCAATTGGTAGGAAACTTCTCCTCGTTTGGCAAGAATGCAAAAAGGACCGATGTAACGAGGGGCCAATTTGCCTTTGATACCGAAGCGATGGGTTCCCTTAAGAGGAGTAACCCGAAGGTAAGCCTTATCGCCGACTTCACAAGTCACAGCCTTATAATGACTATCATATTGGCTCTTCTGGCGAGACTGGGCTATTTTCAATCTCTCACGAACGATGCGAACTTTCTCTTCTGCTTCCTGAATCATATCCGGGCCAAAGAATTGTCTTTCTCCGGTTTCTAACTAGTTAAGAGGTGTTCGACACCTTCGTCCATATAGGACTTCGAAGGGAGCTTTGCCCAAGCTGGCTTGATAACTATTGTTATAAGCGAATTCAGCAAATGGGAGACACTTTTCCCATTCCATACCGAAAGAAATGACAGAGGCTCGAAGCATGTCTTCCAGAATTTGATTGACTCGTTCCACTTGACCACTTGACTGCGGATGGAAGGCAGTACTGAAGGAGAGATGAGTTCCCATAGCATTCTGGAAACTTTCCCAAAATCGTTAAGTGAAAAGACTTCCACGGTCTGAGTTAATCTCCAATGGCACACCATGAAGTGATACTATCCGAGAGACATACAAGTCTGCTAGCTGGCTAGCGGTAATACTCTCTCGAACAGGCAGAAAATGAGCTACTTTAGAGAGGCGGTCGATAACGACGAAGATAGCATTATTCCCTTTCCTGGTCCTGGGAAACCCGGTAATGAAGTCCATACCGACTTTATCCCATTTCCATTCAGGAATAGCTAAAGGTTGAAGGGTGCCAGCAGGCCGTTGATGCTCTGCTTTAACTCGACGACAAACGTCGCAGTTAGGAATGAATTGAGTGATTTCTCTCTTCATCCTAGTCCACCAGAATCTCTGACGTAGGTCCTGATACATTTTGGTACTACCGGGATGAATTGTGAGAGGAGATTCATGAGCCTCCTTAAGGATTAACTGCCGTAGATGGTGGTTCTTGGGAACCACTACACGGTTCTCAAAGAAAACAACACCTCGATCATCCATAGAGAAACTTTTAGCGAGTCCGCTAGCAATGCTCTCTTGGAGTCGGGATATACCTTTATCACGCTTCTGGGCAGCTATAACTTGATCCATAAGGGTAGGTTTCACCACCAAGGTGGAAAGGAATCCTCGAGGAACAATGTGAAGGTTAAGCTTACGAAATTCCTCGTGGAGAAGCGGTTGCCCTTGTTGTAACATCAAGTTGTTACAATAAGACTTACGACTTAGCGCATCAGCCATGACATTGGCCTTCCCAGGAGTGTAAGTGATTCCTAAGTCGTAATCTATGAGCAACTCAACCCAACGTCTTTGCCTGAGATTTAGATCCGGTTGGGTGAAGATGTACTTCAAACTTTGATGATCAGTGAAGATTTCACAGCGATTACCAAGGAGGTAATGTCGCCATGTTTTGAGTGCATGGACTACAGCTGCAAGCTCTAGATCATGTGTAGGATAGTTATCCTCATGTGGACGCAACTGTCGAGATGCGTATGCAATCACTTGACGATCTTGCATGAGTATGCAACCTAGTCCTTGTCGCGAGGCATCGCAATAGATTATAAAATCCTTGGAAAAGTCTGGTGGTACCAGTACAGGTGCAGATGTCAGGCGTCTTTTCAGTTCCTGAAAACTGGACTCGCACTGTGGGGTCCACTCAAACTTTTTATCTTTCTTGAGGAGTTCAGTTAGAGGTTTAGCAACCTTGGAGAAATTTTCGACAAAGCGTCGGCAATAGCTCGCTCAGCCAAGAAAACACCTAACTTGCTTGACCGATTCAGGGGGAGTCCAATCAAGGACGGCTTGAACTCGCTCGGGATTGATAGCAATACCCTTGCCAGAGATCACATGACCTAAATAGGTTACTTCTGGCAACCAAAATTCACATTTGGAGAATTTGGCATAAAGGCGGTGCTCTCGAAGTTTCGTCAATACCAGCCTTAAATGCTCGGCATGATCTTCCTTGTTCTTGGAATAGATGAGTATATCATCGAGGTATACCACGACGAATTTATCCAAGTACTCCATGAATATAGAATCCATTAGCCGGGAGAAAGTGGTTGGGGCATTGGTTAACCCGAAGGACATAACGGTGTACTCATATTGACCATAATGAGTAACAAAAGCCGTTTTAGGAATGTCCCGTTCTTGATTTTGATTTGATGGTAACCCAACCTCAAATCCATATTAGAGAAGACTAAGGATCCAGCGAGCTGATCATACAGGTCGTTGATCCTGGGGAGCGGATACGTGTTCTTTATGGTGACCTGATTGACAGGTCGGTAATCTACAACCATCTGCTCCGTTCCATCCTTCTTCTTGACGAAGAGGACGGGGCAAGCCCAAGGGGAAGAACTAGGACGGATGAAACCTTTTTGCAAGGACTCATCGAGTTGTTTCTTAAGCTCAGCTAATTCTAGGGGTGCCATCTTATAAGGTCTCCTAGAGATTGGGACAGTTCCTAGAATAAGATCTATCACAAACTCGACATCTCTGTCAGGTGGAATTCCTGGCAGTTCTTCTAGAAAAACATCCGGAAAGTCACGGACTACCGGAATATCTTCAAGTTCTGGTAGAGGGCTGGCATTAAGAGAGTAGAGCTGACACTCAGCCATTCGGGTCAAGACATTGACTATCTTGCTGGATGGGTGTGTAAGTTGAACGGTCCTAGTATAGCAATCAATCTTGGCGTAATGAGTTGTCATCCAATCCATACCCAAAATGATGTTTATGTCCGAGGACTTGAGAGCGATTAGAGATGCTAGGAAAACAAGTCTATCGACAAGGATTTCATTTCCATGGCTTACCCTAGAGGTTTGCCATTTTGAACCAGGAGTTTGAATAACCATGGAAGTAGGCATGTCACAAAGAGTCATATTGTGCATTTGAGCATAGCTCTCAGATATGAACGAATGGGATGCTCCAGTATCAAAAAGAACAGATGCCGGATGGCAGTTAACGAGAAGCGTACCAAGGACGACGTTAGGATCCTCATAAGCTTCCTCAGCAGAGACATAGTTGACATGACCACGTGCAGTGGGGATTGGCTTGACATAATTCACCTTGCCGGTTGGGTTACCACGGCCAACGGGTTTTCCTGGTTGGTTCTGGGGACACTCACGCATGTAGTGCCCCGGTTCTCCACAGTTGAAGCAAGTCACCGTGCTAGTGCGTGGAGCAAAGTTGGAAGGTGGTCCTCCATAGGTCTTAGCAGGTGCATACTGTTGAGTTGGGCGAGGCGCCTCATAGGATGGTCTCGGTATGTACTTGGGTGGCAGAGCAGTGTTAGGAACCCACACACGGCGCTTGTGAGAGCCAGAGCCGGATGAGGAACCAAAGTCTCGAGGATGCTTGCGTGTGGCCTCGAAGTCGGTCTGGCCCGTTTCAGCACTGATAGCCTTGTTTACCAACTTCTGGAAGGAAGTGCACTCGTGCAGATGTAGATCTCGGCGGAGTTCAGGGCTGAGTCCCTTGCGGAACCTCGCCTGCTTCTTGGCATCGGTGGATACTTCCTCAGGTGCATAGCGTGCCAAGTTGCCAAACTCGTGACTATAGCCATCTACAGTTAACCGGCCCTGAGTGAAGTTGCAGAATTCCTCCCGCTTGCAATCCATGAGACCTTCCGAGATGTGATGTTCACGGAATGCCTCACTGAACTCAACCCAAGTAGTGATTTGGTCAGCAGGACGCATAGCTTCAAAGTTTTCCCACCAAAGACTGGCAGGGCCCTCAAGATGGTAGGCGGCGTAAGTAACCTTGTCAGACGGCCACACGGACAGAGTGTAGCTTATGGGTGATACTACGTAGCCAATCATCCGCATCCAGAGGTTCAGTGGAGTGATGGAACTTCGATGGGCACATCTTGATAAAGTCATTGATTGAGACCACATCATTCCTCTGACGGAACCCAGTGTTCTGCTCTATGCGTTCCAGCAGACGGTTGGTCTCTCTCTTGTTCCGTTCTGCCTCGAGCATAACTTCCGCCAAGGAGGGTGGCTGGGGCAGATTCCCATCTCTAGCCCCACTAGCCTCACCCTGCTCCTGAGCAGCAGGAGTGTTGCGAGTGTTGACCATCCTAAGAAAACAAAACAACGGTTTAGACAAGGATGGCAAAAATTTGGCATAGGAGTGCAGAATGTAATGGATGACACGGAATGCAGAGATGTTCATCCGTATGACATGGTAATATAGAAACTGCTATATATACACCAGTGGTCATACACACCATACATAGTTTAGTACAAGCCAAGGCTAAAGTACAACTGCGGTGAAAGATGATACATCCCATCAGAGGCATTCCAAGCTCCTATACATTATTTAACTACACCTCCGAAACTCAGTACACACTAAGTCATATTCCACAAGACGCGCAGGACTGTGGGAATACAACTACTACAATACTACTACTACCACGGTCTAGCTCAGACATTCCCGTAGTAATCTTCGTAAAGATTACCACCGTAGCCTGGAACTGGAATAGACGGATCTTGAAATTCGCGAGCACTCGAAGGCTGTGGACCATAGGGACATGGATGTGGCCTCGGTCCCGATGCTGGTGGTAACCGACGCCCACGTGGAGGTGTAATACCCCCAACGTCACGCCAATCCATGCGATCAGGAAGACGAGTCCGCACGGGGTACAAATCCCGCATGTCCAGATATCCGGCGTGCACAACAGGTGCAAGTCGTGTCAAAGAAGTCCAGTGGGCGGCTTGAGTGTTATATAGCTCCATTCGGAGGGCACGGACCTCACGGTCCCTATCCTCCAGCATCTGAATAGTAGTCTGAAGCAGTGGCTCTTCATGAGCAGCATCAGTATACAAACCAGTGTAATAGCCTTCCTCTCCGGGAAGTGAGGCTGGCATGTAGCAGAACTCAGTGTTCAGCAACAGGGCATGCCTAGCCCGGAGAATGGTCATCATCGAATAGGCGGCATCCTGCACTGCCATCTCGATGGTAACCCCGAGTCCATAAGACCAATGGATGGGGTCGTTAGCTCCGGGATATGAGGGGTATATCCGGACTGTGCAGAAATACTGACTCTGATTGAAATCCCGGTACTGTTCCTCCACGGTGTACTCAGGATACCAGCGATAACCGGTCTCAGTCAGCACACGGACTAGCATGGCCGTGTGACCGGGCACATTAATGCACCGAGTCAAACGAACCACTTGGTGAGGGGTGCGGCCAGACATTTGAAACACGAAGTAATGCAAAGGCATTAGTGTTTCTGGAAGAAATCGGGCAGCATAACAACTGTAAATGCTCAAACAAAGATTTGAGACATCATACAAGTGATAGCATAGCCACTCAACAATTCCATATCAAGATTCCGGGTCCAACAATCATCATACTAAAAGGATAGAAACTGAACTGAGGCTTAAAACCAACAATCCTAAGAGTCTACGGATTAGTAACACGTGAACCTAGTAAGGATAAGAGGCCTAGTCCTAAATCCCCGTAGAAAGAATAGACTGACTCAGATCAGAAGGGCATAAGGTAAAGGAGTAAAAGAGCCTTACGTTCCCTTCCACAATCAATTCCCCTACAAATAACTAAGAATTTTTCTAGACTCAACATCGACCAGTTTGGCTTGAGAAACCTACAGGCAGTCCAGCTCTGATGCCAACGCCGTCAGGACCCCGATCCTAAGTCACACCGATCTAGCTGTAACACGTCATATCACTTTGCGGCCTCACGCACGGTAACCCCACGGGTGCCACCTTACCTGGCTCGGGACCGTTTGCGTATTTTGGCACACGTATATGACAGTGTCGCTAGCATCCATATGACAGAGAACCCGGGCCGACATGGCTAGTTATAAACCAAAAGTGGCACTAAATTACAGAGACAGGCATCCATGACCCAGCAACGAACGTGTCGGTCATCAATGTATGAACCCAAGTCGTAGCAAGCTACATGGACTTAAAGGAACAACGCGTGACATTTCCCCTAGGGGATAGACACAGGAACGAAGAAGGACACATGCCGGCCAGCCTACGTGTTCCGAGTAGTAGCAAGCTACCAAGGCTCATTGGAATCACTAGGAGGCATTTCCCTGTAAGATAGGCTACCAAAGGAAAACAACTAGGTGTCGGATCCCACACATACCAAGCATTTCAACCATACACACAATATGCTCAATATGTGCAAATACAACATTGCATCACAACAGAACTCTATGACTCAAAGTACTTTATTTAAGAGGCTCCAAGAGCCATACATAACATATCCATATAGGGAGGGGTCACATGACCCAACATTCAAGTCATACAGTCATACAAGCACAAGCAGAAGCTACATGTCTGAGTACAGACAACTTAGAAAATAAAACAGGCTTGGTGTAGCCTGACTATCTACAAGGCCCTTCACAAGCTCCAGATCTCCGTCTGGGTGTCAAGCTACTCGTCGACGTCAACGTCAATGTAGAACCCATCAGCAGGGGCAGGGTTCTCCTCTGCAACAGTTATTAAGCAAACATGAGTACAAAGGTACTCAGCAAGTCTTACCACAGAACCTATCATACATGCAACATTATCAACAGGGGGAAGTGGAGCTTATAGCAGAAAGCCAGCTTTGACTCTTGGCTAACCTATACTACAACTCTCAACGGATTGCAAGATGTTACTACGAACACGAGTCCTCTACTCACCACATCAATACACTACCGAGGATCCTCTTCCGTCATCCTATGGAAGGGCCATCCACGGCACTCACGCTTATCTTGAGGCTTTTAGTAGTATCCATCAACTTGTCTATGAACTGTAAGAGTAATCAAGTAGTCCGTACCGCGAACAACGGCTATTCGAATAGATTGATAACCCTGCAGGGGTGTACTTCTTCACACATGTTTTCACCACTTAGCGTCTGCACACGACATGTGCTCGGCAGACTTCAAGCGAAAGCCGACGTGGGTGTAGACCACGACCTAACCAACCACTCAAGTCTCTCGTCCAGGTTTATCGCCTATTTGGGTTCCATCCGTGGGGAGATCCGGCCGGGGTGTCGCTCACGGCCCCAAACGATGTGTACAGGGTTCCCGAGTCACCAAACGGGCAACCGGTACACCGTGCCACGTACCTGTCGCATCACAACCCACCCCGAGGGTCAGCGCTGTGCACGACCTCCAGTAAACTATAAACACCAGAAACTAGTTGCAACTCCTGGACAGAGAACATGGCAGTCGATAAGTCGAGCGGGGTCATATTTCAGGGCCCAATGTGTGGTAGTAACTGTAACTTGAATCACACACACAGATCTCGGGTCCTATGGACGATTCCAATGAAACAACCCACCACGTACTCCTACATGGCCTTTCATCGATACCTTTACCAAGCGTATTCCACACTTCCTTCTCTTTATCGGTATGATCATTTCACTCTGATCCATCACCCAGATGAACCAGACCTGACACAACTCTAAGCATAGCAGGCAACATAAACAAATAGCATGGTGGATCACACATCACATGGCTCAATCAACTCCTACACATGCTAGTGGGTTTCAACTATTTACTGTGGCAATGACAGGTCATGCAAGGGAATAGGGTTCAGCTACCGCAGCAAGTAGCAGTTCACATGCCGTTGCCTTAATGCAGTAAAAGAGAGCAGGAGCGAGAAGATGGGTTTGTATCGAAATGATCAATGATTGCTTGCCTGACAGAGTGGTTGTCGGGTACTGCTCTTCAGCTAGATACGCAGGAGTATCCTCGAGAGCAGGACCTAACACGGAGAATACCGGCGATACAATCATTAAACAAACAAATGCAACAATATGATGCATGCTCATGACATGGCAAGATGAATGTGTTTTGGGCTAATGCAACTATAACCAGAAGGGTTTGAGCCTATTTGAATCAAAGATTCAAATTGGCACTTTAGCTATTATTTAAATAAGTGCATTATCATGTTTTAATGTATACAACAAGGTTAACTTGCTCAAACATGCATGAAACCAGTGCCATTGGAAATATTGGATTTTTCAGATCATTTTTCATATATAAATTATTTCCATCTGAGCTACGGTTGATTTTATATGATTTTTAGAAGTTTTGGGTATTTTCTGAAATTCATAAATCATTTAAGATTTATAACAAATTCCAGAAACTCTTTACTGTGTCAGCATGACCTCATGCTGACGTCAGCAGGTCAACAGGAGCTGGTCCAGGTCAAACATGACATGTGGGCCCGGCATGTCAGTGTCATAGCTAATTAGCTAAGTTAATTAGTGTTAATCTAGGAACTAATTAGCTTTCAGTGGGGTCTGGGCCCACGGTCAGTGACTAAACTAACTAACTAATTTAATTAACATTTACCTAATTAAACTAGCTAATTAGGGGAGGGGTGGCCCACACGTCAGCGACCCAGGGGTGGTCAACCCCCCGGTCAAACGAGTCAAACTCGCCGGCGAAGTGACGCCGGCGAGGCCAAACACGGCGGCGAGCTTCAAAAATCGCCCACAGGGCACGGTTCGAGCCGCGGTTGGGCGCGTTGGAGAGCCCTCGTCGTTGCGCGTCGAAAGGTGGTGGTCGCCGGGCCTGTGATGGCCGGAGGCGACGACAACGAGCTCGGCAACGGCGGCCGACGTTCGGGCGTGTGTGGAGACGCGGCTGCGGTGGCCTAGGCGATGCGTGCGTAGCACCTAGCTCATCTACGTGCTGCGGCGAGCGAGATGGACGTGCGTCCGCGACCAAATGGTCACCGGAGCATCACCGGCGGCAAGCACGGCGGCGGCGGGTTTCGGTGATCAATGGAGCAGCAGCTACACGGCGCAAACGAAGCAGAGGAAGGAGGGATTCGGCGTAGGGGCTCACAGCGGTGCTAGCGAGCTCGACGGAGAGGTCGGGGACGCTCTGCAGCTTCTTAATCGACGGCGAGGAGCTCTGGCGATCCGATGAGGGGAACGACGGCATGAAGGCGTTGCTGGGCTCCCGGCGATCCGTGGCTCAGCGAGGAGGAAGAGGGCGTCGCGGCGAACCTTCTGGACACGATCACGGGACGAGGGGGAGGCTCTAGGTGCGGCAACGGCGAGCGGCGGCGACGGGCGGCTCAGTGAGGAGAGGGAGAGAGTGAGGGGAAGGCGATGAGGACGAGGGGAAGTGAGAGAGCGGTCGGGGCAGCTGCGTGGCGACGCATGGAGGCGTCCAGGCCGTCGGGGATGCAGGCAGGCAGGGTGGAGGTGGCCGGGCGCGTGCCGGCGCGCGGTGGCCACGCGCGCTGCCTTCTGGCGCGAGGAGGAAGGCGACAGAAGCGACGCTGGTGGGCTGGGCCGGCCTGCAACAGTGCTGGGCTCCAGGTAAGTTCTTTCTCTATCTTTCTTTTTCTTATTTCTTTTTTGTTTCATTTCTTTTGCAACTTTGTTTAATTAATAAAAATGCCAGAACATTTTTATATCTCATAAAACTAATCATGCCCACTGTATATATTATGAACAGTATGGAACATTATAGTTTATGATTATTTGAGCATTTAAAATATTTTATAGTATTTAAATGCCCAAATACAAATACCATATGATTTAATCCAGAGCCCTTAGATGTCCTAGAAAATTGTGCACCATTTTTGGCAAAGGTTTGAGACCAAGGCAGAAATGATGAACATTTTTGAAGGGCATTTTGGGTACATTGGAAAATATTTTATCAAACCCTAGTTGTTAGAAGAGGGGTGCTGGGGTTTCTGTCATTCCCATTTCAAGTTTCTTTGATAAGTAAACATGATGCACACTCTAGCTAGTCCTAATGCAAGTGCTAACTAGGGATGTGACAAAAATAGTGATGCATTTTGGACGTATCATATGCCAAGCAAGACATCCCAGATGCCAAGAGCAAGATTTATCAGTTCCGTGGTGTTCTGAAGGATGAACTCCAGCTAGCTCTCACCTTGTTTGAGCCGGATGAATTTGATCAATTCTATAACATGGCACTTAAGCAAGAGGTAGCCCAGCTCAAGATGGAAGCTTCCAAAAAGAGGATCAGAGATGCTGTCAACTCCTCCTCTTCTTCCCAAGTGGTTGCAAAGCAGCAGAAGTTTTGGCTTCCACCTCCTCCAGTGCTCCGCCCTCCCAACAACAACAACAAGCATTCTGGTGGCCGTGGTTTCTCCCACCCACCCAACCAAGGCAATCAGTCCAAGTCGCAGTACGAAGCTCCAAGACCAAGTGTTCCTCCTCCTCGTCCAGTTTCTGAGGTCACTTGCTACAAATGTGGTCTAAAGGGTCATTATTCCAACAAGTGCAACAACCAGAGGCGCCTTCCTCCTCCTCCACCTGTCAGCACTGCTATTATCAAGCACAATCCCAAGCATGCAAGAGTGAACCTAATGAGTGCAGCTGAAGCAGAAAATTCTTCTGATGTGATAATAGGTAATCTTCCAGTTAACTCTATTCCTACAAAAGTTTTGTTTGACTCTGGTGCATCACTCAGTTTCTTATCAAGACCATTCTTTACCAAGCATAATTTCACTCCGGCATTTCTGGATAAGAAGTTATCAATTATCTCTCCGGGCAAGCACATGACTTCCAATTTGAGGGCTCCGGATGTATCTATTCGTATGGGTGATTACCGCTTTCTGGCTTCTCCAGCTGTTCTCGGCAACTCCGACATTGATCTTATTCTTGGGATGGATTGGCTTTCCCAGCATGATGCTCACATTGATTGTGCAAATAAGTAAGTCAAGCTTACTCATCCTGACGAAGATGTGATTATCTTCGCCTCTCGAGATAACACAATCAGGCTATTCTCTCTCAACGACAAGGGCGAGATTAATGCCATCTCTCAAATTCCGGTGGTCAATGAATATGAAGATGTTTTCCCTGAAGAGCTTCCAGGCATGCCTCCGCATCGTCAAGTTGAATTCGTCATTGAACTCGATCCCGGTACCGAGCCAACATGTCGGCGTCCGTACAAGCTTTCCCCTGAAGAGTTGAAGGAGCTGAAGAGACAACTCCATGAGCAAGAGCGTATGGGTCTAATTAGGCCTAGCACTTCTCCTTGGAGCTGTGGTGTTCTATTTGTCAAGAAGAAGGATGGCACGGAGCGCCTTTGCGTTGATTACCGGCCATTGAACAAGAAGACAATAAAGAACAAGTATCCGCTCCCCAATATCAATGAATTGTTCGAGCAGCTCAAAGGAGCAAAAGTGTTCTCAAAGCTCGATCTCCGGATGGGTTATCACCAGATCCGTATCCGTTAAGAAGATATTCACAAGACCGCATTCAGAACAAGCTACGGCTCCTATGAATACACGGTCATGTATTTTGGCCTCGCAAATGCTCCACCCACCTTCTCGAGGATGATGAACTACATATTCAACCCCTACACCAATGAATTTGTTCTTGTCTATCTGGATGACATCTTGGTATTCTCCAAGAATGAAGAAGACCATGCCAAGCACCTCCGTTTGGTTCTGGACAGACTCCGTGAACACAAGTTCTATGCGAAGTTCTCTAAATGCGAATTCTGGCTGGATAAGGTCTTGTATCTTGGCCATATCATCTCTGCTGAGGGTATTGCTGTCAACCCCGAGAAAGTTGAAGCGATTGTCAACTGGGAACCCCCTCAGAACGTCAAGCAACTCCGAAGCTTCCTTGGTCTTGCTAGCTATTGCAGAAGGTTCGTTGAGAACTTCTCCAAGATTGCCAAGCCTCTTTCCAACTTGCTGCAGAAGAATGTCAAGTACAACTGGTCTCCTGATTGTGATGTGGCATTCAAAACACTCAAAGAAAAGCTCATCTCTGCTTCGGTTCTTACTCCTCCGGATGAGTCCAAGCCCTACGAAGTATTTTGTGATGCTTCTCTTCAAGGACTTGGTGGTGTTCTAATGCAAGACAAGAAGATTGTGGCATACACTTCTCGTCAATTGAAGCCAAATGAGAAGAACTGCCCCACACATGATCTCGAGCTAGCAGCAGTGGTGCACGCCTTGATCACGTGGAGACACCTTCTGTTAGGCAGAAAAGTGGACATCTTCACCGATCACACGAGCTTGAAGTACATCTTCACACAGCCGAACCTGAACCTTCGCCAGACTCGTTGGGTTGAGATGATCCAAGAGTATGATCCAAGCATCAAATACACACCTGGCAAGGCCAATGTCATTGCAGATGCCTTGAGCAGAAAGGCATATTGCAACAGTCTCCTTATCAAGCTGTTTCAGCCCGAGCTTTGTGAATCATTCAGGAAGCTCAACCTCCAAGTTGTTCCGCAAGGCTTTCTTGCAAACCTTCAAGTTGCTCCTACCTTGGAAGATCAGATCCGTGAGGCCCAACTCAGTGATGCTATGGTGCAGAAAGTGAAACATGGTATTGCTAAGGGTACTCCCAAATAAAAGTGATATCGCGTTGATGAGAAAGACACCTTGTTCTTTGAGGATAGACTTGTGGTTCCCAAGGGTGATCTCAGGAAGCTCATAATGAACGAAGCACATGACTCCCCCCTCTCGATTCATCTCGGAAGTTCCAAAATGTACCAAGACCTCAAGCAATCTTACTAGTGGACTCGCATGAAAAGGGAGATTGCCCAATTCGTGAACGAATGTGATGTCTGCAGAAGAGTGAAGGCAGAGCATCAACGTCCAGCCGGTCTCCTCCAACCTCTTCCTATTGCCGAGTGGAAATTCGACCACATTGAAATGGATTTCGTCACTGGGTTTCCCAAGTCCAAGAAGGGGAATGATGCTATCTTTGTTGTGATTGACAAGCTAACCAAAGTAGCTCACTTCCTTCCAGTCAAAGAATCCATCAATGCAGCTCAGTTGGCAGAGTTGTACACTTCCAGAATTGTGTCGTTACATGGCATTCCTCAAGTTATCTCCTCAGACCGTGGAAGTTTGTTCACATCCAAGTTCTGGGACTCCTTTCAGTCAGCCATGGGCACTAAGATTCGTTTCAGCACTGCGTTTCACCCTCAGACTAGTGGTCAAGTCGAAAGAGTGAACCAGATCCTCGAAGACATGCTCAGAGCTTGTGTCATCTCTTTTGGCATGAAGTGGGAAGATTGCCTTCCGTTTGCCGAGTTCTCTTACAACAATAGTTTCCAAGCAAGTGCCGGCAAAGCTCCTTTTGAAATCCTCTATGGCAGAAAGTGACGTACCCCTCTCAACTGGTCCGAGACTGGTGAACGTCAACTCCTTGGCAATGACTTGATCTCAGAAGCTGAAGAAATGTGCAAAGTCATACGTGAGAATCTCAAGGCCGCTCAGTCGCGTCAAAAGAGCTACTATGACGGAAAGCATCGTGATTTGGCCTTTGACATTGGAGATCATGTATATCTTTGTGTTTCTCCTATGAAAGGCACCCAAAGATTCGGTATCAAAGGAAAGCTTGCTCCTAGATATGTGGGCCCTTTCAAGATTCTTGGCAAAAGAGGCGATCTAGCCTATCAACTTGAGATCCCCTCCAACTTTGCAAATGTTCATGATGTGTTCCATGTGTCTCAACTCCGCAAGTGCTTCAAGACACCTGAACTGTAACGCCCCGGACACACCCGCCGGTGGTCGTTACTCCTGGCGGGATCTAGACTGGCCTCACATATCAATACTAGTCTTTTCTGCGCACTTTGTCCTCACTCGTGCGCACCCGGGAGCAACTTCCCAGTCGGTCACCCATCCTGAAACTACTCCAAGCTGAGCACGCTTAACTTTGGAGTTCTATCCGAATGGGCTCCCGGAAAAGAAGGAATTCCTTATTGATATGAGTAGTCTATTATCCCTATTAAGCCAGGCCATCACATACACCCTCACTCAGAGGAACCGGCGTCCTCGTCGGGCCACAGGAACGTTCCCTCTTGGCACAACCGTCTGTGCTTCCAGGACAGCACATGTGCCATGCCGTGTGCCACGACGGGTCACAAACGTCATGCACAACATGACTGCAAACTGTCCGCAAACATCCGTGTAACCGCGAGGGTCGGCTCTGATACCAACTTGTAACGCCCCGGACACACCCGCCGGTGGTCGTTACTCCTGGCGGGATCTAGACTGGCCTCACATATCAATACTAGTCTTTTTTGCGCACTTTGTCCTCACTCGTGCGCACCCGGGAGCAACTTTCCAGTCGGTCACCCATCCTGAAACTACTCCAAGCTGAGCACGCTTAACTTTGGAGTTCTATCCGAATGGGCTCCCGGAAAAGAAGGAATTCCTTATTGATATGAGTAGTCTATTATCCCTATTAAGCCAGGCCATCACATGAACGCACTATTCCATTTGAGGAGATTGATCTTCAACAAGACTTGTCTTACCGTGAGCACCCTGTTGCTATTCTTGAAGAAACCGAGCGCAAGACCCGCAATAAGTCAATCAAGTTCTTGAAAGTTAAGTGGTCACACCATACCGATCGAGAAGCTACGTGGGAACGAGAAGATCACCTTCGTTCTGAGTATCCTTCCTTCTTCTAGTCCTAGATCTCGGGACGAGATCTTTTCGTAGTAGAGGAGAGTTTGTAATGCCCCAGATGTAACACTTTCCATTTGTGGAAATATATGAAACTTTGACTTCATCAATTCCATTCTGGGCTCTTTTTCCATTTTGGTTTCTTCGTTTTGTCGTGTGTGTGTGTGTGTGTGCATTTCATACATGTCATGTTGTCATGTGCATTGCATTGCATTTGTGTTGTCACTTGCACCCTGTTCCACTCGCCTCTTCCCATTGTCCGTTTCGAGTTCCGACACTCACACACGTGCCCGTGGCACCCCCGAGTCCTTCTTTCGTGTGTGGCCATGTAACGTTCCCGAAATGACGTGAGACTTGTCGTGCGATGTTGTTTTGGTACGTGTAGGCCGCCAGTCAAGTTTCATCGCGTTTGGAGTTCGTTTGGTACTCCAATGGTTAACCTAGTGGGCTAAAAGTACCTCTTCTTTAAGGCCCAAGACCCCCTCCACAACAGCCCACTAACCCAGCACAACCCCTCCCATCATCTCGGTCGTCGGATCGTGATCGCGTGGCCGAAAACCGCTCTTCATTTGGACCTTCCTAGCTCCCATAATCTATATAAACAGCCCCCCACGTCCATTTTTGCGGACGAAACCCTAGCTCCTCTCCTCCCCGCGCCGCCGGACATGTCCAACCCGGCCGAACGTGTCCGCCGCCACCCCCTCGGCCTCTCGCAGGCCGCCACGTGTTGCCTCCCTCCTCCCACAAGCCGCCGGCCCGCGCGCTCCCGCCCCGTCGCCCGACCCTTCCCCGCCGCCTCCGGCAGATCTCCGTCGCCGCGCCTCCAGCTCCCGGTGCGTCGGACGCCGCCGGCCACCGCGGAGGATCCCGCCGCCGTCTCCGTCCCGTGGGACCGCCGCCGCCGCCCGCAGATCCCCGCCGCTGCGCCTCCCGAAGAGCCTCTCCGGCGAGCCGCGCCCGGCGTCCTCCGGCGAGGCGCGCCCGGCCATCCTCCGCCGCCGGCCGCCTCGATCCCGCCGGATTCGCTCGTCCGCCGCCGGCTGTGACCCTAGCGGGTCGGGCGGACCCGAACCCGTCACCCGCTCCGCTCCCTCTGCCCAATCCGCTCAGTCAGACAAATATCCACGTCATCGGACGTGTCCGCCCGCCCCCCCCCTTGAGGTTTTTTTGCTAAGTCCCTGAGATCTGTTATTTTGTTGCACCTTTGCATGGCTGTAACTTTTAGTGTGCTTGTCCAAATTGTGCATATGATATGTCAAAATGATCGTGGTGATGTGTTCTACATTTTGTTCCATTGTGGCATGCTTGTTTCAGTTCATCTAGAGGTCCTAATCTTCGTGACAAGAGTGCTACTTGTTATAAACTGCTGAAACTTGTTATTTTTATGCCATGTTTGAGATGTGATAACTTGATGCATGTTTATCCAAATGGAGCATATGATATGCCAAAATGTTCATTGTTAAATGCTCTACATGATGGTTGTTGTAGCATTCATGTTAGGGTTAATATTGCCATGTTAATATCGGTTGCAAAAGTGCATGTGGCTGTTAAGTTATGGAACATGTTAAGAGATGCTGATTTGAAGTGCTCGTTGCTATTGATGTGTTTGTCTCCACGTCACATGTCAATATGTTTTAGAAGCACCATCATATGGTCTTTGCTGTGGTGCAAACCATTTTCCATGATATGCCTTGAGATGACTTAAACAAGCTTGTAAACATGCGATGCCTATGTTACTGTTTTATACTTAATGAAAATTCTGATAAGTCTGGAATCTGTTATAACCTGATGCTATGTTTGCTTGATGCCCTAGTCAAATTCATGCATGTTTTGGAGTGTCCAATGATCATTCCTTGTTATCCATGTTATTTTATATCCATCCAGGCCCTCACTTGCACATATGGCTTGCTGTAGCTTAGTTATTTCTTGCTCTCAAGTTGCTATAAATTATATCTGTCGGGTTTTTAACAGCATGATCAACTTGGTGTAGCTTGTTGCTATTGATCCATGCCTCCTATGGAGTTGCTCCAATGGAGTTGTTTGCTGTAGGATATGTCTACTTCATGTCCATGCTTATTGTCATCATGTTTGGGTGCTGTAGAGTATATATTTCTTGCTCCAAAGTTGCTATGTGGCTGTTAATTTCAGCTTTGCATTGTATCTTGTTTAGTGTGTATGTGTTGAACCATTGCTCCATTTTGAGCGTGCCCTATATGAAACTTGTGTGATTTTGCATGTAGAATCATAATATCATGTTGTTTACATGTTTGGAGTGTGTTTGCTTGATGTTTGGGTGCATCTTGCACCGTTGCCATGCTTGTCTTGTTTTGCTCATATCTTCTAGACCGTAGCTCTGAATTAAACAAACTTTATATGAAACTTGACTAGAATTTCGTGTAGATCATCATGGTGCATGTTAACTTGCTGTTTAACAACTTTAACTTAAAGTTTGTTCAGATCTGGACCAATTTCAAAATATGCATATGAGGACTTACTGGATTTGCTATATGTCGATTCCGGCCTCATTTAAACTTATTGTTTTGTGCTGTTCTTGTGTGCTTCATCCCTTGCCATGAAGTGCATCATACTTGCATCATGTTGAATGTGCATTGCACCTTGTTTGATGTTGTGCCATGTTGTGTTCTTGTGTTGAGTAGAGCCGGGAGCCGAGACCGAGAACGATGTTCCTACTGAGGTTGAGTATGAGGAGCCGTCTTACGATCCCATCGACGACTCGACAGGCAAGATGACCTGACCCAGATATCATTACTATCTTTGCCTATTGCTAGATGTCTCGCTCTTTAGCTCATTGCCTCGATGCCCATGTTTGTTTGTCAGCCTCCTATTGTAACCATGAATCTGTCTAACCACCCAACCTAGCAAACCTTTGTTTGGCTATGTAAGCTTCGCTCAGCCCCTCTTATAGCATTGCTAGTTGCAGGAGAAGATTTGAAGATTCTTGCTTCATGTTGAAGTTATTGTTGGGATATCACACTATATTATATGTTAACCAAATCATCTATATACTTGGCAATGGGTGGAAGGCTAAGCCTCTTGCTTGGTGTTTTGTTCCACTCATGCCTCCCTAGGAACCGTTTAAACCGGTGTTATGTTCCTTGATTATGCATCCCTAACACGGTTGGGGTTTATGGGCCCCCCTCGATAACCCGCTTAGCGCTAAAGCTTTTCCAGCAAGGCCCGACTTTGGTTTTACCATTTGCCATAACTAAATAACTTGCATAGGGACTTTTCGGACCCCGAGTACTTAATTTTACAAACCGGGCCAGTGCTCCTCATGAGTGTTGGTGTAAACTGGGCAGACCGCGGGGCCACCACAAGGAAACTCGAGGATTGGTATATACCTGTAGGCTGACCTATCCGGTCGTGGCCTGAGACTAGATACGCGCGGCTACTATCAGGGTGTCGGCACGCCGGGAGGTCTTGCTGGATTAGTTTTACCTTAGTCGGAATATCTTGAGCACGGGATTCCGAGAATACTCGGGTCTTCCCACCTTGGAGTTGCGACTCCGCAGATCATGAGCTTGTGATGGGCTAAGTTGGGACACCCCTGCAGGGTTTGATCTTTCGAAAGCTGTCAGGGATATTACTAGCAGGTATAAACCGGCTAGGGAGATCTGGATTATGGTAATGTAGCTGTGTAGTTATAAACTCAGTAGAGGGTACGGCCCATGAAGGCTTAGGGCCCATGTGTAATGTTTACGGTTTATGAACCGTCCTATTATGTACTTGAGATACAAGGAAGAAAGAATAGAGACCGAGGCGGACACGATTATGAGCCGGCCTCGGGACTCTGTAAACCGGACCAGGCATTGCCTCCTATATAAAGGAACGGCCCGGCGACGGTTCAGGGACAAGCAACAATCCGTCGAGAGACAGGCAAGCAATCTGCTCCCTGTTCATCAACGCCCAAGCAATACCAAACCAAACTAGACGTAGGCTTTTACCTTCATCGAAGGGGCCGAACTAGTATAACCCATCTGTGTCCTTTGTGTGCTTTTAACCTCTTCAAGCTAACCCGTGCGATGGTTCCACAACTAAGTCCGCTAAACCGGACATCTGCCGTGCTAATTCCACGACAGTTGGCGCCCACCGTGGGGCTGTCGCACGATGGTTTCGAGTTCTTGAAGGGCAGCTTTGAAGGACTCAAGGGCTACGCGGTCGGTCGGATGACCAAGAGTCGACGCGGCCGGATCTACATCGACGACGCGGGCTGGGGCTCGGAGGCCGATTCAATCGAATACGGGTACCGGGTTCCCTTCAGCAGCATCCACGTCTTCATCGGCAAGATCGGTGAACCGGGACCTGAGCCGGACATCTTCCCCGACATCATCGAGCCGGCTCAGCGTGCGAGATCGGCCCGGATTCAGCCTGCCATGAAGCGCGTTTTCGTTGGAGCGATACATGGGGTCCAAGTCGAGGACGGATTGGATTCTGGTGGCGAGACCGTTGTCTATTCCGTTGATGAATCCTCATCCGGAGAAACTGAATCCTTGTATCTGTTGTGGGACGGCCGATCCGAGGGTGTGTGTGATGGCGATAGTATTCCGGACCCCTTTGATCTGCCAAACCGGGTGGCTGTCTTTATGGCCGGATCACAATCCGCGTCGCAGCCCACGGCGACTGGGGCGTTCACAGTAGAGGTAGCCGGTGCAGGGACGAGCAACCAAGCCCCCTCACCGTCCGACGTTCTATCCACCTTGGTTGAGGAGTTGATAGCCCGAGCAACAGCGGAGGTAGCTCCTGCTAACAAGGCGCAACACGATGCAGAAATCCTTCAGCTGAAGGGCCGGATCGAACAAGCCAGACAGGATCTAAATGCAGAGAAAGCTACGATAGCAACAAGGCAGGCAGAGCTAGATTCTCAGGCTTTCCGGCTCAGGATGGATCAGATCTCTGCGCAGGAAGTAAGGAACATAAGGTATCAGACTCGTCTACCGCCGGTCTATGAGGCGATGAATCTCTTTGGCACACCGGGAGCGGGAGCCAGCAATAATCTAGAAGTAAACCGGAGGGGAGCCCCAGTGACAGGTGCACCGGTTCAACAACCCACGACAGAGCAAGATCATCGGGTTATGCCCACGCCGCACGTCCCCACTCCTCCTGGCCATTACTCAAACCCCCTGGATAACATTGTCGCCGCCGCTTCACGCCTGTCCGCTTTACCCATTAAGGGAACATCCCCTGTGGCGATGGAAGCACGCAGGGTCAAGGACCTGCTCAATACGGCGTTGACACAACAGCAGGCGTACTCCTGCAGTAGGGAGAGGCTTCATTCAACACCCCGCCACAGCCGGAGTTATACTAGGCATTGGGATGAACCGGAGGTGTCCAGTAGTGAACGGAGGCGTCACCGTCACAGACAGGATAATCCGGCAGGAGCAGAGGCACAAGCCCAGGAGGCGATAAACCGGGCTAGACCTACGGCCCGCGAGGATATCCGCCAAACGACGCCGGTTCACACAACCACAGCAGAGACGGGAGTCAAGGCGAGTTCCTTTGGAGTGCAGTGTCTTATTCCCGCTTTACGAAGCGTAAGGTTACCCAAGGACTTCAAGGGTCCACGTAAAGTGCCTAACTACACAGCAGATTTGGCTCCAGAGGCTTGGATCGAGAGCTATGAGATGGCTATGGAGATGCTGGACGTAGATGAAGCGGCATGCGCAAAGTATTTTACCATGATGCTTGAGGGTACAGCCCGGACCTGGTTAAAGGGCTTACCGCCTAACTCCATCGGATCATGGGGTGAGTTGCGCCGCCAGTTTATTAAAAATTTCAAGGACACGTGCAAACAGCCAATGTCAGTGGTAGACCTAGCGGCATGTATACAAGGAGAGCAGGAGCCTACGAGTGCATGGGTGTGGCGAGTGTCAGAAATCTTACACTCTTCGAACGGTATCAGTCCCAGTACGGCGATAGTAACACTGGAAAACAATTGCCGGTTTGAGTCTCTGAAGCTGAAGCTGGGACGGCTCAAGCGGGATTGTAATGACATGGGAACTCTCATGAGCGCTTTGGTAAAGTATGGGGACTCTGACAACACTAAGTACCCAGAAGCGGATGGGGATAAGTCCGGGAAAGCAAATAAGCCTGGTAAACCGGCGCAGGCTAGTCCGGTCGGAACAAACTTCAACAGTAAGCGAAAGGCAGAGGGTGGCTCTGATTTTGTGGCCAATACCAAAGTTCAAGGAAACTTTCAACGCAACAAGGGTAGACCGCCTCCACAGAGCGACGGAGGGTTCATTAATCTGGAGCGACAGTTGAACGAGCCTTGCCCGAAGCACAGCACGGAGGAACGCCCAGCTAAACACACATGGGGGGATGCCGGGTCATGATGGAGGCCATGAACCGGGCCAGATTCAACAATGGACCGCCGGGCGGCGGTTCAGGCCCCGGGTTTCACGGTCCGGGTCACCAGGGTAATGGCTCCGGATCAGGATATCATGGCGGCAACAATGGTTACAACCAAGGCAATCATCAGCATGGTCAGGGCGGTTACAATAACCAAGGCAATCATCAGTATGGTCAGGGCGGTTACAATAACCAAGGCAACCAACAGCAAGGCCAGGGTAATCAGAACAACCAAGGCAATCAGCAGCGTCAGCAGCAGCAGCAATCCGGATATCAGAGTAATCCGAAAGAACTGAGTAGTGGACAGTATCATGTGTTCACTACGAGTTTATGCAAACGAGATCAAAAAGTTTTAAAGTGGGCGGTCCACACAGTTGAACCGGCAATACCACGATTCCTGCGCTGGTCGGAGCAACCTATCATGTGGAGCAGAGAGGATCACCCGCCGCGGGTCGATAATCTGGGCCAATTGGCCTTAGTAGTAGCCCCATAGGTGGGTGGCTACAAATTCACCAAGGTTCTCATGGACGGCGGCAGCAGCATCAATATCTTATATTACGAGACTTTCCGCCGCATGGGGCTGACGGATAAAAAGCTAACACAGTCAAACACGGTATTCCATGGAGTGGTACCAGGTAAATCAGCTTACCCAGTTGGGAAAATTGACCTAGAAGTTACCTTTGGAGATGAACAGGATTCCAGGTCAGAGACGATAACCTTTGAAGTGGTAAAGATCCGGAGCCCATACCATGCGCTATTTGGGCGGCCAATTTACGCTAAGTTTATGGCTAGACCGTGCTATGTTTATCTACAGCTCAAGATGTCGGGTCACAAGGGAACCATCACGGTTCATGGAAGTCGCAAAATCGCATTGGAATGCGAGGAGGGAGACGCTGCTTATGCAGAGGCAGTATGTGCTACGGAGGAATTGAAGTTTTATAAAGACAATGTTGATCCGGCGGATATGTCCCCATTGAAGAAGCCAACTACAGAGCATGATCCGGCATTGAAGTTTAAATCGGCAGAGGAAACCAAGCAAGTCGACTTTGTGCCAGGCGATCCATCCAAGCAGTTCACTATCAGCGCTAACCTTGACCCTAAATAGGAAAGCGCGCTCATCGAGTTCATCCGTGAGAACCAGGATATCTTTGCATGGAAACCTTCTGACATGCCAGGTATACCGAGGGAACTCGCTGAGCACAGTCTTAATATTGATCCAAAATTCAAACCAGTCAAGCAATATCTGCGCCGCTTCAATGAAGAAAGGCGCAAGGCTATAGGTGAAGAAGTGGCCAGGCTGTTGGCCGCAGGGTTCATAGTTGAAGTATTCCACCCGGAGTGGTTGGCTAATCCGATGCTGGTGTTAAAGAAAAATGGAAAGTGGAGAATGTGTGTGGATTACACAGACCTAAACAAAGCTTGTCCAACCGATCCTTTTGCTCCTCCTCGTATTGATCAGATCATTGATGCTACGGCGGGATGTGAGCGGCTAAGTTTTTTGGATGCATATTCAAGATATCACCAGATCAAGATGGCAGTTAAGGACTAGGAGAAGACAGCCTTCATAACTCCTTTTGGTGCTTTTTGCTATGTGTCTATGCCTTTTGGGCTCAAGAGTGCCCAAGCAACTTACCAACGTTGCGTACAGAACTGTCTTAAAGGGCAGATAGGAAAAAATGTTCATGCCTATGTGGATGACATCGTGGTGAAGTCAAGGAAGGAGGAGACATTGATAGAGGACCTCAAGGAAACCTTTGATAACCTTCGGGCCTATAAAATGATGCTTAATCCGGAGAAGTGTGCTTTCGGTGTTCCGGCGGGCAAGCTCCTTGGATTTTTGGTGTCAAACAGAGGAATAGAAGCCAATCCGGAGAAGATCAAGGCAATCACGTCCCTGACTAAACCAGCTTGCATCAATGATGTTCAGCGTATCGCCGGCCGGATTACAGCGTTGAGCCGATTCATCAGTCGTCTGGGGGAGAAGGCAATCCCGCTTTATCAGATGCTAAAAAAGATAGACCGGTTTATGTGGAGCGATGAGGCAAACGCTGCGTTTGAGGATTTAAAGCGGCAACTGGCAGAACCACCGGTCCTTGCTGCCCCCGTTGATAAGGATCCGCTGTTGTTATATGTAGCCACCAATGCACGGGCAGTTAGCGTGGCAATCGTAGTCGAGCGCAAAGAAGCAGGAAAGGAGTATCTGGTTCAACGTCCGGTTTATTATGTCAGTAAGGTTCTCATTGAATCCAAACAAAGGTACCCGCATTGGCAGAAGCTGGTATATGGCGTGTTCATGGCAAACCGGAAGTTGAAGCGTTATTTCCAAGGCCACCTAATAACTGTTGTCAGTTCAGCTCCATTGGGGGATATAATCCAGAACAGGGAAGCCACCGGCAGAGTGGCGAAGTGGGCCATTGAGCTTAGCCCACACGGATTGAAGTATGTTCCACGCACTGCTATCAAATCCCAAGCATTGGTGGATTTTATCAATGATTGGACAGAATTGCAAGCGCCAGAGGAGAAGCCGGATCATACATACTGGACTATTCACTTTGACGGTTCAAGGCAATTAGAGGGCTCGGGGGCTGGAGTTGTGTTAACTTCCCCGTGAGGTGACAAATTTTGTTATGTCCTCCGTCTAATGTTTCCTTGTACTAACAATGTAGCAGAATATGAGGCATTGCTTCATGGCCTGCGGATGGCTAAGGAGATGAACTTGAGCCGGGTCAAGTGTTTTGGTGATTCAGATTTAGTGGCACAGCAAGTATCTGGCAAGTGGGATTCTAAAGACCCTCTCATGGCAGCTTACAGACGAGAAGTTGAAGCAGTCGCAGGATATTTCAAAGGATATCAGGTGGATCACATAGACCGGCGAAAAAATGAGGCGGCCGATGCTCTAAGCCGGCTGGGTTCTCAGCGTAAACCGGTGCCACCGAATACCTTTTTGGATGAGCTACACAGTCCATCAGTTCAGATACCGTCGGAGGAAGATTTAGCTGTTCCTGATCCGGAAGCGCAGCTGGTTGCAGCACTTCATGTTATTCCGGATTGGACACTCCCTTACTTGGCATATCTAAGCCGTGGAGAATTGCCAGATGATGAGATTGAAGCAAGGCAGGTAATCCGGCGATCAAAATCCATGACAATTGTAAATGGGGAACTTCACCATCGCAGTGTGTCTGGAGCATTTCAGCGGTGTGTATCGTCTGAGGAAGGCTGTGACATCCTTCGAGAGATTCATGAAGGGGATTGTGGTCATCACGCTGGTTCAAAATCCTTGGTTGCTAATGCTTTTCGACATGGGTTCTATTGGCTGACAGCCCATGCTGATGCGGAGGATCTAGTCCGGAAGTGCGATGCTTGCCAGAAATTTTCATGATGTGCTCTTATTCCGGCACAGGAGTTGCGGATGATACCAATTACTTGGCCGTTTGCGACTTGGGGGCTTGATATGGTTGGGCCTTTTAAACGATCCCAAGATCAAAAAACTCATCTGCTGGTTGCTGTGGATAAGTTTACAAAGTGGATTGGGGCAGAGCCTGTGAGCAAGTGTGATGCGGCAAAACGGTTAAATTCATCAAAAAGGTAATTTTCCGGTTTGGTTTTCCACACAGCATCATCACAGACAATGGCACCAATTTATCTAAAGGAGAGATGGAAGAGTTTTGTCAAAGGGAGCATATTCGCCTAGATGTGTCTTCTGTAGCTCACCCTCAATCCAATGGTCAAGCTGAAAGGGCCAATCAAGAAATTTTGCGAGGTATCAAGCCCCGACTTATGACTCCCTTACAAAGAACACCAGGGTGCTGGGTTGAAGAATTGACCTCTGTCCTCTGGAGCATCAATACCACGCCGAACAGGTCCACAGGTTACACACCTTTCTTCATGGTGTACGGTGCTGAAGCGGTTCTTCCAAGCGATATCCGCCATGATTCACCACGGGTGACGGCATATGTTGAAGCAGCCAATGAGCAAGCAAGATAGGACAGTTTAGACCGGCTAGATGAAGAGCGTGACATAGCAGCAGCACGATCCGCGATTTATCAGCAGGACTTGCGCAGATATCACAGCCGCCGGGTTAAAACCAGGACGTTCCAGGAGGGGGACTTGGTACTCCGGCTCATCCAGGACCAAACAGATATGCACAAGCTATCCCCACCTTGGGAGGGGCCCTTTGTGGTCAGCAAGAATCTACACAACGGTTCATATTACCTAGTGGACGTTCGAGAGCACAAAGACTCACGGACATCAGAAGAAGAGACGAAGAGGCCGTGGAACATCGCTCTCCTGCGGCCCTACTACACCTGAGCCATGAGCTCTGCTGTATCCTATGTATATATTATGATTAATAAATAAACCGGTACCCTTGGTAAACCGCGGGATCAGCCTTTTTTCTTCTAAATATATGTCCTGTGAAAATTATTACAGATATTTCGAAACAAACTATTTTATGCAGGAGGGACCAAACTAGGGGGCTACGGATCACATGTGAATCCTCGCTAAAAGCCTTTTTCTGGTCCGGTCTACATGATTATCTTCACATCAAGCGCCCTTTGGATAAACTCCATCGATTGGCAAAAAACCTGTTCTTGTCCCTAGGGAACCTTCCTTTGATGGCAGATGCAATATTTCCTGCCCCTTGGTTGATCATTCCCTTTGATGGCAAAAGAAAAAAACATGTTCTTATCCCTAGGGAACCTTCCATTGATGGCAGATGCAATATTTCCTGCCCCTTGGTTGATCATTCCCTTTGATGGCAAAAGAAAAAACTTGTTCTTGTCCCTAGGGAACCTTCCTTTGATGGCAGATGCAATATTTCCTGCCCCTTGGTTG
>LR738715.1:242250519-242282383 GCA_902687465.1 Secale cereale | reverse complement strand
GTTCTTGTCCCTAGGGTACTTCCTTTGATGGCAGATGCAATATTTCCTGCCCCTTGGAAGATACATACCCTTTGATGGCAAAAGAAAAGTTCTTGTCCCTAGGGAACCTTCCTTTGATGGCAGATGCAATATTTCCTGCCCCTTGGTTGATCATTCCCTTTGATGGCAAAAGAAAAAAACCTGTTCTTGTCCCTAGGGAACCTTCCTTTGATGGCAGATGCAATATTTCCTGCCCCTTGGTTGATCATTCCCTTTGATGGCAAAATAAAAAATTGTTCTTGTCCCTAGGGAACCTTCCTTTGATGGCAGATGCAATATTTCCCGCCCCTTGGTTGATCATTCCCTTTGATGGCAAAAGAAAATCTGTTCTTGTCCCTAGGGTACTTCCTTTGATGGCAAATGCAATATTTCTTGCCCCTTGGAAGATACATCCCTTTGATGGCAAAAGAAAAGTTCTTATCCCTAGGAGTACTTCCTTTGATGGAAAATGCAATATTTCTTGCCCCTTGGAGTACATCCTTTGATGGCAAAAGAAAAATAGTCATAGCCCTTTGGGTCGCACCCTTTGATTGGCACATATGGAGCCTGGCAGCTCGCAAAAAGCCTCGACTACATGGTCTTATTTGCAAACCTGTTTTTTTGTGTTTGTGATTTTTCATGTGTTTTCTATGGTTTTCTGATCCGGAGCTGGACAACTTCAAAGTTGACCACATATTTTCAAAAGTCTGGACACAGAGCTCCAGCATTATTTAAACCGGTAGTTCCTATAAACCCGGAATAATTATTGGGTCCACCCCAACAGAGCCAAGAGCTTCCTCAGAAACTACAATGTTCGCCGGATTAAGGATATCAAGCATACTTAATCAAAGGTATGAAGTTATTTTTGGTATAAAACAGATACTCGTGCGATATATATAAACATACGAGAGCACTTTAATCGGTCCGGCGGTATACCGCCAGGGCATTTTTTCAGTGTTATCTATGCAGATACAGATAAACCATAGCAGACAAAGGATTGAAATTGGCAGACGCCAAAGCAAAGCTGTGACATCCGGATTAAGACGGACAATGTTTCGAGCTATCCTATTACAAGGCACGGCAAGCCTGAACGGATTAAAGTTTTTCTCGACAAAAGAGTACAGCAGCAAAAGCTAAACTGAGCGGCTTATGCTTCTTCTTCCCGCTTCGAAGGCTGAGGATCAACTTGTTCCGGAGCTTCTTCATCTTCTTGAAGCGGTTGAAAAGCAGGAACGCGCCAGTCAATCTTTGATAAAGCACGGAAGTACATCTCCTCAGTAATAAGATCAGACGGGTCAACATCTGGAGCGAAAGTATGGGGCCGCACTGGTGGGATTAGATTTTCGATATCATAAACTGGCCGATCCACCCGCTCATTCTTTAAGTCATACGCCGGATGATACCTGGTCAAGTCCGATTCCTCAGCAAGCTTGCTGGCAAGAGGACACATTTCTTTAGTCAAAGCATGAAGGTCTTTGCCAGAGAAGGCCGATCCATCTTCCTTGGTGCTGGGATACCCGTTCATAACTTCTTCCGGATCAAAGTCCGGAACCCACGCCTTGGCTCTGGTCAGCGCCACAAGAGAACCGGCCCGTGCAGCAGATTTCTTCACCTCTTCCAAGCGTACGGGCAGTATAGAAAGTTTCTCCAAAGTGCTTTGGATAGTGGTGGGGGTCGCTTTATGAAAATACATAGCACTTATAATCCTTTGAGCGCCGGAATACAGCTGCTCAACTAGAGTATAAGAGGCCTTGAGTTTCTTCTGGAGGTCATCCCCAAGATGGGTGACGCGTCGCCCTGCATATGATTATCACAGTTAAACCGGAGCAGAATAAAGGTTGCAGAGATGAAAACACATGCAAGTTAAGTATTTACCAAAGACGGCAGAGGTCATAAGCTCTATTTGCTGCTTTAACCCGGTCAGCTCTTGTGTCACCGGGTTAAGGGCCTCTTCAGCATCCTTTGCTCTTTTTTCAAGAGCGTTCCTCTGCACTTCCCAGGTTGTCCGCTCCGCTTCAAAGTATTTCTTCAATTGTTCAGTAGTGGTTAAGTTCAACGCCAGATCATCTTTGGCCTTGGCAGCGGCAGTTTCAATCACAGCAAGTCTATTCCAGAGCTCAGTTATTTCGGAAGCCCTCCGGGTCAAATCAGCCTGCAAGAAAATCAAGTGGAATAAATGACAAGTTAGACAAGTCTCAAGCACATAGCTAGGTTATCCACTTGACACTTGGGGGCTAATGGACAGTTGAAGTATCCAAGGGTGACAAGTAAAGACAAGTCTCCAGCACATAAGCAAGTTATCTACTTGACACTTGGGGGCTAATGGGCAGTTGAAGTATCGAAAGAGAGATTCAGACAAGTCCCAGGCACATAAAACAAATTATGACCCTGGCACTTGGGGGCTAATGTAAGTTCATTTTCCATACATTTGGAAGTACCGGTTCACCTACAACAAAGCTAAACCGGTACTTGGGGGCTATTATGGCATAAAGACAGAAGTATAAAGAAGGCAAAGCACAGACAAGTAAGGTACCTCGTATTTGTCCTTCATCATGTTAACCAAACCCATTTCATATTCACGGCTGGTATGAAGCCGGTTCAAATACCCGGAGTAAAGTTCCTAGGCACTCAGTTCAGCATAATTGGACAAATCTGTACTCCATTTGCCCTTCTCTTGCTGGAGCTTCTCCGCTTTAGCAGTGTGCTTGGCTAAGACGATAGGCTCAACAGGAGCGGTAAAACCTGTCCCGGTTATTTGAACGTCCGGAGAGGAAGCAGTATTTGGCTAAGAAGGGGCAGCAGTATGAGCCGGACTAACGGGAGCCGGGCTAGTCCGAGGAGGGCTGGCCCGGACAGGACTTGCCAGTTCATGGACATCTTCAGCATTGGTATTTTCAGGAGCAGCAACATAATCATTATCCATGGGAGCAGGATCGTCAAGCTGAATTGTAGGCTCGTTTTCCGGAGGGATGACCTCGTCCGGATCAGCTACCGGATCAGCAGTAGCAGTCTCAGCAGCCGTTTTGCTGGCCTTTGCCTTTTTGCTAGGCTTGGGTTTGCTGAAAGGAATTGAAAAAGAATTCAGAGTCATAAAGGCAAATACAAAGGTAAACCGGATGAGATAAAGGACTTACCCAGGGACAGTTTTCAGAATCGGGACCTGTGTGGCAGTCGATTCGCCGGAAGATGATCAAGGTGTCTCCTGATAGTTAGGATCAGATGGTTTAAGTGGTTTGCGTATAAGTCCGGCCTTGGGATGAAGAAGAGTTGGAGAAAGTAAAACCTCAAAGCGGCGCCTCCGAGCCGGAGTGAGAGATATTCCGGAAGACTCGACTACATGGCCACTATGGCGTGTAGTCCGGCGGGCTTCATGTTGCTGCTTCTTCAAAATAAAATTGGGGTCCAGTTGAGCGTAAGGATGAGAAAAAGGGTACTTCCGAGATGCCT
Organism: Secale cereale; assembly: GCA_902687465.1. Taxonomy (NCBI): domain Eukaryota; kingdom Viridiplantae; phylum Streptophyta; class Magnoliopsida; order Poales; family Poaceae; genus Secale; species Secale cereale. The sequence continues at coordinate 242,278,918 of LR738715.1, read as the reverse complement.
TACGAATCTTGGGCACCGGCGGTTCAGAATATGAAGAAAGAGTAATTACCTCAGTTTCTGCCGCTTTATCAGCCTCAGCCAAATCCTGTGAAAAGACACTGTTAACATAAATCTGGATAAAAGAGATCAAAGCATATCAGGATCAACTCATACCTCAGAATCCGGATCATCTTCCTCAACATGTGAACCGGAGCCAACAGCTGCCTTTTTCTTCTTAACAGCGAAGGTTTTCCGGCGTGGCTGTTTGCCTGACTTATCCTGAGGTTTCCTTTTCCAAAAAGGATCGCCGGCTTGTGTAGAAGATGAAAGATAAATGGAAGATAATTTAAATGGACGGATTAGAAGCAAACAGAAGAGATTAAAACTTACTGCTGGCAGTTTGTTCTTCTTGTAATATGGAGCCAATCCGGTTTGGCTACATTCCTCCAAAGAGATGTTGAGCATTTTCTTAGCAGATTCAATAACTTCCTTCTCAGGAAGCATTATGTCGATATGGTGTTAAGGATCATCCGTTTTTCCGCTATACTGACACATTAAACCAGAGCACCGGCTTAGAGGAAGAATGCTCCAGGCAAGCTAGCAGCGGACGAAATCCACTCCAGTTAAACCGTTGGCCATAAAGGCCTTAAGCTTGGCAAGCTGAGGGGCGAACCGGGGCCGTTCCGAGGAGCTAAGACGCTGCGGCAGTGGATGATCTTCAGGAAGACGATGTTCGCGATAACCCGGCAGTGGGTTCTCTCCTTCAGGCGAAGTATCTTGGCAGTAGAACCAGGATTGGTTCCAGTCCTTGGGGTGTGTATGGAGAGCAGCGTGAGGAAAGACCGCATCTCTTCTCTTTTGAATACTAACCCCGCCCAGTTCTTGATGAGGTCCGACAGTAAACTCTGTCCGCCGGTTTAAGTGGAAGAAATCCCGGAACAAGTCGACTGATGGCTCCTCTTGAAGGTACACCTCGGAGAAGACTTGGAAATTGCAGATGTTTGATACGGAATTTGGACCTATGTCCTGAGGATGAAGCTGAAAAGCGGCCAGCACGTCCCGGAAAAACTTTGAACCAGGGGGACTAAAGCCCCGGGCCATATGATCAAAGAAAACAATAACTTCTCCTTCTTTGGGGGTAGGGGCGCATTCATCCCCTGGGGCCCGCCATTTCAGAACTGCTTGAGGGCCCAGAATGCCAATTGAAGCAGCATTGACTAAGTCCGCTTCCGTAATGCGGGAAGGAACCCAGTTGCAAGAAACGTACTGCTTGGCATACATATGGGCAGAAGGAAAGCGCTGAAAAGGTAAAGTGTAAAATACCGGATTATACAAGTGCTGCAGCGTAAACCGGATTGTGTTATCAAATTACATCGACGGTTTAGACAGGAGGCTAATGGCATTGATAACCCGGAAGCAGGTGGGAAACGAGCTGCTACCAGTTTATGATAACAAAAAAGAAGAAGCTAAACCGTCGGGTTCATGGTTGATGCGTTGCGGAAGCAATATATGATTGACTAAACCGGCGAGTAACTTGCAGATCTATCAAGACGAAGAAACAGGTTTCTATAGAAGGCTAAAGTAAAATAGATCTGAGCAGTAAGAAAAAGAGGAAATTTACGCAAGTTTATCACAAGAAGAACTGCGAAGGTTTTCTACAGAGCAGATGAATCTAAGGGTTGAAGCTAAAAGTACCGAGTCTAACTTCAAACTACGAAGCAGGGGTGCGTTCGAAACAAACTCAGGGCTCGAATCTACTGCAGAAACAACCTATAGGATGAACAAACAGAGCTTCGAGGTCTCATGGCGGAAGCAATGGAGGAACCCTAGGTTACAGATCTGCAGCGAGAGAAAAGGAATACCTGAGAATGGAAGAGACGGCGGCGGAGTAATCTGGTCGCGTTTCAGGGTGATGCAGCGGCATGGTCGACGACGACGACGAGCTCGAAGGCAGCGGCGAAGCTTCGGGCGACGGAGGAAGAAGAAGAGTAGAAGGACGGAAAAGAATGAAAACCCAGTAGTATTTATAAGGGCTGGAGAGATGAAACGGCAAGCGCGGGATTTGAGGAGGTCAGATCAGATAAAGATTCTACCGTCGCCTCGATTTTCGGGATAGCCTTTAAACAAAGGTAACAAACAGTTGTGCGCAATAAGTGCGGAGGTGATGTCACGATCGAATAAAATGATTTTCATGGATGACGTCATAGCCGGTTTACAAAACAGAGAAGATACAAAGAGGAAGTTTATGCAAGACTTAGAAGACAGATATGAACAAGTTCAAATCATTTTGGGGCCTAATGTCAGGGATATTACTAGCAGGTATAAACTGGCTAGGGAGATCTGGATTATGGTAATGTAGCTGTGTAGTTATAAACTCAGTAGAGGGTATGGCCCATGAAGGCTTAGGGCCCATGTGTAATGTTTACGGTTTATGAACCGTCCTATTATGTACTTGAGATACAAGGAAGAAAGAATAGGGACCGAGGCGGAAACGATTATGAGCCGGCCTCGGGAATCTGTAAACCGGACCGGGCGTTGCCTCCTATATAAAGGAACGGCCCGGCGACGGTTCAGGGACAAGCAACAATCCGTCGAGAGACAGGCAAGCAATCTGCTCCCTGTTCATCGACGCCCAAGCAATACCAAACCAAACTAGACGTAGGCTTTTACCTTCATCGAAGGGGCCGAACTAGTATAAACCCTCTGTGTCCTTTGTGTGCTTTTAACCTCTTCAAGCTAACCCGTGCGATGGTTCCACAACTAAGTACGCTAAACCGGACATCTGCCGTGCTAATTCCACGACAAAAGCCGTGCCCGCGGTTATGTGGCAGATGGGAATTTGTTAATATCCGATTGTAGAAAACTTGACACCATGTTCAGAATACACTACCAGCGTGAGTAACCATGACGGTCATTTTCCGAAAGGGGTTCGGGAAGTGAACACGGTGGGGTTATGTTTGACGTGCTTAGATAGGATCACTTCGTGATCACTTTGACGCTCGTGGCACTTCTCTTCTCGCTCTAAACACGTAAGCTAGTGCTAGTGCAACTGCAACCTTTATTCTTCAGCCTTATTCCACACCCAAGGCTTAGATAGTTTTGCTACCCGGGAACGGGATTGCTGAGTCCTCCGTGGCTCACAGATTCTACACAACACCAGATGCAGGTACTATGGTGAACTACACAGGTGACGGCACATAGCTGTACTGCGAGTTCGATGAAGAACGTGGGCGATACTACGTGTACTATCCCGATGATCAGTAGTGGCTTCTACTAGGGGCGATTCGGACCTTGTGGCTCTATTTATTTGGTATCTTTCATTTGGATCTTCGTCCGTAGTAGGACTATGATGTTATTTGGATGATGATTTGCTTATGTAATGTATTGTGTGACGCGGCGAGTGTAAGCCAACTACTCTTTTGCAATTTCATCCCTATTTTTACAAGAGTCGTGCAAAGATACCATACTTGAGATCATTCTAGTATGAGATTATACCTTTAAGTCGTGCCTCGACACGTAGGAGGTATAATCTCATACTGGGCATTACAAGACCCATCCGTTAGCTTAGCACTATGATCGTTTAGTTTTACTACTATTGCTTTCTTCATGACTTATACATGTTCCTATGACTATGAGATTATGCAACTCCCATATACCGGAGGAACACCTTGTGTGCTATCAAACGTCACAACGTAACTGGGTGATTATAAAGATGCTCTACAGGTGTCTCCGAAGGTATTCGTGGTGTTGGCATAGATCAAGAATAGGATTTGTCAGTCCGAGTGTCGGAGAGGTATCTTTGGGCCCTCTCGGTAATGCACATCATAATAAGCCTTGCAAGAAAATGACTAATGAGTTAGTCATGAGATGATGTATTACGGAATGAGTAAAGAGACTTGCCGATAACGAGATTGAACTAGGTATTGAGATACCGACGATCGAATCTCGGGCAAGTAACATACCGATGACAAAGGGAACAACGTATATTGTTATGCGTTTTGACCGATAAAGATCTTCGTAGAATATGTAGGAGCCAATATGAGCATCCAGGTTCCTCTATTGTTTATTGACCGGAGATGAGTCTCGGTCATGTCTACATAGTTCTCGAACCCGTAGGGTCCGCACGCTTAACGTTTGATAACGATCGGTATTATGAGTTTATGAGTTTTGATGTACCGAAGGTAGTTCGGATTCCCGGATAAGATCACGGACATGACGAGGAGTCTAGGAATGTCCGAGAAGTAAAGATTGATATATTGGACGACTATATTCGGACACCGGAAGCGTTCCTTAAAGTTTCGGAATTAACCGGAGTGCTGGGGGGGGGGGGTTACCGGAACCCCCCGGGAAAGCTATGGGCCTTAATGGGACATAGGAGAAAGAGAGAAGGAAGGCCAGGGCTGGGCCGTGCGTCCCCCACCCCTTGGTCCGAATTGGACAAGGAAGGAGGGGGCCGGCACCCCTTTCCTTCTCCCTCTCCCTCTACTTCCTCCCCCCTTCTCCCTCTTGGTGATTCCTACTAGGAATAGGATTGCAATCCTATTCCTAGTAGGATTGCTCCTCCTAGGCGCGCCATAGGGGCTGGCCGGCCTCCCCCTTGCTCCTTTATATACGGGGGCATGGGGGCACCCTAGGACACACAAGTGGAATTGTTTTAGCCATGTGCGGTGCCCCCCTCCACAGAAACACACCTCGGTCATATCGTTGCAGTGCTTAGGCGAAGCCGTGCGCCGGTAACTTCATCATATCCATCACCACGTCGTCGTGTTGACGAAACTCTCCTGTGAAGCTCAACTAGATCAAGAGCTCGTGGGACGTCATCAAGCTGAACATGTGCTGAACGCGGAGGTGCCGTACGTTCAATGCTTGATCGGTTGAATCGCGAAGAAGTTCGACTACATCAACCGCGTCACTTGACGCTTCCGCTTACAGTCTACGAGGGTATGTATACACACTCTCCCCTCTCGTTGCTATGCATCTGGTAGATAGATCTTGCGTGATCGTAGGAAAATTTTAAAATACTACGTTCCCCAACATCTTCGCGGTGGCGTGTTCACGACGGAGGACCCCGTTGGCTTTTGTAGTGCTAGGGGAGATGTTGTTCTGTTAGAGTACGTAATGGGCCTGGGCTGGTGACGAGGTTACGGACCTAGGGTAGGGTCATAGGCCTGACCAAAGGGCCCCACTCAAGGTCACTATCCTAGGAGATCAAAAGACAAGACCCATGACAGTGGAGACAGTCGACTGAGGTGGTCCAAGGTGACACTTCACTCGACTGACTCATGGACCCAGGACGACTGAACTCCACTCGACTGGATCAGGCACTCGACCTCCGAAGACTAAGCGCCTCTCAGAACAGCAATAGTCCTATATTTACTCACTGTAGTAAACCCCTTAACTACCCTTTACTGCAGGCGTTATCAGTAACGCCTGCCTTAATGTACCTTTAAGCCCTTGGTAACGTGGAGCATGGCTGGGGTCTTGGCATACTATATAAGCCACCCCCTCCTCCAGAACAAGGGTTCGCACCTCTGTAACACATACATACACACATCAGTCGACCAAGCCTCCGGGCATCGAGACGTAGGGCTTTTACTTCCTCCGAGAAGGGCCTGAACTCGCTAAACACTCTGTGTACAACCTCGCCATAGCTAGAACCTTGCCTCTCCATTCGTACCCCCTACCCTCACTGTCAGACTTAGAACCACGACAGTTGGCGCCCACCGTGGGGCAAGGCGTCTTAGCGACATTCGGTGAAGTTGCAATCTATTCCCCGACCACTTTCATCATGGTGTCAGGCGGCGCTTTGGCGTCGGGCCACGAGATCCGGCTCGGCGCACTGGTCTTCGTCGCCGACGACTCCGCTTAGCTTCAGGAAGCCCCGCTCGATGTTGAGGCTCTACCCGCCCGCGGAGCCACGCACTTTCACGCCGGAGTCGGCGGCGTCCTCCTTCTGCAGCCGTCGACCCGATACTCATCGGCCGTTATCCCCGCTGGACGCCGCCGTAAGCGATCCGGTCGTTCACGGCTCCAGCGGTGGGTGAAACATGCGGTGGCCCACCAAACGGCCACCCCACAAGTCGCGGCCATTGAGCCCGACGGTTACCTTTACGGGCCGGCCGATCAGTCGACCGGGCTCGAAGATTCCGTTTCCGAGTGCAGAAGCAGCGACCCCACAGCGGAAATCCTCATGGTCGATCCGCGCCGTAGCCCGCCAGGCTTTCCTCGTGGGGAGAATGGCAGCAGCGGTGGCGATCGGGCGCACGACAACGACGGTTACATCCCTCAGCCCCTCACCTCCGAGCAAAGAGCTGAGCTTTGTCGCCGCAACGGAGATGCGCTCTTCACCCCCATCGTGGGAGATTCCCCAGAAGCTTTGGCCCTCGAAGCCACGCGCATGGCCACCTTGGCCGAGCGCGCGCGCCTGGAAAACATCCAACGTTCACTCGACGAACAGGCCCGCCGACTGGCCCCTGAGTCCAGTCGACGGCCGCGGCAATCACGTCAGCGTGAGACTCAGGTGTTCTGCACACCAGTCCAAAACCTCGAAGCCGCGGCTCATATCGCGGAGTCGATTCAGCCCTCCCAGTCGGAAGCTGGAAGAGGCCTTCAGCAGATCCGAGCTTTGCTCCGAACGGCTGAAGAGCAAAACGCGGCTGTCTCTCAGTCGCGCAACAGGATTCACAGCAGATCGGTGGCTACAGACACTGTATGGTCGGCCCACAGTCCAAGATCGCCCCTGAGGCGTGAGGAACGTGGTCCGTGGCATGACCGGCTCCTGGGTCAGAACGACAACCGACTCGACCGTCGACACGGACGCAACGACCGCCATCGAGCGCCTACCCCTCCTCCAGGGAGTGGGTCACATTCGCCCCCGCGGCACGTGGGCAGGCGCCTGCGAGACGACGAGCGTAGGATTCCCCCGGATCCTCGGCGGCCGGGCTTCGACGCGAGGTCCATCCTTGTGCAGGGCCGGGTCGACCGTAACCGGGCATCCAGGGACGAGCGAGGCGGAGACCAGCCCTCCGGCAGCCGAGCGCCGGCCTCCGGGCCCGAGTGCTTATGCAGCGCAATCAGGGCCGCGGAGATCCCCCCGAACTTCAGGCTGGCGGCCGGAGTAAGCAAATTCACCGGTGAGTCGAAGCCGGACACGTGGCTGGAAGACTACCGAGTGGCCGTGCAGATCGGAGGAGGCAACGACGACGTGGCCATGAAACACCTCCCCTTGATGCTGGGAGGCTCCGCTCGGGCGTGGCTCAACCAGTTAGCCCCCAGGAGCATATACAATTGGGAAGAGCTCGCTCGGGTGTTCGTTCGGACCTTCGAAGGCACCTGCAAGCAACCTGTCGGGCTCGCGGAGCTTCAGCATTGCACTCAGAAGCCGAGTGAAACTTTGAGGGACTACATTCAACGGTGGACCACTTTGCATCACACAGTGGAAAACGTTTTCGAGCACCAGGCGGTGTGCGCTTTCAAGGAAGGCGTGCGCAATCGAGAGTTGAATCTGAAGTTTGGGCGAACAGGCGACATGTCCCTGTCGCGAATGATGGAAATTGCCAGTCGATACGCCAATGGCGAAGAGGCCGATCGGCTCCGTAGCGGCAAGAAACCAGTCGGGCAGGACGACCAGAATCACAATCGGAAGAACAAGCGTAAGGCCGACCCAGCTGCTCAGGGAGAGGCCGCAGTGGTCAACCAAGGGAAGGGCAAAGGAAAGCCCAAAGGCTCCTGGGCCCCCAAGAAAGGAAAGTGTCAGGCTGGAGATGATATGCTCGACCAGCCGTGTCCCATACACACAAAGAAGGACGAAGAGGGAAACTTGGTGTATCCCAAGCACACCACTCGACAGTGTCGACTCTTGATCCAGAGTTTCCAGAAGGACCAGTCTACTGAGAAAGAGAAAGAATCAGAAGAGTCCGAAGACAAGGAAGGGGATGGAGGATACCCCCGCATCAACTCCACCTTGGTGATTTTCGCAGACGTCGAGAGCAAGAGTCGACTGAAGATCATCAACAGAGAAGTGAACATGATTGCTCTGGCGACCCCCACGTTCCTGAAATGGTCGAAGACCCCCATCACATTTGACCAGTCCGATCATCCAGCGCATATCGTCACCCCTGGGCGGCAGGCGTTGGTGGTCGACCCAGTGGTCGAAGGCACCCGCCTGACCAGAGTTCTTATGGATGGAGGCAGTGGCTTGAATATCCTGTATGCAGCAACCCTCCGGGATATGGGCATTCCGATGTCCAAGCTAAGGGAAAGTAACATGAGGTTCCATGGGGTAATCCCTGGGAAGAAGGCCGACTCACTTGGTCAGATCTCACTCGACGTCGTCTTTGGTGAGTCCAAGAACTATCGAAAGGAGAAGCTGACGTTCGAAGTGGTAGATTTTAACAGCGCCTATCACGCCATCCTGGGTAGGCCAGCCTACGCCAGGTTCATGGCTCGACCATGTTACGTCTACCTCAAGCTGAAGATGCCGGGACCCAACGGTGTCATTACCATCACTGGGAACCGACAGAAAGCGGAAGAATGCTCCCAGAAAGTCTCGAAGATCACCGACGAGCAGATGGCAGCAGTAGAGATGGAGGAGTACCAGAAGCAAGTGGATCCAGGCGACCTGCTAAGGGCAAAGAAGTCGGCTTCCGAGTCAACCTTTCAGTCGGCCGGGGACACAAAACCCGTGCACATCCACCCCACCGACCCCAACGCAGCGCCGACCCACATCTCCACCACCCTCGACAGCAAATAGGAAGAAGCGCTCATCCAGTTCCTCCGTGAGAACTGGGACATCTTTGCATGGAAACCATCGGACATGCCGGGTGTGCCCAGGGGGCTGGCTGAGCACCATTTGCGAGTCGACCTGAAGGTGAAACCTGTGAAGGAACATCTCCGTCGATCCGCTTCGGAGAAGCGAAAGGCGATTGGCGAAGAAGTGGCTCGACTCCTAGCAGCAGAGTTCATCCGCGAGATATACCACTCTGAGTGGCTCACCAACGTCGTCATGGTCCCCAAGAAGGACAAGTCTCTCCGCATGTGCATCGATTTCAAGCACATCAATCGGTCCTGCCCGAAAGATCATTTTCCTCTTCCCCGCATCGATCAAATAGTCGACTCGACTGCGGGATGTGAGCGTTTGTCCTTTCTGGACGCATTTTCCGGATACCATCAGATCCGTCTGTATGGGCCCGATGAAATAAAGACAGCCTTCATCACCCCTTTCGGGTGTTTTTGCTGTCACCATGCCTTTCGGCCTCAAAAATGCCGGCGCCACCTTCATGCGCATGATCCAGAAGTGCTTAATAAAGCAAATCAGTCGGAACGTCGAGGCGTACATGGATGACATCGTGGTCAAGTCACAGAAAGGTTCTGACCTACTGACTGACCTTGCTGAGACATTCGCGAACCTCAGAAGCTACGATATCAATCTCAACCCGTCAAAGTGTACATTCGGAGTTCCTGGTGGCAAGTTGCTCGGTTTTCTCGTTTCCGAACGGGGAATCGACGCCAACCCAGAAAAAGTCGGCGCCATCCTCCGAATGAAACGCCCCGAGCGTATACACGACGTCCAGAAGCTTACTGGTTGCTTGGCCGCATTGAGTCGATTCATTTCTCGGCTCGGGGAGAAGGCACTGCCTCTCTACCGACTCATGAAGAAATCCGACAAGTTCGAGTGGAATCCCGAAGCCGAAGCAGCGTTTGAGGAACTCAAAGCCCTGTTGTCCACCCAGCCGGTGCTCGCTGCCCCAGTCAGCGGAGAGCCTCTTCTGCTGTACATCGCTGCCACCGGACAAGTCGTCGGTACTGTACTCACGGTCGAGCGGGAAGAAGAGGGCAAGGCATACAAGGTCCAACGCCCAGTCTATTACATATCCGAAGTTTTGACTCCCTCCAAGCAAAGGTATCCACATTACCAAAAGCTTGTGTACGGGATTTACTTGACTGCAAAAAAGGTTGCCCATTATTTCTCAGATCACTCAATCTCAGTCGTCAGCGACGGCCCATTATCAGAGATACTAAACAACCGAGATGCAACCGGTCGAGTGGCAAAATGGGCGATTGAACTTCTTCCGTTGGATATCAAGTTCGAAGCGAAGAAAGCCATCAAGTCTCAGGCCATAGCAGATTTTGTGGCTGAGTGGATAGAACAAGAGCTTCCGACTCAAGTCCAGTCGGACCATTGGACTATGTTCTTCGATGGGTCCAAAATGCTGAACGGATCCGGTGCAGGCGTGGTCCTGATCTCTCCCAGGGGCGACAAGCTCAGCTACGTCCTTCTGATCCATTTTGATTCATCAAACAACGAGGCTGAATACGAAGCACTTTTGTATGGATTGCGCATGGCCATCTCACTCGGCGTCCGTCGCCTGATGGTCTACGGTGATTCCGACCTAGTGGTGAACCAAGTAATGAAAGAATGGGACGTCAGGAGCCCGGCAATGACCAGTTATTGCAGTGCAGTACGAAATCTTGAAAGGAAGTTTGAAGGCTTAGAGCTCCATCATGTGCCCAGAGCAAAGAATCAGCTAGCCGACGATCTCGCAAAAATTGGGTCGACTCGGAGGTCCATACCCAAGAATGTGTTCCTAGAGCATCTGCACACTCACTCTGTCAAGGAAGACCCCTTCACAAAAGAGCCCCCGCAGCCAGTCAGTGCAACCGATCCGACTGAGGTCGAAGTGCCTGCCGTGGTCGACTTGATCATGGAGGTCCTAGTAATCACACCTGATTGGACTGTGCCATATATATCATATCTTCTCAGGCAAGAACTCCCAGAAGATGAAGAAGAAGCGCGCCAGATCGTCCGCCGATCCAAAGCATTCATAGTCATTCAAGGTCAGCTCTACAGAGAAAGCATCACTGGAGTCGCCCAGCGCTGCATCGATCCAGAGGAAGGTCGACTGATCTTGGATGAAACCCACTCGGGAACTTGCGACCACCACGCTTCCTCTCAGACTATCGTGGCCAAAGCATACCGAGCCGGATTTTACTGGCCCCGCACCAACGAGATGGCCAAGGATATTGTGGATAAATGCGCAGGGTGCCAGTTCTACTCCAACATGTCGCACAAGCCAGCATCCGCCCTCAAAACCATCCCACTAGTCTGGCCCTTTGTTGTTTGGGGCTTAGATATGGTCGGCCCCTTCAGGACAGGCAGGAGCGGATTCACTCACCTTCTGGTGTCAGTCGACAAATTCACCAAGTGGATTGAGGCCAAACCCATCAAGAACCTCGAGTCGAGCACCGCCATCAGCTTCATTAAGGAACTAATATTCAGATATGGGGTCCCCCACAACATCATCACAGACAACGGCTCCAACTTTGACTCGGATGAATTCAGAGCTTTCTGTACTTCGCAAGGGACGCGAGTCGACTACGCCTCCGTAGCACACCCTCAATCGAATGGACAAGCAGAAAGAGCAAATGGGTTGATTCTCCAAGGCTTAAAGCCATGGCTCATGCGCGACCTCAAGCATGCCGCCGGGGCTTGGGTAACCGAGCTGCCCTCCGTCCTGTGGGGTCTGAGGACAACTCCGAATCGGTCGACTGGCCGTACCCCTTTCTTCCTGGTCTATGGGGCCGAAGCTGTATTGCCGAGCGACTTATTACACAATGCCCCCAGAGTAGAACTCTTCTCCGAAGCTGAGGCAGAGCAAGCTCGTCAGGATGCAGTCGACCTTTTGGAAGAGGAAAGAGAGATGGCCCTGATCCGGTCGACCATCTATCAACAGGACCTGTGTCGATTCCACGCTCGCAACGTGAGAAGTCGAGCGTTCCAGGAAGGAGACCTGGTCCTCCGAGTGCATCAGAAACGTCCGCACAAGCTCGCCCCAGCCTGGGAAGGCCCGTTCATCATCACGAAGGTGCTGCGCAACGGAGCTTACCACCTCTACAGTGTAGCCCAGAAGAAAGACGAACCTCATTCGTGGAATGCGGACCTACTCCGCCGTTTTTTCACTTGAAGCACTCGACGGTCGAGTTGTAATAAAGATTCCGCAATTTGTTTCAAAAGCAAGATAGCAATGATTTCCCTAACAATTGGTGTCCTCTAAATCCCCCAGTGGGTGCTTAGCTGCGATCCTCCGAGCTACGTCACAAGTACAAGGCAGTTCGGTCCTCCGAACTCCGCCACAAGTACAACGTAGCTTGGAATCGCCTAAGTTATAAACATTCTACTCCGAGTGAAGAGCGACCCTCTCACTCGGGGGCTTAGCTGCGACCTCGTGACTCGCCTAAGTTACAACTATCAACTCCGAGTGAAGAGCAACCCTCTCACTCGGGGGCTTAGCTGCGATCCTCCGAACTCCGCCACAAGTACAACGTAGTTCGGAATCGCCTAAGTTATAAACATTCTACTCCGAGCGAAGAGCGACCCTCTCACTCGGGGGCTTAGCTGCGACCCCGTGACTCGCCTAAGTTACAACTATCTACTACGAGTGAAGAGCAACCCTCTCACTCGGGGGCTTAGCTGCGGTCCTCCGAGCTACGCCACAAGTACAAAGCGGTTCGGTCCTCCGAACTCCGCCTCAAGTACAACGTAGCTTGGAATCGCCTAAGTTATAAACATTCTACTCCGAGTGAAGAGCGACCCTCTCACTCGGGGGCGAATTTAGTCAAAGACGTCGACTCAAAGATTCAGATAGTCAAAAGAAGAGCGACGAACCAAAAGATCAAAATCAAATAAAAGCCCCGCAAGGTTCGGGAAAGAGTACTTGGGCCACAGACCCACTAGAGTTTAACGGGTACAAATCCACGCGACATTCCGCGGCAAATAAAGGTTAATGTATCAAAGTCATGGCTCGGGAGGAGGCGGGCTTGTAGGCGCGACAAATTCGTCCAAATCAATCCCATCGGCGATACGAGTGGCAGCCTCCAAGAAAGTCTCCACGAAGGACTGGAATTGGAGCTCCTTCGTGTTTGCGACCTTCAGCGCAGCAAGCTTCCTCTCCTACACCTCCCTGCAATGCACACGGACCAAAGCCAGCGCCACGTCTGCTCCTCCCCGGGCGGCCGACTTTTTCCATTCCTGCACTCGGTCGGGGACCTCATTGAGTCGAGCCATCAAGGACTCGAGGTTGTTCTCCTGCACGATTCCCCTCCAGAGCGCAGCATCGATTCGGGCCATCACTGCCTTCACTCGTCCCAGGTAATCAGTGGCCGCAGTAAGGCGGGACTCCAGCCTCAGTATGTTCATGGAAACCTCGTCCTTCACAATGGAGTTGGTGGGGTCCAAGCCAGGCTCGACCCGGCCAGTCTCCTCTTCGAAATTACGACAGAACTCTACACCAAGAACGGCAAGTCGAGTCAGCAGATGGAACACGAGTCGACCAGTCCAATTTCAACCAATCCAAAGAGGACATACCTTCGAGCACGAGGTACCATTTTTTGGTGATGTCGCCCAGATACGCTTCAAGATCGAGCCTCTTTCGAAACAGAGCCTCGTACTTGTCGTTCAAATCGGCCCTGGACTTCTTCAGCTGAGTCACCTCTTGGTTGGCCGCGTCGAGTGAGCCTCTCAGTCGAATAATCTCCGCCTCAAGTGCGCCCACGGAAGCCAGCTTCTTCGCCGCCAGCTCCGACTTCTCCTGGGCCGCCTGCTGCGCCGCCGCCAAGTCAAGATCCTTTTGCTCCAAAGCTGCCCTCAGTTGACCTACCAAGGCCGCCACTGGACAGATGAACATGAAGGAACACTCTAGCGAAAAGTCAGTCGACAAGAGATAGAAGTAAGTTACCAGCCGCATCGTCTTGCGTCTTCTTCAGATGGTCCCGGGGCAACTGCAAGTCAAGATTAAGCTAGATTTGCTTCTGCTCAAGATCTGCAAACTTGGCCCCGAACTCGCAAGATTTCTGCATCAACAAGACAAAGCAAAGACTATAAGACTACAGTCGAGTCAGATCACTCAACCGCAGCCTCGGGGACTACACCCAGTGGGTGCACTGAGCGTGCCCCCACTGGTTTCACTTGGCCAAGACTAGTCCGGCGCGAGCTAAAAAAAACAGCATGGAAGTTCTATAGTAATACCATGGCCGACTGCAATCAGTCGACCACGGTCTCGGGGGCTACACCCAGTGGGTGCACTGAGCGTGCCCCCACTAGTTTCACTCGGCCAAGGTCAGCCCGACGCGAGCTCAAGGAAGACAGGAAAAGAAGAACACCCAGTGGGTGTGATACCTCACAAAACAAAACAAGCATATTTCTCTCGAAATCAGAAAGTACTCCGACAACATACCTGGACGTTGGCCTGAAGAGCAGAGCTGGCGTCGTAAGCCGCCATGCTGGCCTCATACGCCGCCTTCGTCCGCCCCATCATCACCTCCGCCTGGCGAATGGCCTCTTGTGCCGCCCCCACAGGGTCCTCCGGGAGGCGGTAGGTGGAGAAAAGGACAAACGAAGCAGTGGGCGTCGAGCCGGCCGCAGGCGCAGGCGCTGGATCGACGGCGCGAATCGGCGCTGAGTCGACAGCCGGAGTAGACGCTGGGTCGACAATCGAGGCAGGCACTCGGTCGACGCTCGGCGCAGACGGTGAGTCGGCGACGGGCGCGGTCGACACAGGGACGGCGAATGAGACCGCGGTTCGGGCCGCGTCCTCTGGTCGCTGGGCCCCCGAGCCAGAAGGCGCCTTCCGGCCCTTCCTCCTTGCGCGCCGACGGTCCTCCCCCAGCTGCTCCTCGTCCTCGTCGTCGTCCGGTAGCTCTATGACAAGGCGCGGTGCTTCGGATCAAACAGGGAACCAAGTCAATCGACTATCGCCCGCGAAAGAAAAGAAGGACAAAAACGAGTCTCATAGAGCCCATACCCGCTCGAGATGTCGCGGCATCCGCGATCTCCTCGTCATCTCGACCCCGGTCGATGTCCATCGAGGTCGTGGAAGCGGCGGCTCTGGAAGGTTCAGTCAAGAAATGAGTCGACCAAAATCGCAGTCGACCCCCAAGAAACAGAGAAAAGCAAGCCCGAGCGACACTTACGTGGAGGCGATGGGTACGTCCACCTTAATCCTTGGCAGGGCCTTCCGGGGCTTGGTGGTGGTGACTTTGGGCTGCTTGGGCGTCTTCTCAGCTGGCTCGGGGGTGGTCGTGCGAGTACGCTTGGGTGTCCGGGACCCCGAGGGACCCACATGAGGTCGAGCGGCCCCTGGGTCGTTCTTCTCCTTGGATCGGCGCTCGACACGGGGAGGTGACTCGACCTCCTCCCCGCTGTTGTACTCCTCGCTCTCCTCGGTCTCCTCCTCCGAGTTCCACTCAGCGGCGTCGCCCGTACCCTCCTTGATCTCCTGGCTCGAGTCTCCGTTGGGTAGCGAGTACATCTCTGTATATATCTGCGAAGAAAGGAAGTTCACCAAATACCAGTCGGAACCATCAATAAAGATCACAAATCAATCGACAGATACGTCACTCGGAAGCGGAAGGCTAACCTTGTCTGGCAGGTGGTCAGCGTCGAATGGGATGATCCTCCCCGATCCCCTAGGGTTGTCCTTGTTCCCGGTGATGCTCTTCAAGCACCGCACCACATACTCTGGGTGGGCCGCCTCCGGGTGGACTCGTGACGAGTCGTCAGTACCAGAGTACAGCCACATCTGGTGATCCCGGGCTTGAAGCGGCTGAATCCTCCGCGTGATGTACACCTCGAACAAGTCCATCCCCGTGACCCCCTCGCGGACTAGCTGGATGACCCTCTCCATCAGCATGTCTACCTCGGCCCTCTCGGCCTTGCTCACTACCATCGAAGGAGGCGGGCTGGCTCGACCTAGGGTAAATGGAGGAAGGCCAGTCGACTGACTCGGGGTCGGACTGTCCCTGTAATAAAACCAGGTCGACTGCCAGCCCCGGATCGACTCTGGAAGGTTCATGGGAGGGAAGGCGCTCCTATTCCTAAGCTGAATCCCGAGCCCGCCGCACGTCTGGAGGACGTGCGTCTTGCCATCACTCGGGTTAACTCTCTTGACAGTCTGGGAGCGGCAGGTGAAGATGTGCTTGAACAAGCCCCAGTGCGGTCGGCAACCGAGGAAGTTCTCGCACATGGAAACGAAAGCGGAGAGAAAGGCGATGGAGTTGGGCGTAAAATAATGCAGCTGGGCACCGAAGAAGATCAGAAATGCGCGGAAGAAAGGATGCGGGGGAGTAGAGAAACCTCGGTCGACGTGGGTGGCGTGGAGTACACACTTACCCTCCTGCGGCCGGGGCTCGAGCTCTCCTCCCGGCGCCCGCCAGGAGCCGCCGGCGATCAGCCCCTCCTCCAGCTCCTCCAGATCCTCCACCACGACGGTGGACCGGATCCAATCCCCCTGGATCCATCCAGCGGGGAGTCCGGACCTCGACGACGAACCGACCCGGCCGGCTCGCCGCCCCTTCCCCGACGCCGCCTTCTTGGATCGCTCCATGGCCGCAGTCTTGTCCTTAACCATGGCTCGCGAGACGGCAGTTGCGGTGGAGAGAAGCAGGGATGATTGGGGGCGCGGCAGTGAAGCAAGGACGCTGCGGAAAAGACAAGGCGAACGGGGGAAGGCTAGGCGCACAGTACCCCCCGCAGCGGACTCGGCGCGCCTTTATAACGGCTCGGTCGAGTGGCTGACCGGTGGCCCCGGGCGATCTTATCCGATCCCGTAACAGGCGCTGACACGATACGTGGCGAAAAAGGGGGGCGCGGGAATCGAGGCGTTCGAACCGCACCCCTCCGATTGATGCGGCACGCCCCATCCCGCGCGCTTCCCCAAATTTTGAAAGCCCCGCCGGATCCGGCAGACAGAAGGCAACCGATTCCGTCGAAAACGACACGCACTCATGGCGCCCGACGCCTGGCGCAAAACCCAGTCGATGCAAGACACCCAGTCGACGCAAGACATCCAGTCGACGCAAAAGCAACTAATTCACCAATGGCTTCGGAATCGATCGAGGCGACCAAGACATTCGGGGGCTACTGACGAGGTTACGGACCTAGGGTAGGGTCATAGGCCTGACCAAAGGGCCCCACCCAAGGTGACTATCCTAGGAGATCAAAAGACAAGACCCATGACAGTGGAGACAGTCGACTGAGGCGGTCCAAGGTGACACTTCACTCGACTGACTCATGGACCCAGGACGACTCAACTCCACTCGACTGGATCAGGCACTCGACCTCCGAAGACTAAGCGCCTCTCGGAACAGCAACGGTCCTATATTTACTCACCGTAGTAAACCCCTTAACTACCCTTTACTGCAGGCATTATCAGTAACGCCTGCCTTAATGTACCTTTAAGCCCTTGGTAACGTGGCGCATGGTTGGGGTCTTGGCATACTATATAAGCCACCCCCTCCTCCAGAACAAGGGTCCGCACCTCTGTAACACATACATAGACACATCAGTCGACCAAGCCTTCGGGCATCGAGACGTAGGGCTTTTACTTCCTCCGAGAAGGGCCTGAACTCGCTAAACACTCTGTGTACAACCTCGCCATAGCTAGAACCTTGCCTCTCCATTCGTACCCCCTACCCTCACTGTCAGACTTAGAACCACGACAGCTGGCGGTATATCCCGTTAGTCTTAGGGTTAATTAGAGATAAGGGTCGCTTACTTAGGGGTCAAGTAAGCCTTGCTTGGGAGTCAAGTAAACCTCTCTATATAAAGAGAGGAGATGTATCAATCTAATGAAGCAAGAATTAAGAAGGAAATCCCTTCCCTCTTGCCCGGCCGTGGGCAAAAGGCCCCCGGTCGGCCCTCTCGCGCCCTCCTTCTAGCAGAGCCATAACAATTTGGTATCAACTAGCTTTGGTTCGATCATGTCTTCACCGTCGCCCAACCCGTCTCTTCCGCTACCGGTCACCTCGTTCACCCCGCTCCTGCCCGTGCCGGGATCCTCCGTCGCGCCCGCCCCCGCCGTCCTCACCCCGGAGGAGGTGTCTGGGGTGCTGCGGGACCTAACCCAGTCGGTCCAGGAGATCAGCTTGTTCTTGGTCGGGGTCCTACGGGCCGCATCCGGCTGCGCTGCCGTGGCCGTTGCAGCTGCTATCCACCGCCACCACCGCCCCGTCCTGGCTGCAGTGGCAGCCGCCACTCCTGGCGGCCTTCGCCGCGCCCGACGCTCCGCCGCAGCAGCCGCTGCCGCTGCCCGGCACGGCATCGCTGCAACTGCCATCCACCGCCACCACGGCCCCGCCTTGGCTGCAGTGCCAGCCGTCGCTCCTGGTGGCCTTCGCCGCGCCCGGCGCTCCACCGTAGCAGCCGCTCCAGCTGCCCGGCGCCGCACCGCAGCAGCCGCTGCACCTGCAGCAGCCACCACCGATCAGCTCCGGCCCCGCATCGACCGCACCGGCGGGAGTCTCGATCCACCAGATCTAGTTCACGCCGTCGCCATCACCGCTTCCCCAGGGCATCCCCATCCAGCAGTTCAAGTTACCACCGTCGCGTCACCGCTTCCGGCTTGGATCACTACCCGCCATGTGTCGTCGGCGGCGAAGCTGCAGGCTAATGCGCGCGGCCTCCTAGCACGTCGGCATGTGCGGGAGATGCGTGGTCTGCAGCTGCCGCTCCTCCTAGTTGCGCTTCGCTGCGCAAAGGACCTCGATCTCGTCTGCTGCGTCGGGGATCTTGGGGATGATGTTTTCCCCACGGACAGTGACCTCAAAGCCCACGACATCGGGGGTGGTGGGGGGGCGCACCCCTCCTCGCCATTCTCCATCGAAAGCCCTCCACTCTTCTCTGTGCGGTGCAGACCAACAGTCATCCGACAAGGAGAAGGCATGATGTCACCGACAGGAGCGCACCGCGTAGCACCACTGCATTCCGCCATCGGCCACCGCGAGGGCGCCTCTGCTGGTCGCTCTTGCGGCCTCTTCCAGGTGGCCATACACATGCACTTCTTTTGTCCAAATGGTGTCCATGGGATCCAGGTAGCTGTACACGTGCACGTCCGACGTGCGGATGGTGTCCACTTTATGTTCAAGGGTCCACAATAAAGCATTCCAGTTTATTTCAGGTTGAGAGTAATAAAACAAGCCGAGATGTAAAATGCTTGTTTTTAGGTGTTAGGTTTGTGTTGCGTCGAGTCATGGTTATAAGTTGGTTAGGCTACAGCTTGAGGACAAGCTGCATGTCCAGACGTGGTGTAGTGTTAGAGTACGTAATGGGCCTGGGCTGGCGGTATAGCCCGTTAGTCTTAGGGTTAATTAAAGATAAGGGTCGCTTACTTAGGGGTCAAGTAAGCCTTGCTTGGGAGTCAAGTAAACCTCTCTATATAAAGAGATGATATGTATCAATCTAATGAAGCAAGAATTAAAAAGGAAATCCCTTCCCTCTTGCCCGGCCGTGGGCAAAAGGCCCCCGACCGGCCCTCTCGCGTCCTCCTTCTAGCAGCGCCATAACATGTTGCGTTCAACATCTATGCATCCTGCCTTGGTTGTGTGCGTGCGGTGTGGTGGCGTGCGTTTGTACCGAGTTGCTGTGGATCGTGGCTTTATATATAAAGCGGGATGGAAGCCTTTTTCGGTAGAAAAGTGAAATCACAACAAGTGCAACGAACATCATTTCTTACTAACTAATGCAGTAGGTTTACTAGGGTTTATACAAATACAACCAAAGCATCGCCCACGCTATGCTCCCCAGTTCATATGAACATGTCTTGTTTTCACCGGCGCTGGACAAGTGTTGCTGGACTGATCATCTATGCACTCGACTAGTACGACTATACACGAGAACATGTGACAGTGGGGATACTAAAGGAGTTCTATTCTTATTTCTAATTTGAGATCAAAGCAATACTAAATATCTAGGAACAACAAGCTCTCAAAACATCCTCCATTTCAGGGTCATCTCCAGCTTCTTTGTCCTGTTGAAGGATTACACAACACAAAGTTACACAATCAGTAATTCACCATCCAGCGAATGATCAAATAGAAAATGGTGTCACGAAGGGCTTGCTTATTGACCTTGTGGATGTAGGAGATGTTGTCGATGCCTGGGCCTGCAACAAGGAGCCCCCCTTGATACCTAAGTAAGATAGACAAATGTTCCTCAAACCGATCCACGACTGACCAATGCTCCGAAGAGAATTATATCAGAGCTCCAACGGCCAAAGCAAGGCCGGAACATACCATCCGCCTTTCGTCCTGGTGTTCTTTTCAAAGGACAGTTCCCAGTCCTGCCTGTATCCTTCCCTGTACAGTTGTATAATCTTCAGACCCGCCTGCGACATGATGGACGTTTACGTATCTGTCGATGAACAGAAACTACACAATAGGAAAGTTATCCAGTAGGACTTACCGATGGAGTGAATGTTGAGAACAAGCCATTGGCAAATTCCAGAGCCCTATATGATGAGTAATCTGGATCGGCATATACTTCTGCAAAGTATTATTGTCAGGTTTGTATAGTGGAACAATTCCCACAAATTGTCCAATCCGATTCAACATCGGTATGATTTATAGTCAAATGCCTTTAACGAGGGATACAAATAATTTACATTTTCATTTTCTAAGCACTATTAATAAACCAAAATGTTTCGTCAACTACTATTAATAAACCAAAATGTTTTGTCAACAACTCATAGCTGCCCTTGTAGCATGCATACTGAGAACTAGTAAAATTTGAGCTTCAGGAGCACTACGTGCAAAGCGTTTCATGGGAAAAGGTTCATAATCAAGAGAAATGGCTTCATGCGACACTGATTATTTTGAAGGCTAAAATACTTTTGCACAAAAAAGGTTCCACATACTTTCGGAACATAAGTGGGACATGCTTTCAAGATATACTGATGCATCACAACACTGAATCATTGCTACCAGTAGTGGAGTCTGACCCAAAATGTAGAGACGGCCAATAAATTATGGGGATAATTAGATTTATGCCCCTAGTTGTGTCCCACTCGGCTGTTTTACCCCTAATTTCCAAAAGTCACCGGTTCTGTCCAAGTCACTTCGCTCCTCTTATGCTTTTGCCCTTTGACCGTTTGACCGTCAGTTTGAAAACTTAATAACTAATCCATACTAAATCAGAAAAATGCAAATAAGATACCAAAATGTTCGAAAAAACATCACATATATGTCAGTGTCATTTGCATTCATGAAAAAGTGTTGGAAAGTGCCCATCCGGGTTTTAGCTCTTATGATACCACCATGAATAGTAAAGTCTAAAAAAATTCAAAAAAAAAATGGTGGGGAAGAATGACAAATGTTTTAAGTGCTTGCCAAGTTTCATCAGGGAATGACATTTGCGGATGACGTGGCAAAAAAAGTCCAAAATAAATTATTATTTTTCCACGACTTCCACGAATGTCGTTCCCTGATGAAACTTGGCAAGCACTTAAAACATTTGTTATTCTTTGCCACGAAATTTGTTTTTGATTTTTTTAGATTTTATTATTCATGGTGGTATCATAAGAGCTAAAACTTGGATGTGCACTTTCCAACACTTTTGTCATGAATGCAAATGACACTGACATATAAGTGATGTTTTTTCGAACATTTTGGTATCTTATTTGCATTCTTCTGATTTAGTATGAATTAGTTATGAAGTTTTGAAACTGACGGTCAAACGGTCAAAGGGCAAAAGCATGAGAGGAGCGAAGTGACTTGGACAGAACCGATGACTTTTGGAAATTAGGGGCAAACAGCCGAGTGGGACACAACTAGGGGCATAAATCTAATTATCCCTAAATTATGCTACATGATACAGAGTACTAACAAACTATTGCTAACTTCCTTATGATTGGTGTATAAGTAGAAAGTAATGATACTTATTACTTAGCAGCGAGACTTCAATTTAAAAGAGGGACTAGGGGATATAATGATACTAGTTAATAGTGAAATTTTCATTTAGAAGGGGCGCCAGGGCCCACTTATCACAACTAAGCTCCGACTCTGACTGCTACCACTTTAATAATCTATATACTAGCATGTTAACATTGGTATAGGCGTAAAAGTCAATGTATATACTCTTACCTCCTTTGAATTTGGTTTGATCAGAAAACGCTTTTGCCTGGATCAATAAAAATACAGTATTATTTCATCAATTATCAACATGATAGATTATCTACAATTGAAACGGATTCCATCTATCATCAAATAACTAATTCAATCAACCACCGGAACACTACGTGAGTATGCAACTTTTCTTTGCAGGTTATACTAAATCTCAAGGGCCTTGGTTTTCCTTATACAGTAACAAATCAAACTACAAAGAAACTACAAGATCACAGGCAAATATACATCACAATCAAGGCAAATAAAGCAAACAGACCCTTGAACACAACAGCATGCAAACTTGTTCATGAATAAAAATACATTTAGTATTAAACAGTACGGCATATGCCCATCAAACAGTGATAATAACGTAACGTGGATTCATGGTTACTTCAGGAATACACTAAACACAATACCACATCAAACACCAGCGCATATAATCCTTACCCTCCACATTAGCTTTTTGTATTTCACTACCACCAAATACACCAAATAACGAAGTGTTCTCACAGTAGAGCACATACCTGTTCAACAGTACCTGGTCCGATTAAAACAAGAGAAACTCCTGCAGCTTCCATTGCCTCCTGAATTAAGATCAGATATACAAAAAAGAACAGTTTACAAAAGGTATACACTGAATTCAGGAGCTACATAAACTAATGAAACTGAACACATCACGTTGAATTTTGCATTAACTAACTTAGGAAGGCCTTATGCTGTGCCGAATTACTGAAATCTCTCGGCAGCCAACAGACATTCAGCAGGTGTTAGTATGTTACCCACGGCCTCTGAAAAAGGGAGTTTCATTTTTGTGCAATGGCAAATGGCAAGCAACAGAATGTATAGCTTTGAGCAATTGACGGCATTTCCCATGTTCCTCTATCACTAGTACGTAATTAACAAAGTGAGGAATCAATGAGACATCGAATTAACCTGCTTAGCCGCTAGAAGGTCGGCCCTCTTCCGGCATAGCACACACCTGCAAACAACCAGCACCAACCATCTCAGCTACACAAAATAATCACCGTAGCTCGACAAATAATCCGGACAGAAACAGTGTATCCACCCGAAATGGCGGGCGAACGCAACCACGGCCTTCCTGTCCTTCCACAGATCAACGACGGGCACCACCTTCCCGCTCAGGTCGAGCACCTCGACCCCCTGCAGCGACCTCACGAGCCCCTCCGCCGGCGCCGCAGCAGCCTCCGCGGCGCTCCCTGCGAATCGCGCCGATCATGTTAAGCGCGCGTGCGTGTGGCCTTTACAGATCGAGCTGAGCAGCATCATCGAAGCGACCAGTGTGAGCGACGGCGGTCGCGGGATACCTATGGCTCCGGGCTTGGTGGCCGCAGCGGCAGGGTGAAGGTGGCGCAGCCGCTGCTGCTGGTTGGCGAGGGAGCCGGACCGGCAGTTCGCGCGGCAGTGGCTCGGCCCGGTCGCCGCCGGGGTGAAAAGCGGTGCGGCCAGTCGCGCGCCGGCGGTCGCGTGCGGCACGGTGAGCAGCGCGTGCGCGGCCATGGTGGTGGGCGCCGGTGGCGGATGGAGTTTGGGTGGTGGCCAACGGGCTGTTGTGCGGCTGTCACTGCCCCGAGAGCTGGCCTTGGAACCGGAGCTGGAAGAAGAGGGCGCGGCGCTGGTGCGGGACGCCGGCCCGCCACGTCTTGTGCTGCGGCACACACAACGGGTGGTGGCCCGCGCGTCAGCGACCGCGGAAATAAAGAGTCCGGAGCTCTTTTTTTTTGTTGCGAGAAAAAGAGTTCGCAATTCGCCACGCCACGCCACGTCGCGTTCTCTGACTAAGGATGGCAATTTTATCCATGGACATGGATACCCATGGATATCCGACCCGTATGGACAGGGTTTGGATATGCTTTTGCGCCCATGGGCGGCGCCCAAACTCGACCCGCTTACTCATGGGTAGGGCATGGACATAATCTTGTACCCATGGAAATATCCAAACCCGATCCGATAGTATGACTTAATGGAAATATTCTACTATCCCTACCCCACGGTCACATGTCCCACTGTAATTTCACCCGTTATAATCCAAAACATTCAAAGCCAATTGCACAATGCCCATCATAACTTTTATTAGTTGACATTCAATCCCCGCCTTAATACTACTTCAGCCCCCTTCTGATCTTTTATGTCGTTGTTAAATGACTCATCATTAAGTATCAGCCCCGTCTCGTCTTCTTACTCCTCCTGCATCCCGAGAGATGGTCGACATTGTCAGCCACTATCTCCATGTATGGTGGAGCACTTCAACAGCCGGCACTACTGGCCTATGACAATGCAACTAAGTATCCCCTCGACCCCTTCATGTCTGCTTTTTCACACGCGTATTGATGCATGGGTGCAACAACGTATGTGCATGTTGTGTTGTGTCTTATGTATATGTCTTCATAGGACACCATGGATATCCAACAAATATGGATATCCATCGGGTTTGGACATGGATACAATTTTTCGCCCATGTGTTTTTTCATGGGTGGACAGAGACTGTCTTCATGGATATGGACATGGATTTGATATTGTTCAACCCGATCCAAACCCGACCCATTGCCATTCTTATCTCTGACGGCATATGAGGGGCTTCCGCTCCGTGCTCGCTCGCGCGGCGGCGCGGACGCGGGCGGAGCTCCAGGGCACGCGCGGCCGCCGACTGTCCCACTGCGCCGCGGCGCCGGCGAGGCCTTCCTTCGGCATCGCCTTCGACATCGACGGGGTCATCCTGCGCGGCCGTAGCCCTATCGGGGGCTCCCCGCAGGCCATCCGACGCCTCTACTCCGACGATGGTAATCCCGTGTTGCTCGGACTCTACTGCATTTGGTCGAATTAGCTTGTAGGACGTTAGAAGGGAGTGTTTCTTTCATAATTGTACCGGCGGATTGGCGACTTGTGCTTGGTGCCTTTGCGTTATTCCATCGAACAGGTCGTAGGCATTAGGTTTGTGTTTGGCGTGGTGTTCATGCGGACTATGTCAATTTGACCACAGGTCATCGATTTTTGTGCTGCGCACTACTAATAACTGTGTTTGTAAATAGACGACTTCGAGAGAGCATGTGGTCAAACAGGCAAACTTATATAACTCTAGTACATAAAGATATTTAGGTTGCTCAGGTGGAAATAACTCCAGTAGATCTTCATGAAATATACTCAATCCGTAAACTAATATAAGAGTGTTTATAGAATACTAAAAGGGTCTGTCTATGTCACATCTAGATGTGAGATATTATCTCACATCTAACTCTCTCACACTTAGACTCCCTCATCCTTGATTTTTTTTTTAATCTTCCATGGATTTTCCTTTTTGTCTCTAAGGGTGAGGGAGTTAGATGTGAGATATTATCTCACATCTAGATGTGAAATAGCAAACCTGATACTAAAATAGTGATCTAAACACTCTTATATTAGTTTACAGAAGGAGTACTTCATAGCAACATGATTTTCCAATTTTCTTATTAACTTATTCATACTGGAAGTAATGGTCAAAACTGCATGAACGTCACGAACAGAGGGAGGTAGTATTAGATTGGTGAACTCTTAGGCTGCATCAGTATGTTGTTTTTTAATATACATGCTGGCAATGATAGTAAAGTAATGCCCTACCATCTGTTGCTTAGTAGCTTGTGGATCATCATTCGTTGCCTCTTTTTCAGGTACCCTGAAGATTCCTTTTCTGTTCTTAACCAACGGTGAGTAGTTTACTATGTATGTCCTATAGCACATCCTGTTTATTTCCAATGGCCGCAAATTAATTTCTATACAGAGTGATGGATTGCTTCCGTTGTTTAGACCAATATATCAGGCTTCTTATTTGTAACACTAGCCAGATGTTGGGTTAACTCTTATAATGAGCTTAATATCTTCCTGTACTACAACAAAACCAGTTGCATGCGTGATGTTTTTCAGTATTCCACTATATTGTAGCCAGTGGCGGCGGCTTGTCGCAATCCTGTGGGGTCACATACGCAAATATTTATGAAAGTTACACTGTTCGTAGTGTTAATTTCATGGAATTTCACTAGCATAATGTGGTTTGAAAAAAGACAGCCCTAACATGGCACCATCTGTATTATTATCTTAATTCACATGGATTCAGCCTTATAAAGATTGAAATGCCAAGGTTGACCTGTGTATTTTGCTTAGACAAGAATAATGCTGAACGATCTGGATAATTAAGAGGAAAAATGTTTCCTATAGGAAGAATGGTTTACACTGTTGAACAGTTAGTATACCCATCCCATCTTTAATGGTTTGCACTTTTTACAGTGAGGCACCGTGATGCTTACCAGTTCTCAGTTATATTACTGAATCTCTTTATTGATATTGTTAAGATTTTTCAATTTGTTGGCAGGAGGTGGTGTTCCAGAGCATAAAAGAGCCGTAGAATTAAGTGAGCTTTTGGGAGTTAACATCTCTCCAGCACAGGTATTTACACTATATCATGGCTTATTAACAGTCATACACAACCGTAGACTTTTAACTAACAACTAGCACAACAAAGTTCAATGAAAACGAATATTGCATCTATTTCTATGTTAATTTCTGCAAAATTTTGTGATGATGATGCAGGTTGTGCATGGCCATTCTCCTTACAGAGAGCTAGTGAAGCGGTAATGATATTGAAGTACATACGTAGTCTTTAAGTTCTGTTCTATAGATAATGTTTGTGATTTTCACCTGTGATTTTTATTCCTGAACGGAATATACAACATTTTCCTGTTACTACAGTTTTGAAGATGATCTTATTGTTGCTGTTGGAAAAGGAGAGCCTGCATCAGTGATGGCTGAGTATGGGTTTAGGTAATCCTTAATGTTGCTTTTAGGCTATTGCGACCGTAGGTGAATTATGTTGTGTGTATTTCTCATGAATTGTCTGTTATGTGCAGAAAGGTTCTGTCTATAGATGACTATTCATCACATTTTAAGGAAATTGACCCCCTAGCTCCTTTCAAGAAATGGAAAGTGGAACAACCAAACTGTAAAGACTTTATGTCTGAGAAAATGCATCCACCATATGATGTTTACCAGGAGAGAGTTAAAGGAGTGTTTGTTGTCAGTGACCCTGTTGATTGGGGTAGAGATCTACAGGTAGTCTACTGTTCCATTATTGTAAAATCTTCTTGAGATTTTTTTTTCCATCTGACTTGTAACTGCGTGAGTTGTAAACATCCTCTTCTGTAGACATGTATGCAAAATGCCATGTTTATGTTTCTCAGTTGAAGTGGTGGCATGCATAAGTTAAACTGTTTGTTAATTATATCTTAAAGGTACTTTGTGACATCTTGTCAACTGGTGGACTTCCTGGAAATGGAAAAGGAGATCAACCTCCTTTATATTTTGCGGCTGATGATCTTGAATATCAGGTATGAGGAGTTCGTATTGTATAGCACGTTTCTAAAATGTCATTCTTCTGAACAGAGGAAGTATCAAATCTTAATCCATAGTTTGGTGTCATGACAGAAACTGGGGCATCCCACACATTCTTTCACAATCAAATGGGCACATATTTACTGCAGATTAGTACTCCCTCCGTTCCTAAATATAGGTCTTTGTAGTGATTTTAACAAGTGACTACATATGAAGCAAAATGAGTGAATCTACACTCTAAAATATGTCTATATACATCCGTATGTGGTAGTCCATTTGAAATCTCTAAAAAGACTTATATTTAGGAACGGAGGGAGTAGATCTGTAAACTTACTTTCAGATTTAGGGACTTAATCGTCCTTTCGTACAGGTTCAAGGATTTCAGTTCAGTATCTCAATTAAAGGCCCTACTTGTTTAGCCTTGACATTAATGGTAGAGGAAATAGATTTAAGGTCATTTGCATAGGTGCAGGAGTGTTTGTGTGAGTTATTACTTATTAGTAGATTGAAAATAAAATAATACCAGATCTGTTTTTTTTGGGTAGGGGCTCATATTTCCTAACTCTATACATACATCAAGTCGAATTTATATTTGGGGGAGAGATGTATATATGAGGGGTATCTTGCCAATACACCATGTTCCATGCATAAGGAGGTAGATGTAGATAGGTTTAGGACACTTGTGTCATGCCTATATGTGGAAAAGAAAAGGAGGCACACCTTTAGTTTCCCTAGGGGTCCTTGTTGGTACCCAGAGTCATGTGCAAATGGAGTGAATAAACTCGGTGTTTGAGGTATTTTGCATTTTTACAATGATTTCACAGTCCTACAAAATTTGGTGTTGTAGTTTGATGGTCCTATGTTACGTGCATGACTATATTGAGCAATGGTCAAATGAATAAAGTATTTTTTTAGGGAAAGCTATCATGGCGCATTTTATTGACAAACAAAACACAGATACATCATTCATGAGTGCAGATAAAATAAAGCTAGGAGGTTCATCTATCCAATTACATGGGAATTCATCTAAAAAATACATTCTAGCAAGTTCATGCGCCACACCATTAGCTTCCCAATGAACATGTCGAAACTCCACCTGCCCAGTGCCCCCCCC
>LR738715.1:242216451-242250451 GCA_902687465.1 Secale cereale | reverse complement strand
GGCAGTCTCTATACACTGAGTATAAGTCGCCGCCACCGGGTCATACCATTGATGTCGTCCTGAGCAAGCATCAATTACCTCGGTGGTGCCCGATTGCACGACGATAGAGTTGCATCCACAGTTAAGGACTAATGTAAGGCCAAGCTGCATGGCCAAAGCCTCCATTGCTACAGCAGATGAAGCATAATGCACAAAGGTCATCGAGTCAGCAAGAAAATGACCTGATGAGTCTAATCACAGCTCCAATAGCACCTTTACTAGCGTCGGGATGAAAAGATGCATCCACGTTAAGTTTCACCAGTCCGGGGCAATGTTTAGCCCATCGATCTTGCTGGTTCCTGACCGGCTGTGAATTTTAGATGTGTTTTTTATGTAATGGCCAAAATAGGCAGCATACATTTGCTAATCGGCGGGATACTGTCACCATGAGTCGTCTGTCGTCGTAGCCACCATAAATACCAGCAGGCTGTTGCGATAGCCTCCTGTAGATCCAGCTCAGGAATGCCTAACATCGATTTTTTGGGGCACTGCAAGATATTCTCCAGCGCCACTGACCCACAACGTTCAGCCCTGATAGCTTCAGCTCACTTGCATCCCTTTGTCTCTTTCTCAACCAGAGGATGACCTGTATAAGTTGTATCTCAACCCCTAGTCCCCTACAAAGTAAGAGTGCAGGTCAAAACTTCAAACAAAATGCAGAAGCATTTTGTATTATTTTTTTGCTCCATTCTTTAAAAATATTGGCACAAGAATCTGCTTTGTTAATATATTTGAAATGTGTGAAGTTTGAAGGTAAGATATGTATTAGGAAGGGGGGCGCAGTGCAACACGATGAATTCATTGCAGGGAAATACTCCAATGATTGACGTTCAGGTTCCGTGCATGCATATGTAAGGTAACTGCTAGCAAATGATAATAACTTGTTTGGGACCTCCTATGGCAGGCTGCATTTCCTTCTGAGCGGCTTGGGATGGGTGCTTTCCGGATAGCACTTGAAAGCATCTTCAATCAGTAAGCCATTATATTATATAATTAATTAACTGTACTTCTAAGCACATATATGTTAAATACTTATCTGTCTCCTGTTAACTTAAATTTGCAGAGTTAATGATGTTCCGCTGAAGTATACATCTTATGGGAAGCCTAATCCATTTGTGTTCAAGAATGCAGCTAATATACTAGAAAAAATTGTTATGGGTATCTATCCAAATTCACAGCCGAGGAATGAAGTACAAGACCATCAGTTCTCTACTATCTACATGATCGGTGATAATCCTAAAGTTGATACCAATGGAGTTTTGAAGGTTAGCCTATGCTATGATTCCGCTGATTCTTCCAATAAAGAAAATCACCGCTTCCAGCAGTTGTCAGTGTTAGGAAGTTACGCAGTTATAAACTCAGGGTTAAACAGTTAGCATGCAATCCTACAAAATAATGTGTCACCTGCATTTATCCGAAGACGGTGTTTCCCTTGTTGATTGCATTCTGGCAAGAGATGTGGACACTGATGAATTTACGCTTTGCAGGCTGGCCCCCCTTGGTCGTCCATCCTTACGAGGACTGGTGTTTTTAGGGGAAATGATAATGATCCAAAGTTTCCTGCTGATTTGGTATGTATTTACTGGTGATTCTCTAGCTGGACCTTATGAATGTTTCATCATCTGTAACAAATGTTGTCAACTAAATTTATGTTTAACTGATAGTAGTTTCAGTCTGAAATCTGCATAACCATAAGGCAGTTGTCATGTTTCTTGATCTCAATGTCTTCTACTCCCTCCGTCCCATAATATAAGATCGTTTTGCATGCTGTTTTAGCTTGCAAAGCGATCTTATATTATGGGACGGAGGGAGTACATTTTATTTGACTTCACCCTATAGTACATCAGGTCACCCAAGTAGCACAAGTACATCAGGTCACCCAAGTAGCACAAGTACATCAGGTCACCCAAGTAGCACAAGTTCATTTGACTTCATTCTATAGTACATCAGCTCACACAACTAGCAACTCGCTTCGGAGTCCTGTTCTTCATATAGTGATGCCACCACACAATAATATACTATGTTTGAAATCAAGATTAGTGGGTCCTCGGCCAGCTTTTGCCCATTTCTTTTAAATGCCGAAAACAGGCTTTCACCCATTATTTTAGGCTAGATAGATTCAGTCAATTTCATTGCTTAGTCCACCATTCTGGGTCACGTATTGGTTCTTGGTTTGATGATATAAACGAGTAGTAAAAGCATGGAATACCAACTTAGAAATTGTTTAGTACTGTCTTGATCAGTCAAATCTACTTTGTGACAATGAACAACAACGATCAAATCCTGTCTATTACTACTCCCTTGATTAGTCCAACCAAGAAGTAATTAGTATCCTGCTGCATGACCCTGCCTGCAACCTACTGCATTCACTTTATTACCTCCATGTACCATTCATTTGCATGCATAGCTAAGACTACTATTACATGTCGCATCAGTTGATTAGCCTTTTTTTTGGGGAGGGGCATCAGTTACTGGACATGATAAATTGGCTTTTCTTAGCATGCTACTATAAGTCGTGTTGGACTTAAACAGTCCCCTGTACAACCTGTAGCTTGATGCTTTCGCCTCTTACATCGTTTGTTCCAAAATATAAGTTGTGTTGGACTTAAACAGTCCCCAGTGCATCCGACTACTATTTAAATCTTAGCATGCTACTAAAAATAGTACGTAGATCAGTATATAACATGAAATGATTTCACAAATATACATGGAATGACATAATTTTACATCATCAATCATTTACCTTTGTGTAAATTAGTGGTAGCGTTGACTGCAAGCATAATAATGCACCTTAAATTTGGGATGGATGAAGTAATATTTTGTTACTGCACAACTATTATTGTCACTGCTTACCATGCTTCAATGAGTGTAGAAATAGTTGTTTTGTAGAACTAGATAATTTGCCTGCCCAAATGTGAAAAAGTAACTCATAAAAGGTTAGTTTGCTATTGTTGTGATCTATACAAGTATCTGGTTATTGTTCTGCTCCCAAAGGAGGTGTAACATAAATGTTTGTGTGGATGGTGTCTTCTGTAGTTTATTAACAAATGTACAATGTTTAATTTACAAGCACCTTGATGCCATCTCCCGTCATACATGTGACACATCCAGTACTCAATGTTTTGGACTTTTGGGAGCGTACGATGGCAGCAGAACCATAACCACGTACTAACGCTTAAGCCATTAAGCATCGGAAGTACACCAAGTATGATGGGAGATGGCATAAAAGAAGAATTTGCAGTTGTGGGTAAATAAAACATACTCCCTCTGTAAAAAAATATAAGAGCGTTTAGATAACTAAAGTAGTGATCTAAACGCTCTTATATTTCTTTACGGAGGGAGTAGTAGACACGTTTGATAGACTACAGAAAACAACATCCACCCAAAAACTTTGGGTGATAAATGTCACCTCTTTTGTGAGCAGAACCATAAGGACAAACTGTCCATTGCTGTGATATCATGCTTGTGTATTGGCTTGCTGTTCTAACTGCACTTGTTTATTTCTTACAGGTTGTTGATACTGTTGATGATGCCATCAGCTGTATTTTGGAAAAGGAATGTATACGGTGACATTGCTGCGATGGAGCCTGCGCATATATTCTCAGTGCGTTGTTATTTGGCACGCTTGGCAACACATTTTGCCATTTTTTATCTAGCAAAGTTGGAACAAAGTGCTGACTGGAGTCCCGTCTCTTAGTCATTGTACAATACAGATATGCTCTGCAGAGGAAAAGCCACCCATTATTTAGTTAGTGCACCCGTCGGTTCAGAAATTAAAGAATCTGTCTTTAGAACGCCCAACCAAATTGTCACTCATGGTCTTGCAAACTAATATGAAAGAAATAGTGATCTAAACGCTCTTATATTAAAAATAGTACTCCCTCTGTAAACTAATACAAGAGCGTTTAGATTACTAAAGTAGTGATCTAAACGCTCTTATATTAGTTTACGAAGGAGTATGTAAAAATTTGTGCAACAACATTATTATTATATTATGCATGATAACATTTCTTTCATATTTTTCTTTTTGAAATGTATATAGTAGTATTTAATATTTTCAAATGTATATATGATTTTTCATGACTATCTATATTGTCGGATCTTGGGTTCTGGCAAAACCCTTGTGGTTCGAGCTCAGGGGTGCGCACGAGGTTTGAGCTCTGGGGTGCGCACGAAGATCTCTCCTCCTGTCCTAGCTCGTCTACTCGCCGATCCCTAGGCCTAGCTCGTCAGATCCGAAGAACAAGGGACATAAGGTTTATACTGGTTCCGCCATCCTTGTGGTGTAATACCCTAATCCAGTATGGTGTGGTGGATTGCTTTGTAGGCTGAGGAATAACTAGTACATGGGAAGAACAACCTCCTGAGGAGAGGTGTTCTTGTGCTTGAGCGAGCCTGTGAGTGTGTGGCCTTCTATCCGATCAACTCAAAACGAGATGATCCCAATGGTGGTGGCTAGTCCTATTTATAGTGGCCCGGGTCCTCTTCCCAAATATTGAGCGGGAAGGGATCCCACAACGGCCAAATTTGAAGGGAGACAGCTAGTACAAGCTATCCTGACAAAAGATGGTCTTCGCCTGCCAAAGGCTCTGGTGGTGATGCCGCCGTGGGCTCCGCGATGACCTCCGCTCTGTCGTCCTGCTGGTCTTGGTCTTGTTGCACCGATATGAAAACATTTGTCTGACGTCTCGGGACTCCTCGCCTGCGCCTGCTCCTTTAGCACCAAAGAGGAAACTGGCACCCTGCACCCACTGGCGCCCGCCTGGCCTTGGTCGTCACTGCTCACGTCACGAGGACCTCGCGAGGTGCCCCTTACCTTGATATCTCCGCTCCTCAGGAGCCAGCTTAGTGAGGCCGCCCCAGGGGAGGTCTTGCGTCGCCCCCCTCGCAAGGCTCGGCCCCTCGCAAGGCTCGGCCCCTCGCGAGGGTCTTGAGTGGTTGCTGACGAGGTTGGGCCGTACCAGGCCGCTTGTTGAGCCACGCCCTGGGCCGCAGGCAGGCAAGTCTGGGTACCCCCGTTCCCAGGACGCCGACAGTAGCCCCCGGGCCCAAGGTGCGGTCGGGCTTGGCTTCGCGGCGAAACCAAGGGTCAAGTGCGGAGCGCCGCGGGCCCCAAAAGCCTGCGGCCTTGATTGACGCGTGGCGATTGATGGGACGTTGGCGTCTCCACTTCCCCACGCAGCCTCGGCGACTGCGCGACTTGACAAGTCCCTGCATGCACAAAAGACCATCATTACCTGCGATTATGGAGGCCGGCGGTTGGCCTTCTCCTGGCTATAAATAAGGCGGCAGGCGGGGTCCTTGCTGCCCATCTTCTCCCTCCGCTCCTCTCGCTTTTCTTCTTCCTTGCCCTTCGCCAGGCCGAGCCGCTCGTGGCGCCGACTAGGAAGTTTTCGTCTGCGGAGAAGGGAAGGACCCTGCAGGAGGGGCCCGGCTCACCACCACCCGGGAGGGGACGAGGCCGCCCCCGCAAGTGTGCCGCGACTCCTATTGTGGCTCCTTGCGGGCGTGGGCGGACCTCTACAGCGCCCGTAGCCGCCCTCAGTAACTGCGGCGGTGGTTCCTCGAGTGGTGGGGATCGCCGCGGCCTTGGCAGTCCTGTGAACGAGGGGAGGCGCTCTGGGGTCGTCAGGCCTCCCCGGCCACACTCCCATTCGGCGGAGGTGACGCTGGTCGGAGAGTCCGACCGGTACCCGGCTCCAGCTCCCGCGCTCCCTAGCCGACGAACTTCTCGCCGCGAGCTCCGGCGGCTTTTGGCTGCAAGCGGATGGCTGCTGCAGCAGGGCTTCGTGGGTTGCGGTGGAGGTCTCCGCCGCACGTGTTGTGACCCTGGCCCGCGGCTGGCAGATGTTTGCCCGCGCGCGCGGCTTGGGCAGGCGGTGCACCTTTTATTTCAGGTACGATGACGACTCGACCCTCTTCGTGAGGGTGTTTGGGGAAGACGGTCGCCGTGCCGAGTGCTGCCCCGAGGACAACGACGGCGGCGAGGTGCTTGGCCTGGGCGATGGCCGCAGTTCATCCAGCTACGGCGGCTCCTCCCTCGGCGACAGCTCCAGCAGCGGTGGCTACGACCAGCCACCACGCCGCCGCGCCCGCTTGGAGTGTGGCGCTGGATCGTCTCGTCGTCATGCCTGGGTGAAGCGCGAGGAGGGCTCCGGCTGAGCTTGGGGAGCAGGTCCTCGTGAGCAGTCGCACCTCGAGGGTCTTCACCGCCCGCTCTCGATCTTTCTTTCTTCCTGCATCGTTCAAGCAAACAAGTATGGAGCCCTGGAAGGGCATGTAATGAACCGTGGTTTTTATGATGTTTAGCGCCATGTTTAGCGTCCCTGGCCACCACTGCATGACCTGTGTATTATCCGCTCTTAGGGTGAGGAGACTTATCTCGACGCACTCGGAATAGCCCTCATCTCGTGATGTTTGATCCTTCGTGAGGCTGCAAAAAATGTCAGGTGGTTATTATCCCTTACCGCCCGAGGTCCCTGACGTGGGTCGAGCATGGTCGAATGCTCCCTATTGCGGTACCCGTGGGGCACGGACATAAGGAGGGGGCGTGCCAATCACAAGCCCCGGCATGGGCGCGTCATGAAGGCTAAGGGAGGCGCGCTGGGGAGAGCGCCGGACAACTGCCGCTCTCCCTGGGCAAGGCCAAAAACTGCGGGGAGGACCACCGAGGGAAATTAAACCAAGCAATTCGAGGAACACCAGAGCTTTCAAAATCCATTAAAAAGAAGGGAGGGGCAAGCCAACTCCAGAGAGCAAATGAACAACCGCGTCCGGCACCTAATCTAGTCTTCTCACCAGCGCGGAGCTAAGTGCTGCCACTAGGACGTGGGAGGGAGCCCCCGAGGTCCGAGGCCGGCTCTCCGGAGACTCCGGGGCATGTACAGCCCCCCCCCCTCATTATTATGTGAGATTGTCACGAGCGGAGACCTTCACAAGCGTGAGCCTTGCTTCACAGGCACTGGGCCTTGGCTTCTCAGTCGCAGGGCCTTGTTCCTCGCAAGCACGGAGCCTAGTCTTCACAGGCGCATGACCTTGTTCCTCGCAGGCACGGAGCCTAGTCTTCACAGGCGCAGGGACTTGTTCCTCGCAGGCACGGAGCCTAGTCTTCACAGGCGCAGGGCCTTGTTCCTCGCAGGCACGAAGCCTAGTCTTCACAGGCGCAGGGCCTTGTTCCTTGCAGGCACGGAGCTTAGTCTTCACAGGCACATGGCCTTGTTCCTCGCAGGCACGAAGCCTAGTCTTCACAGGCGCAGGGCCTTGTTCCTCGCAGGCACGGAGCCTAGTCTTCACAGGCGCATGGCCTTGTTCCTCGCAGGCACGGAGCCTAGTCTTCACAGGCACAGGGCCTTGTTCCTCGCAGGCACGAAGCCTAGTCTTCACAGGCGCAGGGCCTTGTTCCTCGCAGGCACGGAGCCTAGTCTTCACAGGCACAGGGCCTTGTTCCTCGCAGGCACGGAGCCTAGTCTTCACAGGCGCAGGGCCTTATTTCACAGGTAGAACTTCCGGAGGTGCCGGATGTTCCACACGTTCTGGACGGGGACGCCGTCCCCCATTTCCAGGCGCACGGCACCAGGCCTGGAGACATCGGTGATCTTGAACGGGCCCTCCCACATGGGTGAGAGCTTGTGCAGCCCTTCCCTAGAGAGGACTCGCCTCAAAACGAGATCGCCTACCTCGAGTGTCCTGGGGCGGATGCTGTGGTAATGGTACCGCCGCAACGCCTTCTGGTATCTTGCAGCTCGGAGTGAAGCATCCCACCGGCGTTCCTCTCCCAGCACGAGGTTCGTCCCTCCCACGACGCCCTGCTGCGCCTCGTCGAACGCTAGGACTCGCGCGGAGCGGTGCCTGACCTCGTGAGGGAGAACACTTCAGCTCCGTAGGCGAGGAATAATGGGGTCTCGCTTGTAGGCTTTGTGGCAGTGGTGCGGATTGAACATAGCACGGACGGGAGCTCGTCGTGCCAACCCCTTCCGCAAGCTTCGAGCTTCTTCTTAAAGGTCCTGGTCTTGAGGCCTCTCAGAACCTCTGCGTTGGCGTGCTCGGCCTGGCCGTTGCTTCTGGGGTGTGCTACCGAAGCGTAGCAAATCTGCGTTTCAAGGTTAGCACAATATGTCTTGAAAAGTTTGCTAGTGAACTGTGAGCCGTTGTCGGTGATGATGCGGTTGGGGACCCCAAACTGGTGGACGAGACCCTTGATGAACTTTACTGCGGAGCCAGCCGGAATGCTTCGGACGGCTTCCACCTCTGCCCATTTGGTGAACTTGTCGACGCCGACGTAGAGGTATCGATAGCCCCTGGGCGCTCGAGGGAAAGGGCCCGGGATGTCTAGCCCCCAGACCGCGAACGGCCAGGAGAGCGGGATGGTTTGGAGGCCCTGAGCCGGTTGGTGGATCTGCTTGGCATGGAACTGGCAAGCCTCGCAAGATTTCACCAGCTCGACGGTATCATTGAGCGTCGTGGGCCAGTAGAAACCGTTGCGGAACGCCTTGCCGACCAAGGTGCGCGATGATGAGTGATGCCCGCAGTCCCCGGCCTGGATGTCAGCTAGCAGCTCGCCTCCCTGCTTCCTGGAGATGCATCGCAAAGAAACATCATTCGGTCGTTTCCTGTAAAGCTCACCGTCTTGGATGCGGTATGCCGTAGCCTGTCGGGCCCCGCGTTCGGCATCTGATGACCCACAAGTGTAGGGGATCTATCGTAGTCCTTTCGATAAGTAAGAGTGTCGAACCCAACGAGGAGCAGAAGGAAATGATAGGCAGTTTTCAGTAAGGTATTTTCTGCAAGCATGGAAATTATAAGTAACATATAGTTTTGTGATAAGGTAATTGGTAGCAAGTAACAAAAGATAAAAGTAAATAAAGTGCAGCAAGATGGCCCAATCCTTTTTGTAGCAAAGGATAAGCCTGGACAAACTCTTATATAAAGGAAAGCGCTCTCGAGGACACATGGGAATTATCGTCAAGCTAGTTTTCATCACGATCATCTGATTCGCGTTCGGTACTTTGATAATTTGGTATGTGGGTGGACCGGTGCTTGGGGTGTTGTCCTTACTTGGGCAAGCCTCCCACTTATGATTAACCTCTATTGCAAGCATCCGCAACTACAAAAGAAGTATTAAGGTAAACTTAACCATAGCATGAAACAAGTGGATCCAAATCAGCCCCTTACGAAGCAACACATAAACTAGGGTTTAAGCTTCTGTCACTCTAGCAACCCATCATCTACTTATTACTTCCCAATGCCTTCCTCTAGGCCCAAATAATGGTCAAGTGTCATGTAGTCGACGTTCACATGACACCACTAGAGGAGAGACAACATACATCTCATCAAAATATCGAATGAATACCAAATTCACATGACTACTAATAGCAAGACTTCTCCCATGTCCTCAGGAACAAAAGTAACTACTCACAAGACATAATATTGTTCATGATCATAGGGGCATTAATATGCATAATGGATCTGAACATATGATCTTCCACCAAATAAACCAACTAGCATCAACTACAAGGAGTAATCAACACTACTAGCAACCCACATGTACCAATCTGAGGTTTGGGTACAAAGATTGGATACAAGAGATGAACTAGGGTTTGAGAGGAGATGGTGCTGGTGAAGATGTTGATGAAGATAGCCCTCCCCAAGATGGGAGAGTTGTTGGCGATGACGGCGGTGATGATTTCCTTCTCCCGGAGGGAAGTATCCCCGGTAGAACAGCTCTGCCGGAGCCCTAGATTGGTTTCCGCCAAGGTTCCGCCTCGAGCCGGCGACGTCTTGTCCCGAAAGCCTCCTTATGATTTTTTCCAGGTCAAAACACCTGATATAGGAGAAGATGGGCATCAGGGGCTTTGCGAGTTGTGCAGAATAGGTTTCCAGAGTTTGCTTCTTTTCCAGCCAAGAATTCCAGCTGCCGTCATTCTCCCTCTTCATGTAAACCATGTAAAATAAGAGAGAAAATGCATAAGTATTGTGACATAACATGTAATAACAACGCATAATGCAATAAATATCAACATATAAGCATGATGCAAAATGGACGTATCAACTCCCCAAGCTTAGACCTCGCTTGTCCTCAAGCGAAAGCCGATATCGAAAAATATGTCCACATGTTTAGAGATAGAGGTGTCGATAAAAAAATTAAAATACGGACATGAGGGCATCATGATCATTCTCATAACAACAACATATATATATATATATATATATATATATATATATATATATATATATATATATATATATATATTGTCATATGATTCTTATGCTAAAGTAACAATTCATTCACAATATCAAGCATGAATCAAAAACTTCATTGAAAACCAACAAACTATGATCTCGGTCATTGAAGCAATTGCAATTTATCATAACATCAGAAAGAGTCAACATAAGAGCTTTTCAGCAAGCCTACATACTCAACTATCATATAGTCTTTCACAATTGCTCACACTCACACAATACTTATGTTTATGGAGTTTTAATCGAACACAGAGAAAGATAGGGGCTTATGGTGTTGCCTCCCAACCTTTTAACTCAAGGGTAATGTCAACAGTAATAGACCATGAAAACTTACATCCAAGTGGATATATATGTCAAGATCTTTCCAACATAATGTGCTTGCCAAAGGATAAAATGTAAAAAGGAAAGGTGATTTCCACCTTGACTCTTAAGGAAGAATAATAGATAGGCCCTTCGTAGAGGGAAGCAGAGGTTGTCATGTGCTTTTATGGTTGGATGCACAAAGTCTTAGCACAGAAGAACATCACTTTATATTGCCACTTGTGATAAGGACCTTTATTATGCAGTTTGTCGCTTTTATTACTTCCATATCACAATATCGTATAAAGCTTATTTCCTCCACACTAATAAATCATACATATTTTAGCGAATTTGCAACATGACAACTTACTTGGAAGGATCTTACTCAATCCATAGGTAGGTATGGTGGACTCTCATGGCAAAACTAGGTTTAAGGATGTATGGAAGCACAAGTAGTATCTCTACTTGGTGCGAGGAGTTTTGGCTAGCATGAGGAGGAAAGGAAGCTCAACATGTTGGATGATCCATGACAATATACTTTATTTCAGATATAAGAAAACATAACCATTATGTTGTCTTCCTTGTCCAACATCAACTCTTTAGCATGTCATATTTTAATGAGTGCTCACAATCATAAAAGATGTCCAAGATAGTATATTTGTATGTGAAGACTCTCTTCCTTTATTACTTCCTATTAATTGCAACGATGACCAAAACTATGTTTGTCAACTTTCAACAACTTTTATTCATCATAATCTTTATATGTGAAGTCATTACTTCCCATAAGATCAATATGATCTCTTTGATACCTTTTATATTTTCTTTTATTCTATCATGACCAAAGTGAGGAAATCAAGCCCTTGACTCAATACTAATCTTTATTATATAGCTCATGGACTCGATTACAAAGGGTAAAGATCATAAGGCAAAAGCTCACAACTAGATCATGCTAACTTCATTCTACTAGATCAAAATACTACCAAAAGGATCGAACTAAGAAAAACGGTAAAGATAGGAGTGTGATGGTGATACGATACCGGGGTCACTCCCCCAAGCTTGGCAGTTGCCAAGGGGAGTGCCCATACCCATATGATTGTGTCTCCTTCGTCGGGGGTGGTGATGATGGAGTTGAAAGTAGTGACGCCGGATCATCATATATCGAGCGTAGGAGAACCTCCAACTTGCGGATAATACCCTTGAGTGCAGCTATATGCTCCTTCAACAAAATATTTTCACTTGTGAGATACTTGTTTCGAATTTTAGATAACTCGATCATCTTGAAAGCTTCAATCTCAGTTGAAGTAAAGAGGTTGGGAAGAGGTTGATGGATATCTTCTTCTCCCATTGCCGGAGCCTGATCTTCCATCGCCTTCTTGATCCTCTTGTCCTTGTTGATCTCCTCGGGTCCTTCCCTCTTCAGATCTATCTTCATTAGCCAAGCATCATTGCCTTCGTTGTTGGAGCAGGGAGACGACATGGTGCCTGGCTTCGTCAACCCTAGCAGAAAATAGCTCGAAACAAGAATAGATGATTTTTGCGTGATACAGAGGTCAAAACCTTCGGGGGTATATATAATGAATTTTTACCGACCAAAAGGAGTAACATACAAGAAATCGGAGTCCGGGAGGCACACGAGGTGCCCACGAGGCAGGGGAGCGCGCCCAGGGGAAGGAGGCGCGCCTCCACCCTCGTGGACGCCTCGTGTCTCTTCTCGACTGCCACTTATTTTTCTATTTTTCTAAATATTCCAAAACGGTGAAAATTGCCTTGAGAACTGTTTTGGAGTCGGTTTACTTATTGTACCACGTACCTCTTCCTTTTCGGAGTCTGAATTGTTCTGGAAAGTGTCCCTTATGTATTCCTCCTGGGCTAAGGTTTAATAACATTAGTTTCAACATTTATAGGATTACCTGAGATATAATGTTTGATTCTTTAACCGTTCACCACCTTCGGATTTGTACCTTCGAAGTTGTTGATCTTTATGGCACCCGAACGATAGACCTCCTCGATAACGTAAGGTCCTTCCCACTTAGAGAGAAGTTTTCCTACAAAAAATATTAAATGAGAGTTGTATAGCAAGACATAATCACCTACGTTAAACTCACGCTTTTGTATCCTTTTGTCATGCCATCTTTTAATTTTTTCTTTAAACAACTTGGCATTCTCATAGGCCCGGGTCCTCCATTCATCAAGAGAGCTAATGTCAAATAACCTCTTTTCATCGGCAAGTTTGAAATCATAATTGAGCTCTTTAATATCCCAATATGCCTTATGTTCTAGCTCAAGAGGAAAGTGACAAGCCTTTCCATAAACCATTTTGTATGGAGACATACCCATAGGATTTTTGTATGCAGTTCTATAGGCCCATAGTGCATCATCAAGTTTCTTGGACCAATTCTTTATAGACCTATTAACTGTCTTTTGCAAAATTAATTTCAACTCTCTATTACTTAGTTCTACTTGACCACTAGTATGTGGGTGATAAGGGGATGCAATTCTATGGTTAACATCATACTTTGGAAGCATTTTACAGAAAGCACCATGAATAAAGTGTGAACCACCATCAATCATTAGGTATCTAGGGACTCCAAACCTCGGAAAATAACTTCTTTAAGTATCTTAATAGAGGTGTTATGATCAACACTACTAGTTGGAATAGCTTCTACCCACTTAGTAACGTAATCAACAGCAACTAAAATATGTGCGTACCCATTAGAGCCAGGAAACGGTCCCATATAATCAAAGCCCCAAACATCAAATGGTTCAATAACAAGTGAATAATTCATAGGCATTTCTTGACGTCTATTGATATTACCAATTCTTTGACATTCATCACAAGATAAGACAAACTTACGAGCATCCTTGAAGAGAGTAGGCCAATAAAAACCAGATTGTAATACCTTATGTGCAGTTCTATCTCCAGCATGGTGTCCTCCATAAGCTTCGGAGCGGCACTTGCGTAGGATCTGTTCCTATTCATGCTCAGGTACACAACGTCTAATAATACCATCTAATCCTTCTTTATAAAGATGTGAGTCATCCCAGAAGTAATGTCTCAAATCATAGAAGAACTTTTTGTTTTGCTGGTATGTGAAGCTAGGAGGTATAAACTTAGCAACAATGTAATTAGCATAATCAGCATACCATGGAGCAGTACGATAAGTATTTATGACAACTAATTGTTCATCAGAAAAGCTATCATCAATAGGTTGTGGGTCATCAAGTATATTCTCTAGCCTAGACAAGTTATCTGCAACGGGGTTCTCAGCTCCCTTTCTATCAATAATACGCAAGTCAAATTCTTGTAGCAAGAGAACCCATCTAATAAGTCTAGGTTTAGCATCTTTCTTTTCCGTAAGGTATTTGATTGCAGCATGATCAGTGTGAATAGCTACTTTAGAATCAACAATATAAGGTCTAAACTTATCGCAAGAAAATACAACTGCTAAAAATTCTTTCTCAGTAGTAGCATAATTTCTCTGGGCACTATCTAGAGTTTTAATAGCATACTGGATAACATTCAATTTCTTATCAACTCTTTGTCCTAGAACATCACCTACATCATAATCACTGGCATCGCACATAATCTCGAAAGGTAAATTCCAGTCAGGAGGCTGGACAATAGGTGCAGAGATCAATGCTTTCTTAAGTATTTCAAATGCTTCTAGACAATCATCATCAAAGACAAAAGGAATATCTTTTTGTAAGAGATTAGTCAGAGGCCTGGAGATTTTGGAGAAGTCCTTTATGAACCTCCTATAAAACCCGGCATGACGAAGGAAACTTCGTATACCTTTGATGTCCTTAGGGCACGGCATCTTTTCAATAGCGTCAACTTTAGCCTTGTCAACTTCAATACCTCTTTCAGAAATTTGATGTCCCAAGACAATCCTTCATTAACCATAAAGTGGCACTTCTCCCAATTCAAGACAAGGTTAGTGTCTTCACATCTCTGCAAAACTCGGTCAAGGTTGCTTAAGCAATCATCAAAAGAAGTTCCGTAAATAGAGAAATCATCCATGAAAACCTCAACAATCTTTTAACAAAAATCAGAGAATATAGCCATCATGCATCTTTGAAAGGTAGCAGGTGCATTACATAAACTAAAAGGCATACGTCTATAAGCAAAGGTACCGAAATGACAAGTAAAAATGGTCTTTTCTTGATTCCCTTTTGATACATGTATTTGAGAGAAACCAGAATAACCATCTAGAAAGCAAAAATGAGTATGTTTGGATAACCTTTCTAGCATTTGATCAATAAAAGGCAAGGGGTAATGATCTTTCTTAGTAGCTTTATTTAATTTGCGGAAATCAATTACCATCCTATAACCTGTAACAATTCCTTGTGGACAGGAGGTAATGATCTTTCTTAGGAACAATAGTCATACCT
Source organism: Secale cereale (assembly GCA_902687465.1). Taxonomy (NCBI): domain Eukaryota; kingdom Viridiplantae; phylum Streptophyta; class Magnoliopsida; order Poales; family Poaceae; genus Secale; species Secale cereale. Next base: position 242,235,481 of record LR738715.1, on the reverse strand, counting down.
CCCTTCTTAGGGACACAATGGACAGGACTTACCCACTGGCTATCAGCAACTGGATAGATAATACCTGCCTCTAGAAGCTTTAGTATTTTCTTCCTTACCACCTCTTTCATCTTAGGATTTAACCGTCGTTGATGATCAATAACTGGTTGAGCGTTTTCTTCCAATTTTATCTTGTGTTGGCATAAAGTGGGACTGATGCCCTTAAGATCATCCAGAGTATATCCAATAGCAGCACGGTGCTTCTTCAGAGTTTTCAATAATTTTTCCTCTTCCTGCTCTGAAAGGTTAGCACTAATAATAACAATATATATCTTCTTTTCATCAAGATCAACATACTTAAGATTATCAGGTAAATGTTTAAGTTCAAACACTGGATCACCCTTGGGTGGAGGAGGATCCCCTAGGATTTCAGCAGGCAAGTTGTTTTTCAATATGGGTCCCTGATTAAAGAATATTTCATCTATTTCCCTTCTCTCATTCATATGCATATCATTTTCATGATCTAGCAAATATTGTTCTAAAGGGTCATTAGGAGGAACAACAATAGAAGCAAGACCAATAATTTCATCCTTACTAGGTAGTTCTTTATCAAGCGGTTGTCTACGAAATTTAGCAAAGTTAAAATCATGAGACATATCCCCTAAACCAACAGTAAAAATATCTTTCACGCAGTCTATCTTAGCATTAACATTATTCAAGAAGGGTCTACCAAATATAATGGGACAAAAATCATCTTGAGGGGAACCAAGAACAAGAAAATCAGCAGGGTATTTAACTTTCCCACACAAGACTTCAACATCTCTAACAATCCCAATTGGTGAGATAGTGTCTCTATTAGCAAGTTTAATAGTAACATCTATACCTTCTAGCTCAACGGGTGCAATATCGTGCATAATTTCATCATATAGGGATATAGGTATTACACTCGCACTAGCACCTACGTCACATAAACCATGATAACAATGATCTCCTATTTAAACAGAGATAACAGGTAAGCCTACAATAGGTCTATGTTCATTCCTAGCATCGGGTTTAGCTATTCTAGCAGCTTCCTCTTGGAGGTAAATAACATGTCCATCTAAATCTTCAACCAAGAGATCTTTAACCATAGCAACACTAGGTTCAACTTTAATTTGCTCAGAGGGTGTAGGTGTTCTAGTACTACTCTTACGAACCACAGTTGAAGCTTTAGCATGATCCTTTATTCTAATAGGGAAAGATGGTTTCTCAATATAAGTAGTAGAAACAATAGGATCAACATTATAAGTGATAGTCTTTTCTTCAACTTTAACAGGTTCAACTACTTTTACTTCAATGGGAGGATGGTATTTAAACCACTTCTCCTTGGGAAGATCAACATGAGTAGCAAATGATTCACAGAAAGAAGCTACTATCTCAGAGTCAAGTCCATATTTAGTGCTAAACTCAAAGAAAACATCGGTATCAATAAAAGCTTTAACACAATCAAACTTAGGGGTCATACCTGACTCCTTACCTTCGTCGAGATCCCAATCTTTAGAGTTGCGTTTAATTCTTTCCAATAAATCCCATTTGAATTCAATAGTCTTCATCATAAAAGAGCCAGAACAAGAAGTATCGAGCATGGAAAGATTATTGAGAGAAAGCCGAGCATAATTTTTTTTGAATAATCATTTATCTTGAGAGCTCATGATTGGGGCATGAACATAACATTGACTTAAGCCTCCCCCAAGCTTGAGCGATGCTTTCTCCTTCGCGAGGCCAAAAATTATAGATATAATTACGATCACGATGAACCTGGTGCATAGGGTAGAACTTCTGATGAAATTCCAACTTCAGACGATTATAGTTCCATGATCCAATATCATCACATAGCCTAAACCATGTCAATGCATCTCCCTTCAAAGATAAAGGGAAGACCTTCTTTTTGATAACATCCTCGGGCATACCTGCAAGCTTAAATAATCCACAAACTTCATCCACATAGATTAGGTGTAAATCGGGATGCAGTGTTCGTCTCCTGTAAAGGGATTATCTAGTAGTTTCTCTATCATACCCGGAAGAATTTCAAATCAAACTTTTTCAGTAGGTGCAGTAGGTTGAGGAGCAACTCTTTGCTCTTCTAGTCGGGGTGAAGATACCCCGAACAAGCCCCTCAAAGGATTATGAGCCATATCAACAAGTGACAATAAATTTCAGCACACTATATAAATTTCTCGTTACCAAATTCCACTTACCAAAGGCGCTTCGCTCCCCGGCAACGGCGCTAGAAAAGAGTCTTGATGACCCACAAGTGTAGGGGATCTATCGTAGTCCTTTCGATATGTAAGAGTGTCGAACCCAACGAGGAGCAGAAGGAAATGATATGCAGTTTTCAGTAAGGTATTTTCTGCAAGCACTGAAATTATAAGTAACATATAGTTTTGTGATAAGGTAATTGGTAGCAAGTAACAAAAGATAAAAATAAATAAAGTGCAACAAGAGGGACCAATCCTTTTTGTAGCAAAGGACAAGCCTGGACAAACTCTTATATAAAGGAAAGCGCTCCCGAGGACACATGGGAATTATTGTCAAGCTAGTTTTCATCACGATCATCTGATTCGCGTTCGGTACTTTGATAATTTGGTATGTGGGTGGACTGGTGCTTGGGTGTTGTCCTTAGTTGAAAAATCCTCCAACTTATGATTAACCTCTATTGCAAGCATCCGCAACTACTAAAGAAGTATTAAGGTTAACCTAACCATAGCATGAAACAAGTGGATCCAAATCAGCCCCTTACGAAGCAACGCATAAACTAGGGTTTAAGCTTCTGTCACTCTAGCAACCCATCATCTACTTATTACTTCCCAATGCCATCCTCTAGGCCCAAATAATGGTGAAGTGTCATGTAGTCGACGATCACATGACACCACTAGAGGAGAGACACTATACATCTCATCAAAATATCGAACGAATACCAAATTCACATGACTACTAATAGCAAGACTTCTCCCATGTCCTCAGGAACAAAAGTAACTACTCACAAGACATAATATTGTTCATGATCAAAGGGGTATTAATATGCATAATGGATCTGAACATATGATCTTCCACCAAATAAACCAACTAGCATCAACTACAAGGAGTAATCAACACTACTAGCAACCCACAGGTACCAATCTGAGGTTTGGGTACAAAGATTGGATACAAGAGATGAACTAGGGTTTGAGAGGAGATGGTGCTGGTGAAGATGTTGATGAAGATAGCCCTCCCCAAGATGGGAGAGTTGTTGGTGATGACGGCGGTGACAATTTCCCCCTCCCGGAGGGAAGTATCTCTGGCAGAACAGCTCTGCCAGAGCCCTAGATTGGTTTCCGCCAAGGTTCCGCCTCGAGACGGCGGCGTCTGGTCCCGAAAGCCTCCTTGTGATTTTTCTAGGTCAAAACACCTGATATAGGAGAAGATGGGCATCGGGAGGCCCACGAGGCAGGGGGCGCGCCCGGAGAGGGGGGGGGCGCCCCCCATCCTCGTGGACAGGTGGTGGCCCCCTGGTGATCTTCTTCCGCCAGATATTTTTTATATTTTCTAAAACGGTGTCCTGTGAAGTTTTGGGGCTTTTTGAGTTGTGCGGAATAAGTTTTCAGAGTTTGCTTCTTTTCTAGCCCAGAATTCCAGCTGCCAGCATTCTCCCTCTTCATGTAAACCTTGTAAAATAAGAGAGAAAAGGCATAAGTATTGTGACATAACGTGTAATAAGAGCCCATAATGCAATAAATATCAACATATAAGCATGATGCAAAATGGACGTATCAACATCCTCTTCCTTTTCTAACAGAGCTCCTCGCACCAGGTATGCCTTGAGTTCATCGGTCGAATACCCCTCCCGAGGCTTGAGTGCCAGGAGTAGGCAGGCTCCTGAGGCCGGGCCGCAGGCGGGGGCTCCCGAGGTCAGTGGTTGGGGGAGTTCCTCCTGAGGCTTCGCCGGCCCATCTCGCGGGGGCGACGCCGAAGGCCTGAGGAGCCTCTCCTCGAAGACGCCCGACTCTTGGGGCAGGCGCCTGGACGCTCTCTTGGCGATGTCGTCGGCTTCCTTGTTAGTGCCACGGGGCACATGCTCCAGCTCCAGGCCCAGGAACTGCTTCTCCATTTTGCGTACCTTCGTGAGGTATGCCTCCATATGCTCGTCCTTCGGCTCGTACACCTTGTTGGAGAAGTTGACGAGGAGCTGTGAGTCGCCCTTGATGATGAGGCATTTCACCCCCAGGGCCACCGCAGTCTTGAGACCAGCAATGAGGCCCTCGTATTCCGCAATGTTGTTGAAGACATTATCGCCAGGCTGAAAGCAGAGCTGCACGGCGTAGTAGAGCTTGTCTTGAGTGGGCGAGATGAGCACAGCCCCAGCCCGCGCGCCCTGGCGGGCAAACGCGCCGTCGAAGTACATGACCCAGCCATCCCGCGCTTCGCTTCCCGGCGAGAAGGATCGGCTTTGGCTTGCTTCGGGCTCTGGGGCGCCAGTCCATTCCGCCACAAAGTCAGCAAGCGCGGCTCCTTTGATGACTCTGGTCGTGCTGAACTATAGCTGGAACACCTGCAGCTCGGTATCCCATTATGCGACCCTTCCCACCGCGTTGGGGCTCCGGAGTACTCTCTCCAGAGCGTAGGCTGAGACGACCTTGATGGGGTGGCCTTGGAAATAGTGGCGCAACTTACGCGAGGCGACGAGGAGCGCAAGTAGAAGCTTCTGTGGCATGGGATAGTGCGCCCGAGCATCAGAGAGCACCGTGCTGACGAAGTATACCGGGTGCTCGACGGGGGTGAAGTGCTGGCTCGCCTGTGGCTGCGTAGTCTGACTGGGTAAAGGGGCTTCAGAAGCTTGGTCGCCAGAAGGGGTAGCTGCGGCCTCAGGAGCGTCGTCTTGCAGGGCGCGGTCACTTGCCGGCCCTGTGGGAGCCTCGGGAGCATCGCTCCGGGGCTGTAAGGTCTTGTCTTGGCGCTCCTCTCGGACAGCCACCAACGCTGCGCTGGCCGAGTGCGGCGTAGTGGCCAGGTAGAGCACCAAGGGCTCTTGAGGTTTGGGTGCCACCATTACTGGTAGGCTGGTGAGGTATCTCTTGAGGTCTTCGAATGCCGCATCAGCTTTAGAGGTCCACTCGAACGGTCCCTTCCTTTTCATCAGCTTGAAGAAAGGGAGGGCTCTCTCCCCTAGCTTGGAGATGAAACACTCGAGCGATGTTACACAGCCGACCAGCTTCCGCATCTCCTTGAGGGTCTTGGCCGGACTCATCTTCTCTATGGCCTTGACCTTCTCTGGGTTTGCCTCGATCCCTCGGTGCGACACCAGGAAGCCCAAAAGCTTGCCTGACGGGACATCGAACACACACTTTTCCGGGTTGAGCCGCAGGTCTACCTTACGCAGGTTGGCGAAGGTTTCTCCCAGATATTTGATTAGGGTTGTGGACTCCTGAGACTTTACCATGATGTCATCAACGTATGGCTTACCGTTCCTCCCGAGCTGTTTTCCCAGAGCGATATGCATCAGCCACTGAAAGGTTGCTCCTGCATTCCGCAACCCAAACGGCATGCAGGTGTAGCAGTATACCCCGCATGGGGTGAGGAAGGCAGTCTTCTAGACGTCTTGCACCGCCATCTTGATCTGGTGGTAGCCTGAGAAGGCATCCAAAAAGCACAATAGGTCGCACTCGGCAGGGAGTCGACGATCTAGTCGATGCGGGGCAGAGGAAATGGGTCTCGTGGGCAAGCTTTGTTGAGGTTGGTGAAGTTGACACACATGCGCTCTTTTCCGCCTTTCTTGGGTACGACGACGGGGTTTGCCAGCCACTCTGGGTACCGGACCTCGCGGATGACACCCTCCGCTTCGAGCTTACGAGTCTCTTGTACGATGAAGGACTGCTTCTCCGTAGACTGGCGCCGGGCCTTCTGCTTCACGGGGCGCACATTGGGGCATATGTTCAGGTGATGCTCAATCACTCCCCTAGGGAATCCCTCTAGGTCCTTGGGTTCCCATGCGAACACATCTTTGTTTGCGCGCAGGAATCCAACCAGCGCCTCTTCTTGAGCTGGGGGAAGGCCGGCACCTATGGTGAAGGCGACGCCTGACGGCTTGTCTTCATCCACCGGCACCTGCTTCGTCTCAGCTCGGTCTTGGGAGAAAAGTTGCTTCTTCTTTGCTGGTGCAGCCCCCTCGGCTCCAGGGGCGGCTTCACCGGTTGGATGTGCTGCCGCAGCGGTCCGGAAGGCGCTCTTGAGGGCCGCCAGAGGTTCCTTGGTGTCTCCTGCCACGGTGAGGACACCGCTGCTCCCCGGCATCTTCACGAGGTTATAGGCCGGATGGGTCGCGACCATGAACTGAGCCAGCGCGGGGTACCCGATGATGACGTTGTACGGGAGGCCGATACAGGCGATGTCAAAGTCGATCAGCTCAGTGCAATAGTTCTCGCGAGTGCCAAAGGTGACCGGGAGGCGGATCTGCCCCAGATGGCTGGTGGAACCGCTGCTGACTCCGGAGAAGGGCTTGGTGGGGCGCAGCTGCTTGAGCGGCATGTGGAGCAAGCTGAAAGCCTCCACTGAGAGCACGTTGAGGCCAGTCCCACCGTCGATGAGGGTCTTGGTGACTGTCACGTTGCATATGGTGGGGCTGCAAAGCATCGGGAGAGCGCCTGAGCCCGCGGTGGAAGCGGGGTGGTCCCCTGAGTCGAAGGTGAGGTCAGTCTTGGGCGCCGCCCATCCAGGAGGAGCCCCCTGGCGTACGGAGGCGATGCCTGCCTGGCGAAAGAATTGCTTGATGTGGCGGTCAGAGGGCGGCGCTTCGGAGCCACCGAGGTGGTACGCGACGACGTGGGGCGCTAGCGCCCCAAAGCGTGCGGCGAAGAGGTCACGCAACTCCTCCCACGACGCCACACACGATTCTGGCAGGCTGAAAACCAGGTGCGCGGTACGCCGATGAGCGCCATAGGGAGCCAGCTAGCCATGACCTTGCTGTCGCCGCCGGTCGCCGAGATGGCCTCTTCGTAAGCTTGGAGGAAGATGGCCGGGTCCGTCGCCCTGTTGTACGGGGCGGCAGATCTGGCCTAAACCTGGGTGGCCACTGTACCCGCCGCACGACGGGGGTGAAGGCCCGGTGGCCCGTAGCGTCGCCGCACGCGCCCACCAAGCCGGTCGGAGGAGAGGTGCTTGCCATGGGAACCTGGCGGGTGGAGAGCGGGATGGACGGGGCGGCGGAGTCTTTGCACACCCCTACCTGGCGCGTCAAATGTCGGATCTTGGGTTCCAGAAAAACCCTTGTGGTTCGAACTCTGGGGTGCGCGCAAAGATCTCTCCTCCCGTCCTAGCTCGTCTACTCGCTGATCCCTAGGCCTAGTTCGTCAGATCCGAAGAACAAGGGGCACAAGGTTTATACTGGTTCGGGTTACCATTGTGGTGTAATACCCTAATCCAGTGTGGTGTGGTGGATTTCCTTGTAGGCTGAGGAAGAACTAGTACATGGGAAGAACATCCTCCTGAGGAGAGGTGTTCTTGTGCTCGAGTGAGCCTGTGAGTGTGTGTCCTTCTATCTAATCAACTCAAGACAAGATGATCCCAATGGTGGTGGCTAGTCCTATTTATAGTGGCCCGGGTCCTCTCCCAAATATTGAGCGGGAAGGGATCCCACAACGGCCAAATTTGAAGGGAGACAGCTAGTACAAGCTATCCTGACAAAAGATGGTCTTCGCCTGCCAAAGGCTCTGGTGGTGATGCCGCCGTGGGCTCCGCGATGACCTCCGCTCTGTCGTCCTGCTGGTCTTGGTCTTGTTGCACCGATATGGAAACATTTGTCTGACGTCTCGGGACTCCTCGCCTGCGCCTGCTCCTTTAGCACCAAAGAGGAAACTGGCACCCTGCACCCACTGGCGCCCGCCTGGCCTTGGTCATCACTGCTCACGTCACGAGGACCTCGCGAGGTGCCCCTTGCCTTGATATCTCCGCTCCTCAGGAGCCAGCCTAGTGAGGCCGCCCCAGGGGAGGTCTTGCGTCGCCCCCCTCGCGAGGCTCGGCCCCTCGCGATGGTCTTGAATTGTTGTTGACGAGGTTGGGCCGTACCAGGCTGCCTGATGAGCCACGCCCTAGGCCGCAGGCAGGCAAGTCTGGGTACCCCCGTTCCCAGGACGCCGACATATATATATTTAACATAAAGGAGTATACCAACCGTTCGTCAATTATACGGGGAGAATGAGTCTGCAGACTAAGAACTAAAGACCGAAACATAGAACCTACAATCTTTTATATAGCACGGGTACAACCTCCGGCCGAAATTAATTGTGGCTGAAATCAGTGCATCACACAACTGTCGCTGAAATGAGTACTAAGAGCATCTCCACTCGTTCGGCCTCCTAGGGCATGAAATAAATGGCGCCTAGGGGCGAGCTGGCAAAAAAGCGGGCGTGGGAGCGGTCGGTTTCACAACCGTCAACCCAAGGCCGCCCCAGACGCCATTTTTCAAAAATAAACTTGGGCACAATTCGACCAAAAAACGACACATTTTTCGGCTAAACTAGGTTGGTTCATTGACATTTGTACAAAAAATTTAAAACAAACATAAAAAAACTAAGCTAGAAACTACTGCGCCCGCCATCGTGCCGCCCCGAGACTTCTACATGCCGAGGAGCTTGTAGAAGTTCGTGTAGTCCCCGCCGTCGTTGCCGTCCTGCCTGCCGTCGTCGTCCTTATTGCTCCCCTGACTAGCGTCGTCGATGCATGGGGGCTTGGAGGGCCCGGGCGCATCCTCGTCACTGTCTTCGTGGAAGACGATGCTGCTCACCTTGCATCCACGGGCCATTTCCTCGCGGAGGATGTAGTAATCCCGCGCCCATTTCAGGGCGGCCTCGTCAGCGGCGGCCATCGCCTCGTGCTCCTTCTTCATGGCGAGGAGCACCGGCTCCGTCTTCACGGCGGCGAGCCCCGGCTCCCTCTTCGGCCCGACGAGGCAAGAAGAAGCGAGCGAGGGCTCGTTGAAGAAGAGGGCGCCGCCGTCGCGGTTGCGCCATCCGAGCGGCATCTCATGGGGCTCCGGCTTGACGGGTGATGGCTTCTCGCTCCTCGTTGGTTACCCCAAGTGGAAGGTTTGAGATGTAGCGTAGCAGCAAGTTTCCCTTGGCAAAGGTACCAAGGATCGAATCCCGTGAGACTCCGAGGGTCGACAAGAAGGTGTCAACGGCGCCAGAAACTTAGCGGTTGACAGGACCTGCACACAAATACAAATAACTTTGCTCCCAACGAGTACATAGAGGTTGTCAATCCCTCCGGCCTTGTCGTTTACAAAGGATCAAACACAAGAGATAATAATGATAGGTATGACTGCAACTAGGAAATAAGAACAGGAAGTAAATAGCGGGTGTGATCAATGGTGGTAATATGGAACGGGGTCCCATGATGTTCACTAGTGATGTCTCTCTCCCAAAAGACGATAAAATAGCAAAGCGAGGTAAACAAATTACAGCTGGGCAATTGACAGGATTATGTGCGCAAACCAATGCTAACTATTGTGCAAGAAAGGTAGAGGCTCAAAAGCATGGGCGGTATGCCAAGGCAAGTAGACTGAAATCCATCTACTTCTACTACTAATCATCCACCTTGAGATATCTATCCAGAACATCTCGCTGGTATTAAGTTGCGAATCCCACCCAAAGTGTAGACTCAAAGCAACAGACAACTGCATTAAAAGAACTTTGCGTAAAGTAAACAATCCTTGCACCCACAAGTACAAGCACCGTTGTTTTCCCCCTTGTGGCAACAGCACATCCCCTAGACTCATGTTTCTGTCACTCAAGCTAGTCATCAGGGGGCATGAACCCACAATCAAGCATAACGCTCCCTCTTGGAGTTACTACCTACTACTCGGCCAAAGCAATAAACAGCAACGGAGAACATGCAAGAATTACTCAAGAACATAAATATAAAAGAGGTGAATCAAATATATTACTCACACACAATCTGAACATAATCTCATTATCCATCGGATCCCAGCAAACTCAGCAGAGCAACAACATAAAGATTACACATGTGCCTCGATCATGTAGGGCAGCTCACGAGGTCTAAACCATGAAGAACAAAGAGGGGAGGAGAACATCACATAGCTACTGATCATGGACCCATGGTCCAAGGTGGACTACTCACGACTCATCCGGGAAGCGTCCATGGTGGTGGAGAAGCTCCCGGTGGTGGTTCTCCCCTCCGGCAGGGTGCCAGGAAGAGTTCTCCTGATGCTCCCGATCTTGGAAGCGTTGCGGCGGCGGAACAGAGACGAGATCGCGAAAAAGGGTTCCGTCCTCGAGGGTTTCGGGACGCGAGGAATATATATGCGAAGGGGGGTCACCAGAGGCGGAGGTGGGGCCCCAGGCGCCCCCCTGGCGCGGCCAGGTGTGGGGCCCCTCTGGCCCTGCTTTGGTTTTTCTCGAAGCTCCCTGTACGCTGATTTTTCCTGTATTTTTCCCGGAATTTTTAGAGCACTTTTAATATGGGGGAAACCTGAAATAGAAAAACAGCAAAAAACAGGAACTGGCACTGTGGTGCACTGAGTTAATAGGTTAGTCCAAATATGATCAAAAGTGTATGGAAGTGCATAAATATCATAGCAATATCACACAAAAGAGGCATGGAGCAAGCAGAAATTATAGATACGTTTTGGACGTATCAACATCCCCAAGCTTAACTCCTGCTCGTCCTCGAGTAGGTAAATGATAACAAGCATAATTTCTGTGGTGACATGCTATCAACCATATAAGAACTTTTTAAGTAAAGCAATCAAGGCATGTAATTCAATTCAAGTCATAACAAGCAAGAGTCTATATTAGCATTGTAACAAGTGACATAATAACATAAAGGTGCAAGAGCTCTCGCTGTCCGTGACTCGAATGTCTCCAAATGGTGTTTGCGTGCAATAAAGGGGATAGGGATATATGAGAGAGTAAAACATAGTTTTTATATTGTTGAGAACTTAATCTACTAAAGTTTCACACTTGGTCTTCTTTGGAATCTTATCTTGACTCATCCCCAGACCGTCAGCCAGGTACAAGTCAAAATGATCCACTCCCTTTCGATATTTTGAGCACTCATGCAATGGATGAGCGTAAGCAAGAAAGTCGACACTTAGGATGGCAAAGAGAGAAAAATGATGAAAGGGGGAAGACAAAAAAGGTGTGAAAGGCTCACATCAATGAGGATAATCACAGGCGAGAGAAAGCCAAATGATAGATATGATGTGAGGAGTAGGGATTGCCATACAACGGATGCACATATGAGCTAAGGTAAGCTCTCCAATGGAACTAGTGGGGGTGCATCCAACTTGCTTGCTCAAGAAGACCTAGAGCTCTTTTGAGGAGGCTCATCATTGGAATATACAAGCCAAGTTCTATAGTGTGAAGGTCCCCACATAGCTATGTGCATGAATGATAATCTCTATGGAGTACAAGGTATAAGATGGAGTACGAGTGCGGATCTCTCAAAAGGAATAGTAGTGTGTCCCCTTCTCTCTTTTTATTTCTTTTTCTCTTTTTTTCTATTTCTTTTTTATTTTTTTGTGGCCTCAATGGCTCTTTCTATTTAACTCTCATTTGTCCTCTTTGGGATCTTTTGATTTTGTCCTCTTTGGGATCTTTTCCTCACTTTAGGGGCAACACTCTATTTATTACAAGAAGTATAGAAGATCTTTCACACTTTACAAAAGTACTCGACATAAAGAAAATGAAACTATCATGATGTATGCAAATGTATGCCTCTACAAGTGTAGCAGGATATGCAATGATACTAGCGCGTCATGTAGCAATGATTAGGGCAAGGCCCAACTAGCATGCGGCTCATCGATCAAGCAAAAAGCATGTATGACATGAAGATCAAGTCATGAGAAGATGGATGTTGCATGGCAATGTATCTCGGAAAGGCTATGGAAATGCCTTGATAGGTAGGTATGGTGGCTGTTTTGAGGAAGGATATAATGAGGCTTATGATGACAGAGCGTATCGTGCCAAGGATTTGGATGCACCGGCGAAGTATGCGCCAACTCTCGAGGTGAGAAAGGGCAATGCACGGTACCGAAGAGGCTAGAAAAATATGGCTAGGTGGAAGTGTCAACTTTCGAATACTCACATTAGTCCGAAGAACTCATGCACTTATTATCGGTAACTCTCAATCTAATTAGGAGGTTCACAAAGAGACAAGTACCCCGAGGAGGAGTGTATGGGGGTTTGGTTATCCTTGCGCATCCTCGGCTCATGGTACGTGAGTGTACTCTAATATTCGATCCCTCCAAAGATTAGTGATCCATCTAGTAGCTAAAGTTCTCAACTATTTTGTAGGTTTTTGAAAATAAACACGGATTGCCCAAAATACGACATCTATCACTAATAGGCTAAAGCTCTTGACACCAAAAGTTCAGACATTACTCATGGCAATACCTCAAAACTATTGCAAGTTACTACTAAAATTAAATAGCAACCTCAATTACCTACTTTAAGTTAAGGCACACAACTCAGTGCAACAGGCAAACTCTCTTAACAAGATAAACATGAAAACTCAAGAGAGTTCAGCAACCAACTAAACAAAAGCTCTTTAAAAAGAAAAGCATGAAAACTGAGAGCTAAACATGACATCAGCTATGGAAAGACAAAGAACATACACAACAAAGACAAGCATGAAAATCCTATGTTGTGTTCTAGGTTGAAGTGGAGCGTGTTTCTCTCCCACACAAAGAAAGCTGGGTTCTAACTTGTTATGAACAGCAAGCAAAGCTAAAGAAAACTAAAAAGGAAACTAAGAGCAAGACGCTCCAAGCATAGCACATAACACATGAAGTGATAATTATAGTGGAACGAAAGACGAACTGATAATTGTTGATGGAGAAGGGGATGCATAGGGGCATCCCCAAGCTTAGACGCTTGAGTCTTCTTGAATATTTCTTGGGGTGCATGGGGGCATCCCCAAGCTTGAGCGTTTGACCCTCCTGAATCTTCTTTTATCATCTTCCCTTGCACACTTGAAAAATTCCTTCATACATAACTCATCATAATCTGATTAGCGAGGTTAGTACCCACAATAAAATAACTTTTCCCTACTGGAAATAAAGGTAATCTTGAAGAGCTACTGTTTCTCAAGATTGCCAAAAGGTTTTTGCAAAGAAAAAGCAAGCTCAATGTTTGCAAAACGAAGAGAAGGCAAAACAGGACAGAATCTGTGAAAAACAGACCAGCAGGTAGTAAATAATTTTTTCGGGGCACTTCTGCAACTCAAATCAAAAAACTCAGAACAGATACCTGAAAGCCAATTGTATAGAGCACGCTGTCAAAAAAATTCAGATCAAAAAGATGATCTGGTGATTTTATACGATTTTTTCTGTCCAAGGACAGAATCTGTTTTCTGGACAGCACGTCACAACTTTTGAACTTTCTTGCAATGGGAGGCTAAACTTGGCACAAAGCTGAAAAGAAAAGATACAATGATGATGCTACTGTAGTAACAAACATCAAGACACAACAAAAGCAAAATAAAACCTAATTCGTTGTGGGCTGCCTCCCAAAAGCGCTTTCTTTTATGCCTTTAAGCTAGGCATTATGCAAAAAAGAGAGGATCAAGTTTTATCAAGAGTAAAAGAATAGCTAGGCCGTATAACGGACTCAAAAGGCAACTTAATCTTCTTTCTAGGGAAGTGTTCCATTCCTTTCTTGAGAGGGAATTGGAATTTTATATTCCCCTCTTTCATGTCAATGATAGCACCAACGGTGCGAAGAAAAGGACGTCCCGAAATAATTGGACATGAAGGTTCACATTCAATATCCATAATAGTAAAATCAACGGGAACATAATTGTCATTGACAATGATCAGGGGCGAAATTGGGCCTGGGGCAGCTGGGGCTATAGCCCCAGGCGTGGCCCAGTTAGTAGGTTATACATCCAGCAAAATTTGTCCAAATTTGTGGACTAATATAGGCCCAGCCCGAGGCATGTGAGCCCAGCCGGAGAGGCACTCAGCCCATGTACAATCCAAGCTCGGTTAGCCCCAACGTAGTTCGCACGATCACAATTTGCTAAAAAAAAAAGTTAGCACGATCGCAAAGGAATCGCTAATTCGCTATCGCCTTCGACCAGATCGGATCGTCATGACACACGATCACCTTTGAGCTTTCCCTCGTCTCGCCAGATCAGACTAAAAAACCTCATGGAGGCTGCGCCGCCAATTCTCCTCGATTGCTGGATTGACTCCACCAGACGCGCGTCCAGGCGGCTGGCGATCTGAATCTCAGATCTCTAGCCATGTTGGAGCAGCCCCTCCAGGCCTCTGTTCTGCACTTCTGCTCCATTAATCTCTCTCCACAGCCGACTGCTCCTTCAGTTTATCTCCACGACCAGCAGCGGCAGGTAATGTTAAGTCTTCCGTATCATCTCATATTCCACCATAATTCCCATCTTATCAGCCGAAATGAATGAATTGGTGATGTTAAATTGTAATTACTTTAGTCAACTCATTGTTATTTGTTAATAGGGGGAAATATAATCCCAGATAAAGAGGCCCTAGACAATATTATTTTTTAAGCAACATCCAACCAACCTGCATCCAATAATGCTACCAGGTACATCATGCACTTCATGATAATGGTACAGTATGTTCTTATTCGTTATGAATGGTGTTTAACATTTTTTATGTAGTGGTATTTGGCATTTTTACAACTGCTTAGGTTTAGCCCTAGGCTTTGAGAAATCCTGGCTCCGCCTCTGACAATGATAAGAACATCGTCGATCTTCCCCAAAGGTTTCTTTGCGGAAGAATCAATAAGACGAACACCAAAAGAACAAGGATCAAAAGATTTCAATTTAAACATATCATATATTCTTTTGGGCATAACGGAGGTACTAGCTCCAACATCACATAAAGCATAGCAAAAGAAGTTATTCAACTTAATTTTAATCATAGGATCCCAACCATCTTCTAGCTTTCTAGGTATGGAGGCTTCTACCCTAAGCTTCTCCTCCCCAGCTTTGATGAGAGCATTAGTGATATGCTCTGTGAAGGCAAGGTTAAGTGTGCTAGTGTGGGGATCTCTAGACATCTTGTGAAGAAAATCAATAACTTCAGAAAGGGTGCAATTATCAAAATCAAGGTCACTAATATCAAGTAAAGTGGTAGTGGTGTCCTTTAGGCTCACTTGTTTGGTAGCTTCTATGGTCATAGGAGTTTCTACGGTTGAGGTCATAGCATCACCATTAATAGGTCCAATGGGACTAGGAGTGCATTGGGTGCTAAGAGTTTGGATATCCTCAACAACTTGGATAGTAGCAACAGTGTGGTGGGTAGGAAGGCTCTTAATTCTATCTTCTTCCTTCTTTTCTCTAGCCCATCTCTCTTTAAGTTTAGCCATCATCCTAATGTTTTCATTAGTTTGCACTTGAATAGCATTCATAGGAGTGGTCTTCCTCTCCTCAAGAGGAGAAGTTCTAATTTTAAGCAACTCTACCTCATGGGCTAAATTGTCTACCTTCGTAGAGAGATTATCTAGTTTGTCTAGTTTTTCTTCTACACTCTTATTGAAGGCTTTTTGGGTAGTGATGAAGTCTTTAAGCATAATCTCTAGTTCAGAAGTGGAGTTCTTGGTGCTAGGATAAGTATTGTTGTTCCCATAGGAATTAGAGGGGAACGGTCTAGGGTTGCTACCAAAATTACTCCTATAAGCATTGTTATTGAAATTGTTTCTAGAGATAAAGTTCACATCTACTTGATCTTGAGCAATCAAAGAATTTAAAGGAACATCATGAGGATCAATAGAAGATTGCTTGGAAAGTAGAGACATGATCAAGTCAACTTTTTCATTTAGGGAGGAAATCTCCTCGACAGAGTTTACCTTCCTACCTGTTGGAGCGCGTTCGGTGTGCCATTGGGAATAATTGGTCATCATCTCGTCGAGAAGCTTCGTGGCAGCACCAAGTGTAGTTGACATAAAGGTTCCTCCCGCGGCCGAATCCAACAAGTTCCGCGAGGTAAAGTTCAAGCCTGCATAAAAAGTTTGGATAACCATCCAAGTAGTCAAACCATGAGTAGGGCAGTTCTTGACAAGAGATTTCATGCGTTCCCAAGCTTGGGCAACGTGTTCATTATCCAATTGTTTAAAATTCATTATGTTACTCCTTAATTGGATAATTTTAGCAGGGGGTAGTACTTCCCAATAAAGGCATCCTTGCACTTGTCCCAAGAATCTATACTATTCCTAGGCAAGGATTGAAACCAGATTTTAGCTCCTCCTCTCAAGGAGAAAGGAAAAAGCTTAAGCTTAACAATATCACCATCTATTTCTTGGTACTTTTGCATATCACAGAGCTCAACAAAATTATTTAAGTGCAAAGCAACATCATCTCCACCACCGGAGAATTGATCTTTCATAACTAGGTTCAGTAAAGCAGGTTTAATCTCATAAGAGGGTGTTGAAGTGGCAGGTGTAGTAATAGGCGTGCAGATAAAGTCATTGTTGTTATGACTAGTGAAGTCACACAACTTGGTGTTCTCAGTGGAACCCATAGCAGCAGCAAGCAAGATAACTATTTTTGTGATTTTTGGTAAGGGACACTAAAGCAAAAACTGAAAGGTAAACTAACAAGACTAAAAAGCAAAGATAAAAGATAGCGTGCAACTCCCCTATCTTGAAGAGTGGAGTCCCTGACAATGGCGCCAGAAACTTTGCTTGATGGCTTCTCGCCCCTCGTTGGTTACCCCAAGTGGAAGGTGTGAGATGTAGCGTAGCAGCAAGTTTCCCTTGGCAAAGGTACCAAGGATCGAATCCCGTGAGACTCCGAGGGTCGACAAGAAGGTGTCAACGGCGCCAGAAACTTAGCGGTTGACATGACCTGCACACAGATACAAATAACTTTGCTCCCAACGAGTACAGAGAGGTTGTCAATCCCTCCGGCCTTGTCGTTTACAAAGGATCAAACACAAGAGATAATAATGATAGGTATGACTGCAACTAGGAAATAAGAACAGGAAGTAAATAGCGGGTGTGATCAATGGTGGTAATATGGACCGGGGTCCCATGATGTTCACTAGTGATGTCTCTCTCCCAAAAAATGATAAAACAACAAAGCGAGGTAAACAAATTACAGCTGGGCAATTGACAGGATTATGTGCGCAAACCAATGCTAACTATGCTGCAAAGAAAGGTAGAGGCTCAAAAGCATGGGCGGTACGCCAAGGCAAGTAGACCGAAATCCATCTGCATCTCCTACTAATCATCCACCTTGAGATATCTATCCAGAACATCTCGCTGGTATTAAGTTGCGAATCCCACCCAAAGTGTAGACTCAAAGCAACAGACAACTGCATTAAAAGAACTTTGCGTAAAGTAAACAATCCTTGCACCCGCAAGTACAAGCACCGTTGTTTTCCCCCTTGTGGCAACAGAACATCCCCTAGACTCATGTTTCTGTCACTCAAGCTAGTCATCAGGGGGCATGAACCCACAATCAAGCATAACGCTCCCTCTTGGAGTTACTACCTACTACTCGGCCAAAGCAATAAACAGCAACGGAGAACATGCAAGAATTACTCAAGAACATAAATATAAAAGAGGTGAATCAAATATATTACTCACACACAATCTGAACATAATCTCATAATCCATCGGATCCCAGCAAACTCAGCAGAGCAACAGCATAAAGATTACATATGTGCCTCGATCATGTAGGGCAGCTCACGAGGTCTAAACCATGAAGAACAAAGAGGGGAGGAGAACATCACATAGCTACTGATCATGGACCCATGGTCCAAGGGGGACTACTCACAACTCATCCGGGAAGCGTCCATGGTGGTGGAGAAGCTCCCGGTGGTGGTTCTCCCCTCCGGCAGGGTGCCGGGAAGAGTTCTCCTGATGCTCCCGATCTTGGAAGTGCTGCGGCGGCGGAACAGAGGCGATATCGCGAAAAAGGGTTCCGTCCTCGAGGGTTACGGGACGCGAGGAATATATATGCGAAGGGGGGTCACCAGAGGCGGAGGTGGGGCCCCAGGCACCCCCTTGTCGCGGCCAGGGGTGGGGCCGCGCCGGGTGGCCGCCTGGGCCACCCCAGGCTCCCCTCTGGCCCTGCTTTGGTTTTTCTCGAAGCTCCCTATACGTTGATTTTTCCTGTATTTTTCCCGGAATTTTTAGAGCACTTTTAATATGGGGGAAACCTGAAATAGAAAAACAGCAGAAAACAGGAACTGGCACTGTGGTGCACTGAGTTAATAGGTTAGTCCAAATATGATCAAAAGTGTATGGAAGTGCATAAATATCATAGCAATATCACACAAAAGAGGCATGGAGCAAGCAGAAATTATAGATACGTTTTGGACGTATCAACGGGGCGGAGCGTGGGCGAGCCGTGGTGGAGCGCGGGCGAGCCGGAGGATAGGGAACCCGGCGACGAGGAGGACGTCGTCTCCATCCGGCACGGCGATGAGAGAAGGAGGGGACCGCCGGGTAGTCCAAGAGCGGTGTGTTGCCGCCCTTGATGTGCTCGAAGATGGATTCGAGGATGCGGCCGGGGATGCCACACCATCGGCGACAACCCTCGGAGTTGAGGCGGCCGCGGGGCTTGACGCCGTTGTTGAAGGGGAGCTGCTCCTCGTGGTGGCGCTCGAAGTATGCCGTCCACAGCGTATTGCTGTCGAGGGCATACCTCGGCTAGTTCCGCGCCGGCTCCGACAGCGAGGACCGGATCCACGCGATCTCGGCGCGCCGGTCGGCACCAGTGGGCAGCAGTGGTACCGGCACGCCACCGGCGCTCAACCTCCACGAGTCCAACACCCGCATGTCGGGCGGCGCTGGGTAGTCGGCCTCATCCTCGCGTAGGTGGCGGCAGCCGAAGCCGTTGGCCGCTGCACCTTCGCCTGGGTAGCGTTCGACCATGCTGGTCGTCGTGGAAGATAGGTGAGGCCGAGACAAGAGGGCGTTGGCGGAGAGAGGGGGGAAGGGCGTCGGCTCATCGGCGGTGAGAGGGGTTGATTTCAGTGGGCGAGTTTGTGTGCATTCACCGGGGAGAAGGGGCGGCTTTTATAGCCGCGGGG